>CM075815.1:47194708-47802789 GCA_037975025.1 Excoecaria agallocha
TTGAGGTAAGTTGTATTAGCAAAATTGATAGGGGCTACGGTATAGTTCTAAATCTAATTTCCAGACCTTACCCCTCTCTTCATCAAAGCTAATTTTTTTATATCTATGACGATTAACTACATAATCAAAAACATTGCAGACACCTACGGTATATTCATAACATAAAAGATTTCTAAACCAAGTTTTTAGCATCTCCAGACCAGATCAGCAGCCATCTTATATATAATCATGTAAAGAGTGGCTGGAAAACTATTAAAATAAAATCGATGACTACAACTCCTCGAGTAGTCAAAAAGAATATGAAATTTTAATTAAAAAATAAATAAATCTAAAACTAACAAATACTAAAATTCATCAACCTCAGCATTTGCCTTAGCTGCTCTCATTACTTCAGTGGGTTTAGTGACAGTGTCGGAGCGGAGATCCACTGTTCTTGTCACCATTTTCGCTGAAAACAATCCACCGTTAAGTCAAAGAAACAAGCTTAATTAATAAATTTCTCACCCGATTACAAGTTATGAAATTAATAAATAGATGGTAGTACTAACACTAATACATATTGAACGATTCCTAAGGAAATTCAACAAATATATGGTCAATAGACTAAAGAATTTAAAGGGTACGTATATAAGAAACACAAAAGCGATACGTTTCTACCTCTGCAAGTCTTTTTCTTTTCCTCTATCGAATTCACTGCTTGCTTATAGTCTGCAAAAATACAATAACCAGAAAAAAATTCACAATTAAAACCACAAAATTACTAAAAAAAAAATCCAAACAGAAACACTAAAATAAGCACAGAAATAACCATAGGCGGAAGATTCTTTTTTTTCTTTAGTAGAAATAAAAGCACCTTTAAAAAGAGGGGAAAGAAATTCTCCAGAAAATCCTCAAAATTAAAGAACCAAGAAACTGGTAGTAATCATGGAAGTTTTCTTTAAATATATTTTTAGCAAAAATCCAAATTATGGCCTAACCTACCAACTCTGGTTTCTTAAACAATAACTTTGTTTTTTAATTGATGGAATCTCCGATTAAAAAACATGAGGGTGTGTATGTGTCTAAAGAAACCGTAAAAAGACAAAAAAACACACAAAAAGTTAACAGATAATCACAAGAAAAACCTGTAGCAGAACCAGAGGAAGTGGCATGTCATCATCCTCTTTGGACGACACAGAAATTGATGTCGTTTCTCTATCGCAATTCGAATGGATTGGTGTATGGGCTCTACGACATAAAATCTTGAGGCATTTTCAGCGTCTTCCTCCTTTGATAGATAATTTCAACCTTAGATTGTTGGTGTCGATCAATGTAACTTGATTCTTTAGCTATGAGTTTGGACCATAAATCAACTCCATTTCCACTTGAAAAAACACCCACAGAAATAAAGAGAAAAAGAAAGATATGAAATAGTCATAAATACATTAGAATTTGGTGAAATCCCTAGTTACCTGGCTTGGAACCCATTATACCATTAACAGTAACTACAGAGTAGAGGTGTATTGACAAGACCGAGAAAGGGAGTGTGTATGTTTTGGAATCGATTTATGGGCGGGAACGGAGGCAGGGCTATTTGTTTGAACAATAAATGCCAGATTTATAGTTGGAATGAAGAAAGAACGAACGATTAATTTTAGGGGAAAAGGAGATTAAGAATAGAGAGGGAAGGCAGACGACAAGGCAGGGAGAGAAGAAAAAGCCAGTATTTATACCTAGGGTAAATTAGAAAATACCAACGGAATTAATATTCGGTTGCAATTTTAGCAACGGAAAACTAATTCCGTTGTTATTTTTGGATCTAATTTTTCCCCCTTTTTGGACCAAAAATACCAACGGACTTGAATTCCGTTGCTAAAATTGCAACCGAATTGTTTTCGGTTGCAAAATTGCAATGGAAATTCAATTCCGTTGCTATTTTTAGACATAGTTTTTTCTCCTTTAGAACCAAAAATACCAACGGAACCAAAAATACCAACGAAAATGCAATTCCGTTGCTATTTTTGGACCCAAATTTTTTCCTCCGAAAATACCAACGGAATTCTATTTCCGTTGCTAAAATTGCAACCGAATAAATTTCCATTGCAATTTTAGCAACGGAAATGCAATTTCGTTGCTATTTTGAATCCAAATTTTTCCAACTCCTTGGGACCAAAAATACAAACGAAAATAGCAACGGAATATATATGCCATTGCTATTTTAGCAACGAAAAATAATTTTCGTTGCTATTTTAGCAACGGAATTAAGTTTTCGTTGCTAAAATTTCGTTCCAAAATTTTTCCATCATCTAATGCCGCCATATTTAGCAACAGTCTTAGGTTTCCGTTGCTATTTTTCGTGGCTATTTTATGGCGCTAAAATTTTCCTCTTTTTTTAGCAACGGAATACTACAATTTTTATTCCGTTGCTAAATATAAAAAATTCAACCAAATTTTGCAACGGAACTAAATTAGCAACGGAAAACAAATTCCGTTGCTAAATTACCAACGAAATTCATTTTGTTGCTATTTTCAGATTTTCTTGTAGTGTTTTAAGGCTGGGCGTGGTTCGTATTGAACATCAAACTCGCCAAGGTGGGCTGCCCACTCTGTTAGCCTCCCTGAACATTATGGCCTTTGTAATACCTTTCATAAGTTCGAATTGGTTTGTACTATAACCGTATGAGCTTGAAAATAGGGGTGCAGCTTCACTGTGGTGGTATGAGTGCAAAGGACAATTGCTCCAGGATGGAATACTTAAGCTCGGACCCTCGAAGCACCTTACTTACATAATAGATCAAAAATTGCTGCCCTCCTTCTTCCCGAACCAATACTGCCCCAGCAGCTCCTGCTGAAACAGATAGATAGATGTATAGAATCTCCCCGACCTGTGGTTTGCTGAGCAGCGGTGGGTTTACAAGATGATGCTTCAAGGCTTTAAAGGTTTGTTAACATTCCTCCGTCCACTCGAAGTTTTTTAAAGTTTTGATTCCTTGGTAGAATGGTAGACACCCTCTGGCCGAATAAAAAATAAACCTTCCCAAAGCCGTTATTCTATCGTTTAACCTCTGTACATCCCGGATTGTTCTCGGAGGCTCCATGTCTATGATTGCTTTGATTTTCTCTGGATTAGCTTCTATCCCCCTTCTTGATATCATGAAGCCGAGGAACTTCCTAGACTGCTCACCGAAGGTGCACTTCTCTGGGTTTAACTTAAGACCTACCGCCTTGAGATTTAGGAAGGTTTCCCTAAGCTCTACGGGCAAGCTTGCAACCTTTTTACTTTTGACGATCATATCGTCCACACAGATTTCTATATTCCTACCGAGCTGGTTGGTGAAAAGCTGGTTCATCAACCTCTAGTATGTAGCACCTGTATTTTTCAGTTCGAAGGGCATTAAACGGTAATAATATGTACCTCTGTGAGTAATGAAAGCCGTCTTTGCTTCATCCTTCAGGTCCATCGATATTTGATGATAGCCCGCTGATGCATCCAAAAAAGCATATTCCTCAAATCCGGCTGTGGAGTCTACCAAAAGATCAATGTTCGGTAGTGGGTAGCTATCTTTTGGACAGGCTTTATTTAGGTTGGTGAAATCCACACATATTTGCCATTTTTCGTTGCTCTTTTTAACAAGCATTATGTCCCTCACCTAACAACATGAAAATTTACCGACTGAAAATCTGAAGGTCGCGTGTTCGATCCACGCTCACCGCACCAAATGACGACGTGTGTAACGAGATGGCAATTCTAAATGGTCACCTGCAAAAAGAAATAAAGGACCGGTGAATTTTCGACTAAGGAGCCTCCGACAATCAAGTTAGAGTTCTTGCTATAAAAGGTGTATTCTCTGTAAAAAAAAGAGTACATAAGACTTTACATACCTATTTTTTCTCTTTTTATAGGCATGATCGACGTATTTTTAGGAGGTAGTGGGAGAAAGTTTCTTTTCTTTCTGCCGCTAACTTCTCTTTTCCAGTTCTCGGAAAAGACGTGGATGAAAGATAATTGCTTTCTTTTGGTGGTAATTGTACCTTTGGTTTTCAGCCAGACTGTGGATAGGGTTTATAGTTCGGTGTACTTGAATCATTGGCCGATATGAAATAATTCGAATTTAGCAAGTTACCTAGCTACTTGAAATATTTAATCCGAGCTGATAGCTAGGTTCTGTTATTAGTAGATAATATTTTGAGTTTAATGTTAAGCTTGTTTTTTTCTCTACAGAGATGAATATAATGAGAGATAAAAATAATTGAATGTGTTAATTGTAAAGGCAAAACTTCGATCGATACAATTAAACTCGTTACATATTATGCCACTTTTATGAAAGTGGTCAACTATCACCGGCAATTACAAATACCATTTTTTTAATAAATTGAAACTGCCATTGTTAGAAAATGCCACTGTACTAAAAGGGTTATGGTCGACAGTATGATAAAAATCAGCATATCAAATATCGGTTTTAATGTAAAATGTACTAAAAATTTATAGACACATAATAGAAATTGGCAGTCTCACTGTTGATTTATAATAACTCTATTTTTTTAAATATATTTACCTTACTGCATAGTTTTTTAAATATTATTTAAAAAAAATCTCTGTACTATATATTATTGTCATATATATCACTTTATTTTTACGAACCATAAAACATAGTTTTAAGTATTTTTTTTTCTCTAATTTTCAATTCGGTACCTGGTTAAATAAAAAAAGTTGGCTTGACAAACGGATGCAAATGGAAAGCTCTAAAAGGTTGAGCGCGTTATTCCTTCATTTTTGGCCACGTTGATTAGCAATACTCAGAAACCGGCCACGGCGGAGGCTGTTCGGAAAAGAAGCCAAAGACGTTCCCGGCTCGTAGCTCTCTATTCATCCGATTTCAATGGAATCTCTCACTTCACCATTGTTGACCTTCCTTTCTCGGCTACAAATCTTACTGGTATCTCCTAATTTCCTTTTCTCTTTCTCTTTTTCTTTTCCCATTCTAATTACCCAATCTTATTATTTTATCACTGCTGCTACTACTTCTGCTAAAAGTAAATTTGTCTTGTAATATCTAAATGCAGGTTACATATCAAATTGTTTTTGTCGGCGCAGAATCATTTGTCAATCCTCTCATGTATGATTCCTTTTGTAATTAGTTTTTTCTGTTTCTGAATCTTTGGTTTATGAAAATTTGCTGGTGGCCGATGAACCTTGTAATTCCAACAATAAGGTCTTGGATTCTAACCATTGATGTTGGCTCAAGCAGGGTTTAGATTATCTTTGCTAATTAGTTTCATTAGTGTTTAATCTATTTAATGTTTTTCCTTAATTTCAGCCAAAGAGATATAAGGTCATCTCAGCCTTTAAATGATTGCAATGGATGTGATAATGGAAAGGTTTGATTCTAGTCATTTCTTTCTATTCATTTGCTAAAGATAGTTTTTTTTTTCTTTTTTTTTTTTAAATTTTCTATTTGCTTCATTATGGTTGTGCTGCGAATGAAAATTTTATTTTTCCACACGTTATATTAGTGTCAAAAAAGACGTAAATTAGGAATTCTGTTGTCCTTATTTTCTTTATAGATTCTGTTTCTGTTTCAGCATTTTACAGTCTTGGATCTCACTTGGGACTCCAGTATAATATGGTCTTCCTTTAGTTTATTTACATGCAATATTCCTTATTGTTTTTTTATCAGGGCTTTGGTTTTGTATGTGCTATAATTTTAAGGGTGCTCATCTTAGAAAGGCCGAAATATAAAATCTATTTTAAAGGTTATAATGCTTCATCTCCTGTATTGTGCATGGGTTGTTGTGAGCATGACCTAGTGAGACTCATTTTCACTTATTCTTATGCAGTTGTTGGCATGGGTAGTGTGCCGTTGGTTTGGGGGATTGGAACTTGTTTATGATTTTTCGAGACTTCCATGTATTAGTTAGAAGATTTTGGTGGACAAATAGATGCTCAAGTTTATGAATTATTTATTTTTTTTTTCTGTTTAAGAAGTCTTTAAATGGTGGAAGTTGCATTGATTTTTAAAATCCAGGTTATTGTAGGTTATAGTGGTTGGCTTTACTTTGATCTTTGCTTTAGAGGATTTTCTAGTGTCACTCTAATTAAATAGAGGGTGCTATTTTTTTCTTTTCTTTTTTATGGTTTTCTTTTATTTGTTATTTTCTGTGGGTTAGCACACAATATGTTATCCTACAAAATGTAACATCTCTCTTACCTTGATTTCTCTCTCTCTCTCTCTCTCTCTTTCTCGCTATCTCACAAGAGGATGTATTTTGCATGTGAAACCTTTAAACATAGTTAAATGGATATATGGATTGAGTCATTGAAATATCAAGACAAATAATCGGAGATATAAATAAAACAGTACAATAAGGCATGTTGTTAGGTATTTTAACTCTCACTTCAAGTTTAATCTTACATGTTGTCAATAAAATAGAGCAATTATGAAACTTTGATGGGACAATTGGTATAGAGGGAGAAGATATAAGTTCTTTTTGTAGATAATCCTTTGCAATTTTTTTTTTTTGAAAAAAAGAAAAGAAAAATGAGTTTTCATGGTAGGTGGAGCAGCGAAAGTGTATTTAACTCTGCAGTAACAGAAGTATCCAAGATTTAAGTCTGCAGCAATTGGAGTAACAAAAGTAATTTTGTTTGGAGTAACAGAAGTATCTATGACCCCTATGTAACATTACCTCTACCCTATCTTTCGGGGAACAATTCTTGTATTTTTTTGATAGATACATGCATGTACATGTTATTGACCATTTATCTTAATTCTGGGCATGCAGGACCAGGATATTACTTCGGCGGCCGGACTTCAAAATCGTTTGGGTGAAAAGGTAATTCATAGCATCTATTGAGTTGTTACATGCTCACACTGTTAGTGCTTATATGTGTTTTTTCCATCCAGGATATTGACATAATCGCAACATACAGTGACGTGTCTGGCAGTATTCGAATTAAGAGGATGAAAATGAAGGAGCTTTCTGATTCCTGGGTACTGGAAAACCCCGTAGATAAAGATCATGATCATCAGCATAATGGTTCCCAGGTAATACCAAACAATCTTAGCATTGAGTTGTGAAACAGTTACTGGAAGCCGAAGAGAATAATTTTCATATCAGGTCATAAAGAGTTTCAACCAATTCTGGAAGCAGTAATAGTTGAAAGATAAACATAATGTTAATCAGGCCTCAATATTTCTTTTGGATTAGTTTGTTGAAGGCCTCAATTTGAAGACACTGACCTTTTCACACATTTCTCTTCATCACTCATCTGACAGACACTGATAGGCTCATCACAATCTGGTTTGACACTTCAAGATAATGTTGAGCACTCTGAGATTAATCACCCTCTCAACTCAGTAAAAATCCCAGTGAGGCTGCAGCGCCAAGTGAGCTGTCAATACAATAGGCTTTATTTATGTTAATTGTTTGCTCTTGATTTGGTTTATTGACATTTGCTCGTGCTCAAGGTGAGCCGGCAAAAAAGGAGGGATATCCGAAGTGCATTGCTAATTAAACAAGATAAAGAAGCTGATAACCAGGCACGGGAAGCTGCAATTAAGAGATCTGAGAGCCTGGATACCACAGTCAAGGACAAGTACAGTATATGGAGGAGAGATTTTGAAAATCCAAATTCAGATTCGGTCTTGAAACTCATGCGGGACCAGATTATAATGGCCAAAGCATATGCAAATTTAGCCAAATCTAATAAGGAAACCAGTCTTTACAACTCACTTATGAAAAAATTAAAAGAAAGTCGACATGCAGTTGGAGAAGCCACATCAGATGCTGACCTTCCCCCGAGGTATGCTACTTTGTGTTTCTTGCTTTCTTCTTTGACCTGTCAGACTTCAGTTCTTTGCGCTTATACTTCCTTTTCTTCAGTGCACTTGCTCAAGCAAAAGAAATGAGCCATATGCTTTCCCTAGCAAAGGACCAATTATATGAATGCTCAACTATGTCAAGGAAGTTACGAGCCATGCTTCAGTCAAGTGAAGGGAATGTAAATTCTTTAAGGAAGAAGAGTGCTGTCTTGATTCAGCTAGCAGCAAAAACAGTTCCAAAGCCATTGCACTGCCTTCCTTTGAAGCTTGCAGCAGACTATTTCATGAACAGCTATCAAAATAAGGACTTTTTAAACAAAGAAAATCTTGAAGATCCTTCTCTTTACCATTATGCCATCTTCTCTGACAATGTATTAGCAACATCTGTGGTGGTCAATTCCACAGTGCTCCATTTAACAAATCCTGAGAAACATGTTTTCCACATAGTCACGGATAAATTGAATTTTGCTGCAATGAAAATGTGGTTTATAATGAATCCCCCCTCAAAAGCAATGGTTGAAGTTCAAAATGTTGATGATTTTAAGTGGTTGAATGCCTCTTACTGTTCTGTTCTACGTCAGCTTGAATCTGCCAGGATTAAAGAATACTACTTCAAAGCAAATCATCCTTCATCACTCTCTTTTGGGACTGACAATCTCAAATATAGGAATCCAAAATATTTGTCTATGCTGAATCATCTTAGGTTCTATCTTCCTGAAGTTTACCCAAAACTAGACAAGATACTTTTTCTGGATGATGATATTGTTGTTCAGAAGGATTTGACACCTCTTTGGTCTGTTGATCTGCAAGGAATGGTCAATGGGGCAGTTGAAACATGCAAGGAGAGCTTTCATAGGTTTGATAAGTATCTCAATTTCTCGAATCCAAAAGTCTATGAGAACTTTGATCCTAATGCTTGTGGTTGGGCATTTGGCATGAACATGTTTGACTTGAAGGAGTGGAAACAGCGAAATATCACTGGAATATATCATCATTGGCAAGATTTGGTAAATCTCTACTTCCCTTGTTCTCTAAATTATCTAAGCTCTATGCGAACTCTTAATGTTAAATGCGCAGACCCTATTTATGGAATTTCTTCTTTTTGCTGCATCGAACTGTTGAGGTCTATCCTGTAGAGATATGCAAATCGGATCATTGATCAATTTTAGGGTTCATTGTAAGCCTAATTAGTTACTTCCAATTACGTAATCCAATAGTTCAAACTGTAGTCAGGGTAGTGGCATTTCCTATTTTTGTAGGAGCTTCTGTAGCTCATGGTGAATACCCATCCTTCTAGAAAATTTCCCAGTCTACCAAAGATGCAAAAGATAAATAATTCTCATGAGATTTTGGAGCCTGATTGAGTGCCTAACATATAATAAGCAGTACTATAGATTACAATGTTTTGGGGATCTATGGCCCCATCCTTGGAGTAATAATATTATTCGGCCTCTTGATCTAGTTTCTTGAGAATGGAGAGTCTATGGTACCATCCTTGGGGTGTTAGTGGGCGGTATATCCTTGATTTTTTCATTTCCATGCAATTAATGGATGGAATGCTCGATTTCATTTTGAAAAATATTTTCCCAATATCAACAATTTCTATTTTATCCTTGCAACAGCCAAGAGAAGTAATTTTGCATGATAGTTTATTTGCTGGTTGCGCTTGACGCCATTCAGTGAAAACTAGTTTTATGATGGTTCTTCTCCAAATTTTTGGATTGTTCTCGTTGAATGAATAATTTCTACTTCCATAATTTGTTTATTCAACCTTGTAGTTATTTTATTGGCAACTGATGGATGAAGTATTTTGCAGAATGAGGACCGGACTCTTTGGAAATTGGGGACACTGCCACCAGGTTTGATCACCTTCTATAACCTAACCTGTGCGCTAGATCGTCGGTGGCATGCTTTAGGACTTGGTTATGACCCAGCTCTTAACCAAACTGAGATAGAAAATGCAGCTGTGATTCATTACAATGGAAATTACAAGCCATGGTTGCATTTGGCTATTGCAAAATATAGGTCATACTGGTCTAGATATGTGAAGTTTGATAACCCATATCTCCAACACTGTAACATTAGCTAATGATATGTTAATAAAAGATTTGCACAGTGCATCATATATAGCTAGCTGATTTTCTCTTTCCATAAACAAATCAAATTGTGCAAATTTTCGCTTTCAGGTTTTGTATATTAATTGTTTACATTTATATACTGTTTTTATGTGTAATGATTGATCTTACGGTTTTGGGTTGGGTCAATTTCTGGTGTTACCCAAGTAATTTTTGGATCAGATCATTTTCAAGTTTTGGTTGGGTCGATTTTTAGGTCAAATCTATATATATATTTGGATCCAATTTGGAGACTTCAAACAAAACCCAAATAAAAAAATGAAGCCACAAAAATTAGAAATTAGCATATTAAAGCCAGAAAAATTGAGACTTTAAATGAAAGTCAAATAGGTGGTCGCTGTTCGTTTTGGGAAAAAAAATAATTGTTGATTGCGAAGTAATTCAATTGATTGATTTGTTAGTGTTGATTTGCTTGCAATCAATATATATATTGTAATAAAGTATTTTTTTTAATGCCGATCACTAGGGATGAGCATGGATCGGTTAATCGATTCATTGATGATTTCTTAAATCAGTCCATTATTATCGATTAATTATTATATTAATTTCGATTTTTAACTCAGTTTTCAGGATCGATTTATCGGTTAACCATTAAAAAGTTTTAATATATAAATTTAATAAATTATACAATTTATAATATTTTTTAATAGTTAAAAATGTTTTTAAAATGAAAAAATACTAATTAAATATAATATCCATTAAAATAATCAAAATAAAAATAAAATTTTTATAATTAATTATAAAAATTAAAAATATTCAATATAAAATTAATAACAGAATGTTAATTATTTACATAATTTTAATATTTATTTATTGAAAATATATATTTTATAAAATTATATATCATAATATTTATAAATTACATAAAAATTAAAAAATATAAGTGTAAAATTTAAAATATAATTTATAATATATATATATATATATTCGATTTCGGATCGATTAATTATCAATTTTTAAAGTAAAAATTATAAATTTAAAATTTTAATTTGATTAATCTAAAAATCAATTCAATTTAATTTTAAATCAATTTTTTGGTTAATTCATGTCCCCTACCAACCACATCATCAAATTTATTTGCCACATTACGCTTAATTTACCGAGAGCGGCGTTAACAGTTCAGCTATGATAAGACGCAATTCTATTAGCTGTTGTTATCTCTGTTAGCCTCATTATATTACCGTCTAAAAAAAAAGGGGGTTTTGTGCACTGATTATGGGCATTTTTGACTAAAAAAATTAGAAATATTTTTGGCACTTTTTGTTAAAGTTTTTTTTTTTGCAAAAATACCCTTTTATCCCTATTTATTGATTGATTTTAATATTTATTATTTTTTAATTTCATAGTATTTACTCTTGAATATTAATATATTTCAACCACTTTTATAATTTATACACATTTTTAAAAAATATATATATAATTTTATTAAAATAATATTACGCATAAATATTATAAAAAGATTTAGGGATGACTAAAAAGTCTTACCATTTGAAATAATTCACAATTAAAATCATATTGCTTAAAACATAATAATTTGACTCGTAACGTTTTAAGAACATCAAGAACATTTCAATTGTACCATTCTGTTAATAATTTTGTTAAAACTAATAAAAATACAATTTTTCAGTTTTTATTTAAATTAATAATTTTGTTAAAACTGATGAAAATACCGTTTTCAGTTTTTTAAAATTTAATATAGTTAAAAATTAATAAAAAAGTTTCTCTTATTAATAATAACTCAATCCCAATGGATTTTTTTCCCATTTTACTACTTTTATCTATTTATTTTTTATTATTCTTGTTGATAATTAGACCTGATAAATGGATTGGGATGAATAAGTTTCAGATTACTATTTTAACATTAGTTTGGTTGAGTCACTATCAAATGGGTCAATTTTGGATTGATTCAATGAGTATTGAATTGGGTTGAGTTGAAAAATAAAATGGATTAATTTTGGGTTGATCCAATGGATATTTATATGGATTGGGTTGAATTTGGATCAATTTTTTTGGATAAATTTGAATTGACTCATGGGTTTGGGTCAATTTTACCAGGTCTAGTTTTGATTTCATAATATATATATTTTTTATTTCTTTAGATATTATCTTGAGTGATAATTGAGGCAAACAAAATGTTTATTTCTTAATCTTGTTAATTTGGGCCTTTTTATTATTCACTCACTCTTTTGCTATCAGACACTCACGATCATTTTAACTGTGAATATATATATATATATATATATAGGATATGATTAACTTTATGCAAAAAAATAATTTCTAATCAAGAAACTTCTCTAATGTCTCTTAAAGCTAATTCTCATTAATGCATAAAGCTTTTCAAAACAATCTCCAGCTGAAATTAATTTAGAAATCATTCTACTTTATGCTCTTAGATTTGCATTATCATCCTAAGGACTAAATTAATAATAGAATGACTTTCTTTTATAATTTTAAATTAAAGTAATATATTGTCATAACATATTTTAAATCACATGTTAAATTGTTTCAAAATATGAAATCACATCAAGAACAATTGTGAAAATTGTTTTATTAATTGCCTGTTTTATTAATTTTAAATAAAAGGAATATATGACTATGATATAATATAATTTTTTTATTTTTGATTTATTATATTAAAATATAATAAATTAATACGTTTACTCCCTGAACTATGGCCCCGATTTCGCCACTTATTAATACATTGTTTCTAAGGGAATCAAATTTGTTTTCGTGATTTTTGAGCTTGTATAGTTTTATGCGGTGGAATCCGATGAATTCGGATTAGATCATCAATTTTGGGTAAGTTATGGATCGAATAATTTCGAATAAGATCATATGGACTTTCTTGTCAAATTCATAATGATTTTCTGCATAATAAAAAATTTTCAAATTATTAAATTTTTTTTTTATTTTTTCTTAAATATCCATTATATATTTTTAAAAAGAATGGACTAACTTCTGACCTAATAAAAATAATTATTTTCACTAGTAAAAAGCATATAAATGCAAAAAAAAAAATTTAATCAATATCAGCACTAAAAATATTTTTTATACATGCATGGTATATATATATATATATATATACACACACTTACTTTTATATATATGTATACAAATACATATTCATGCATAAATATACATAGATATGTATGTATATAGGTGCTACATACATATAAGAATGTATGTATATAAAAAGGTATGTATATATGTTATAGACATATGTATATGTATACATACATACACACATACATATGTATAGGCTAAAAGCATCATTGGACACCTGAACTTGTAAAAAATAATTGTTTTGACACCCGAATTTTATTAAAACCACATTTGACACCTAAACTATTATTATTTTTAACCTTTTTAACACTTCCATCAAATAAAGTGCTGACTGAACTAGAGTATGTGAAACACAAATTGAAAACTTGGTTATTAGTCATTGCATGGATGCCATGTATAAAATATTTTTTTTAAAAGGCTAAAAGCATGAATTTGATACCTGAACTTGTAAAAAATAGTTGTTCCGGTACCCAAACTTTATTTAAGCCAGCCACATTTGACACCTGAATTTTTATTATTTTCAATTTTTTAAACACCTGCATCAACTTAAATGCCAACTAAAATTATGCATGTAAAATACACACTTTGAAAGGGACAATTTTAAAAATGATGTTTTTTGGGAAATTATTTGCGTTTTTGGTGTGTTTTTCAAACTATTTGGGATTTTGGGGTGTTTTCTTATTTTCGCTGGGAATGTCAGCGAAAATGGCAAGGGTGGGTCCACGACATAGATTTTGGTATCTCTCATTTCCGCTGACATTCCCAGCGAAAATGGCAGGGGTGGGGCCCATGGCAGATTTAATTAAATTAATTATCTCAAAAATAATAAAAAAATAAAATATTTCTCATTTTTATGATCTTGTCTTAATTTTTCCCCGTCTAGAAAAAAAATACGTAAAATGGAATACAAACCACAGATGCTGAGTTTGCCCAACTTAATCTTCATCCATATTTCTAATTAAATAAAATCTAACAAAATTAATATCACTAAAATTTAAAAAACAACAATGAATTAGATTAATTAATCTGATTAATTAATTACTTTTTTTCAATTTATCAAATTTTTATTTAAGTAAATAAAATATTTTTATTGAAAAAAAGTAATTGATTAATGTTTGCCCAATTTAATCTTCATCAATATTTCTAATCAAATAAAATCTAACAAAATTAATATCACTAAAATGTAAAAAATAACAGTGAATTAAATTATTCTGATTAATCCATTATTTTTTTAATTTATCAATTTTTTATTTAAGTAAAAAAATATTTTTATTGATATTTTAACTATATTTCAACAGTCAAGCTTGCTTCGTATATTTATTTTTTCTTTTAATCTCTTATTTTTTTTAGCCAGTAATCTCATAAAATTAGGACAATTATTTCCTTAATTCAAGATATAGGTTGACTATTTTTTTAAATTAAGTTCTAATTATATTAATAGACAAAAAAAAACTCATCAATTGCAACCCCAAATTGATAAATTTTTTTTATTTATCACTTTTAAACTTTTAATTTAATTTTATATCAATAAAAATATTTTATTTACTTAAATAAAAATTGATAAATTGAAAAAAAGTAATTGATTAATCAGATTAATTAATCTAATTCACTGTTATTTTTTAAATTTTAGTGATATTAATTTTGTTAGATTTTATTTGATTAGAAATATGGACGAAAATTAAATTGGACAAACTCAGAATCTATCGTTTGTGTTCCAATTTTACGTATTATTTTTTCTAGACGGGAAAAGATTAAGACCAAATCATAAAAATTGAGATATATTTTATTTTTTTATTATTTTTGGGATGATTAATTTAATTAAATCTGCTGTGGATCCCACTCCTATCATTTCTGCTGAAAATGTCAGCGGAAATGAGAGACATTAAAATCCATACCGTGGGACCACCTCTGCCATTTCCGCTGACATTCCCAGCAGAAATGAGAAAACACCCCAAAATCCCAAATAATTTGAAAAACACACTAAAAACTCGAATAATTTTTCAAAAAATACCATTTTTAAAATTGTCCCACTTTGAAAAGAGTGAATCAATTTTTTTTGGAAAAATTAATATAATATTGATATTATATTAATAAATATAATGATCAAGATCAAAAAATCCAGTTCTTTACATCTCTATCCCGTTATTCTCCTTTTTCTTCTTCTTCTCCTGTAAAATTCTCAATCTAAGCAAATTTTGATTTTTGGAGTAGAAATAACTCACAATCTTGATATATATATATATATATATATATATATATATATATATATATATATATATATATATATATATCCAAAATGACATTCTTTTATGAAATTCTATCTAGACTAACAAAATGAAATAAAATATGTAAAATTATATTTTATTTAAAAAACTATTGAATTATTATAATAGTTGAAAAATCTAAAAATAAAATTCATTAAAAAAATTGGATCTTTCAAATTGCGTGGTGATCCAACCCAATTTGGATCAGTTTTGAATTAATCCATTTGGATTTTAAATCAAGTTAGATTTATCTTTTAATTTTTTGGATCAAGTTTATACCAAATCATACATCTTTTTTTTAATTTAAATCAATTTTTTTTGAACGAATTTGAATTATTCTGTCAGAGCAAAATTGACATGTCTAAGTTTTGGTGATTCTACCCCGTAGCTTAAAAACTATGAAAAAGCGCAGAAATCGTAACCACCCAACTGAAGAGATATTTTGTTATCTTTATTTGCATTTTAGATAAATCCACCTAATGGCTACTTCATCTAAACGGGTAAAGAATCCATTATAATTTTGTCTTCAGAATCATTATTTGAGAAAAGATCTCTATAATTTTTTTCTTTTTCTTGGTTTATTAGTGGGGTCTAAAATAGTTTTATTTTATTTTTAAAACAACTCTTTTTTTCATCTAATTTTTCTTGAAACTTTTGCCGATGATGGATTTTTATTCCAATTTTGAAATGACTCGTGCATTTAATTATATAATATGAGATGGAAAAGGAAAAAAAAAGTCAAAAAATTATTAAAAAAAATCGAAATCAAACCTTTTAGCTATAATTAAGTGGTGCGTCTGAAATTGAATAATGGTGATTTGATTTCAACAACTCAAATCAAAATTGAAAAATTAAAAGTGAGATCAAATCTGCTCCACAGTCCGCATGAATTAATCAAATTGATCAAAATCAATCGAATCACGTAACAAGCTGAATAATCCACTTAGATATACATCTTTATTTTCAAAAATAGATATGAAAAGCTGAGCCTTTTTAAAAAGTTTTTGGAAGAACACTTTTCCTTTTAAAAAATTATTTTTTTTCATTATTTTGATAATTAATTAATTTTATTTATTAATCAAAATAATTACGAAATTTTTGTACATAATTATAAGATTAAAAAAAAAACTATTAAATCAGTGGTTAAAGCTGGATCTAAATAAATTTGTGTGGTAAACTAGTCCGATTTAACACAAATGTAAACTTAAATATAATGTCTAAAAAAGCACAGGTGGACAATTAACTGGTCCTTATATATTTTTTTTCATGGTCTATATAGTTAATTTTTGCATTTTAATTGAAATTATCATTTCACTTCGTATAAATATGAGCATATTTTATATCTTAATCACTAAAATCATCAACTCGTAAATAATGATGAGTAATGGATAAGTGTTAAATTTATTTTTGCAGACTATTTATGTAATTTTTTTTTATTGTATTGACTGACTGGATTCTAGCAAGTGTACTAGATCGGCTTAGTAATATATAGAAATAAAATTATGACCCAAAATATCGAACCCAAGGAAAACTTGTGCTTGCATGTGCTATTTTAATTTCAAAACAAATTTTGTGTGTAAAGAGAGAAGAGAAATCCCAAAGTTGTGATGATTTGAAAACTAAGTTAAAATGATTGCAAAGACTAAAGTAAATAAGAGATCTATTTGAAAACAAGTAAATTGAATGAGTTAAAAATCAATGATAAAAACAACTTTCACTAAAGGACTATCCACCTTAACAAGTATTGCTCTGACTTAATTAAACAAAAACATACAAGTGATCATGGAAAATTCAGTTTATTAAACCCAAATAACTTTGTTCAAGATTATTATTCCAAGTATTAAATTCCCTTATTCAGAACAATTCAAAACTTAGCATAAAGAACTGAATCAAGTTTCCCTAGATGTCTATTAAAACCTTTTTCAAGAGAATTAACTTCCACCTATTCTTGGTTAAATTTTTCTTAATCTTAACTCACTCAAATTAACACATAATTATAGCTTATTCAGATTATAACCATGTATTAATCCAACTAAATCAACCTAAGAGCATGCAAATCATTACTCAACTTAAACCAATTAATTAACCAATTCTTAATCAAGTTAATAATTAATTCAATATTGAGAAAAGACAAGACTATTTTAAGAACCAAGAAATAATCAACTTTTATTAAAATTTAAGAACAAACTCAAGTCATGTCAATACAAGTCAAGGATTCAAGTATCCTTTAACAAAAGTAAAGAAAACTACTCACAAGACATTCTTGAAAACTAAAAACAACGTTTTAGAAAAATTGTAAAAACAATAAATGTAAAAACTAAAATAAGAAAGCTTAAAACTAATTCTAAGGCTTGATGATGATGAATGATGATTCTCCCCCTTTCTTCTGTGTTTTGGACTGCTATTTATAGGCAAAAGAAGACATGGATTCCTTCTTAAACTCTGAAAACCAAAAAGGAAGTAATTTCTGCTCAAAATAGGAAGTTCGTAAATCCTTCGCGCAATTGGAGAATCAAATCAAGTGGTCACGCCTCACTCTTCCTTATTCTTCACGTGGCCACGCCTTATGTAAGTCTCCTTCCACACGTGGCCACGTGATTTCTTGTGTAAGAACACACGTGGTCACGTGCTTCATATGTCTTCTTCAATTCTCCCTTTCACGTGGCCATGTATTTTTACTCCTTAATTTTTTCTTTCACTTCACATGGCCACGGCTTTCTCAAACTTGTTCTTCACGTGGCCACGTGTGAATCTCTTCAAGAATTCACGTGGTCTCGTTTTAGGGCTCTGGACTGGACGCCAACTTTTCTTGCATCAATTCTTCAAATTTGCACTTTTGGCCCTAAACTTTGCCCTTTTTACACTTTAAGCCCTTTTATGTCAAAATAAACCTGAAAATAAAAAAAAACACAAAATTAACCTTAAAATTATAAATATTAACAAATTAACTCTAAATCAACCTAAATCAAACCAAAACAACTGAATAAATAAACTAAAAACATATTAAAAACTATAAATAATTCACACTTATCATTGACATTAAATTTTAATGATTTGTATAAAATGTTTACAATTTATAATGTCTGACCAACAACCCCAACTATTAGGCACATTTTAATATCAGGCCCAACAACCCCAACTTCCAGTCTCCTTTCAATTAAGGAACTCCGTCCACCATCATGTTGTCCATTAACGAATCTTGCTGACTCAACTTAATAAGTGGGCCCCATTATGCCAAATAGGATGCCTTGTCACCCTTCTTCTTCTTAAAGACGTTCTCCTAATTTATGAAGCCCTAATTTTTGTATAACATTATAAGTGTTGCACTATAGAGAAGAGAAGGATGTTTACCTATTTTTCTTCAAACGGAAGCGGAATTGTTCAATGCTATTGTAGATTACGAGCTATAATAAAGACATGGGGAATAAAGGAACATCCATACAAACCGTTTTATGGATGTTCTAGATATGGCACCATTGGTTATTATTTCATATGGGTGAGTTCAATAGTAAAAGTGGCTAGCAAACAAAGAAGAGATTTATTGCAAAGAAGAATGGGTGAAAAGAATACTCTTGAAATTGAAAAGGTTATTCTTCACAAAGAGAATGAAGTATTGATCAGAGAAATTGAAGAGCTTCGAAGGAACAATAAAGAGCTTGGAGAAACATTGAATAAATTGAATTCTAGGTGGAATTTGCAAATGAGATTTGCTACTGGTGTAGGATTTTTTTGTTCATAAAATTGGTATCCAGTTTAATCTAGATGCATGGTTATTAAAACCGGACTGGGAGGTCGAACCGGTTTAACTGTGAACCGTCGGTTGATTCGGTTGGTTTAACTGCGAACCGTCGGCTGATCCGGTTTAGAAGTCTTAATGTAGCAACTACTATAAAATGCAATTCTTTAGGATTTTTAGGACTCTTACTTGTGCAGCTGGTGTTGGATGTTTGTTGTTTATATGGTTTCATGGTTTTAGCATATATATTTTATGGAAAGTACAACTATATATGTTTCATGAACTAGATATGCTTTGTTTTGTAATGAATTAAATTAACTCCAATTGAATCCACTGTTATCAACAAAATCATAAACCCGTAATTGCATTTAGCATTAACAAAGGTTGAATTCCATTTAACATGTAACACCCCCTACACACAACCTAAAACCCTATACATGTATCTCATAATCTTCATGCCAATCATAAGCATACAAACCTGTTCATGTATACTAAATGGTTTAAGCGAGGTATTACAATATATTATACATGTTCAAGTTCTATATGTGTCATATTTATTAATATTAAAAATAGGCATTCATATTCTTTTTCATACTACAAAGTTTCTTTTTACATATATATCTAAAAAAGCTATATATCGTAATTATATTTCCATATTTATTTAGATTTTATCTAGCACAAATTATAAAACTAATAGTTATTACATTACATATACTTTACAATACAAAAGGGTCATACATTAAAAAATCTTCACCTTAAGCTTATGGTTGGCCTTGGGTTCTTTAAATTATATCCCTATGGAAATTCTACTTCTTGACCTACATGGATAAACAACAATGCTAAGTTTTGATTTTTAGTGGAGAATACTTAATTTTAGACGATCATTCACAGCAGTCATCCCTAAGAACACATAATGAACGCGATATAATATATTCATAAAAAAATTAAAGCATAATCAAAACAACAAAAGCATTATGAAAATGTTAAGTAATTTGTCCAAATATTATATATAAGCATATATGTGTACTTATGTATTTACATTCATACACATTCTATTCATGTCATATGTCAATTTTTTCGTCATATAACATTATGGTCACCTATTATATTTGCCTGCACATGTTCTGTGGGCATGGATAAAAGATGAATGTAGATACCCAAAGGTGTAATACCCTTATCACTCCGATCATACGGAAATCATACGAAACAGTGCACGCAAACCGAAAATTTTTTTTCTTTTTTTTTCTCTTAATTAACTTTTAAATAACACCAAATTCGATATTACCAATTTCTTAGGTATTCAAAGACCTATAACTGTTTCGTGTTACTATTCACATAATAAAATTTCGGCAGTATAACAGCTGTATTTGCCTAGTCTCCTGAAAAATCAGACAATACACAGCCTCTCAGAGGCACAACACTTCTATAACAATCATTCCCTTTTCTCCAAAATCTCCATCAAACATCCAATACTTCAAACAGATCATCATCACGATCATACACATATATGTTTACATATCTTTACATATCCAAATATTTATACATATTAGTCATTTATATACATGCCAAAGTCTACATAATGTACTAAATAACAAAATTTCTTTTCCTTCACTCTGTGCATCACTGCTCCTCCAACGCTGTACCTGCATGCAGTAAAAACTACATGCTGAGCATAAACTATGCCCAGTGGTGTCTAACAATCATAATACTTTCTTTGCAATATTTATTTCTTTAATATACTTTATCTATTCAATTAATTTCAAAATAAGTACATTTTAACATTTTCAGCACATTTTAGTGAAAACAGTGGTTTTTCACATTATTTACTTTTTTTCTCATTTATTTCATAACAGTTGACTAATTTTCCTTTTTAGTCTTCAAAATTTTGCTAAATTCCAAAAATGTCCTTTTTCCTTAATATTTACGATTTTGCCATTATAGTCATTTACTTTCATTTCTTTTACATTAGTTCATCATTATTCATCATTTATTCCTTATTTCACTACTTTTGGGTAAAATTACAGTTTAGTCCCTGTAATATACAATCTTATCTTATTGACCTTATTAGGTCTCCAAAATTACTATTTTGCCCTTGTTAATCATTTCTCATTTATTTTTACTTATTAATTACCCAATTTGGCAAAATTACCATTTTGCCCCTAAACTTTCATTTTCTTTTATTTAAGTCCCTTTTCACTTTAAACTTCATTTTTATCATTCTTTTCATTTCTTTTAACTTATTATCACTTTCATTTCATTTCATGCCCCTAGTACAGTGCCGACAGAAATTCTCAGACTGGATACTCGGGACGTGGACCCTCATGGGCCACATATAGACTGAAAAATGATCTCAGCGACCATTTTTCCACGTAGCAGATACCAGGTACAAACAGAAGCTATGGCGATCAGTGATCCTACCATAACTAAGCAAGTCGTCGTGACTTGCACCGCGGTACAGATGTCCCTATGGCTAGCCAATTATATCCTGAGCTAGGCTTTTACTGCCAGACTAATTCTAAGGGCACAATTTCATCAAAATTTCAATCAAACTAAAATTTTTTTCATTATTTCATTACTCGAAATTACTCGTAGTCATTTCTTTCCATTCTTTCACATAGATTGTGAATTATTCTACCATAATTCACCAAAATCATTCACTTTCTCATCAATTTGCATTTTATTTCATATAAATGCCATATTTTCATTACTTACATAATTGAAAATATTCTCTAAAATATTCATTTAATTTCAATAAATTTCATAAAAATTCCTAAGCATATTATTTCATTTCTAGTATCATTTAAAAGCTTAAATTCACAAAATTCACTTAGGTTTTCTTTAGGATGCAATTCGGCCATCAAGGTAAGTATACTATATAAATATTCAATAATTCATTTAGACATTTAAACATGCTTATTCAAGGTCTAGTTACACTAATTCATCAATAATTTCAATTAAATCATCATTTTATCACATAAACCCTAACTTACATAAAGGGTACTTAATTGAAATCAAAGAAATTACTAAGATTTATTAGCCACTAACCTTCTTTTCTTGTTCTAGTGTGCCTAAGCTTCCTTTTCCTTGCCTTTAGCCTTGGAAGCTTGCAAGTTACCTTGATTCCCTATGGAAACCGAATTTTCAAGCCATTAAAACTCTAATTTTTCAACCTCAAATGCTAAAAATAACATCATAAATGAAGTCTAGGCACCCAAAAACATAAGTAGGCACCTTAGAAATAATTTTAAACCCATTGGTTTCACTTACCTCAAATGAAACCCTAAACTCTCTCTCCTAATTTTTCTTGATTTCCTTCCTTAATTTGAAGAGAGGAGGTCACAACACTTAACTAGAGAGGCAGAAATTATTATTAGGTGGCTTGATTTGGTGTGAAATGGAGAGAAAAATGAAGAAAAACTCAAACAACCGTGGTGGAGGGTGGTTCGGCCAAGAGGGAGAGAAGAGGAAGAAGATGATTTGCTGTCTTATTCCAGAAAATTCTCCCTTTATATAGGCTGGGTTTTGGGCTTTGTGGGCTTGGATTGGGTTAATGGGCTTAGTTAATTAATTAAAGCCCATTAACACCTAATTTAAAGCCCAAAATTATTTCTCCCATTTTCTCACTCCAATTTCAATTCCATAATTCTTATCACATCAAAATTAGGTAGTACACAAAATTTCGGCTCAATCGAAGTCCGTTACTGGTCCGATTCAATCGAACTGGTTCGATTCGACAACTGTCGACATCGCCGAAAAATTCATTTCTTTATACCAAAATATTCTACATGAAATTTCATGAAGATCTGAAAAATATGGAAATTTTTGAATTTCATTTGCTATTTTTAACAATTTATGTAAAATCAAGTCACCTTCCCTACCAGGAAAATCGACTAGCTACCTTTTTCGTATTTTTGACTTTCGGAGGTCTATTTGACCTCGATTTCACTTCAAATTTCAACCCCGGACTCATCATGACCAATACTTCCCGATGGTCAAATAAAATATTTTTCACTTTCGGGTCCGTTTTACGGCCCGGGTGCACTATTCACCATCGGAATTTACTGTTCACGGCCAGACCGGTGTTGAGGCCATTACAATTCTCTCCTACTAAAATAAATTTCGTCCTCGAAATTTACCTGTATTGAAGAGATGGGGATACTGATATCTCATAGTGGCTTCTGGTTCCCACGTAGCTTCTTCTACATTGTGATGGTGCCACAGTACCTTCACTAATGGAACCTGCTTGTTTCTGAGTTGACGGACTTCTCTTGCTAAGATTTTCACTGGTTCCTCTTCATAAGTTATGTCATCAGCCACTTGAATTTCTTTCTGTGTAATCACGTGACTAGGATCCGATCTGTATCTACGGAGCATAGACACGTGGAACACATCATGTATCTTTTCTAATTCAGAAGGCAACTTTAATCGATACGCTACGGGACCCACTCGCTGAAGTATCTCATAAGGGCCAATAAATCTAGGACTTAACTTGCCCTTCTTTCCAAATCTTAAGATCTTCCTCCACGGAGATACTTTAAGAAAAACTCGATCTCCCACCTGAAACTCTATGTCTTTTCTCTTCAAATCAGCATAGGACTTCTGACGATCCACAGCTTCTTTCAATCTACCTTTAATGACTCAAACTTTCTCTTCAGAATCATGGATCAAATCAGAACCTACTAACTTCCTTTCACTCAATTCAGTCCAACATAGAGGAGTTATGCACTTTCTACCATACAGTGCTTCAAAAGGAGCCATTTTCAAGCTGGATTGGTGACTGTTATTGTATGCAAACTTTGCCAAAGATAAAAGCTTTTCCCAACTGGATCCAAACTCTAGAATACAACACCTGAGCATATCCTCCAAAACCTGGATCACTCTCTCGGACTGGCCATCTGTCTGAGGGTGAAAGGCTGTACTAAAGTGAAGCCTCGTACCCAAAGCATCTTGAAAACTGTGCCAGAATCGAGAAGTAAACCTCGGATCCCTGTCAGAAACAATGGAAGATGGCACTCCATGCAATCTTACTATTTCATTAATGTACAATTCTGCCAGTTTAGACAAAGGATAGTCCATCCGTACGGGCAGAAAGTGAGCTGACTTGGTAAGTCGATCTATAATTACCCAAATGGAGTCATGCTTCTTCTGAGTCAGTGGCAAGCCTGTCACAAAATCCATGGTCACTCGGTCCCATTTCCACTCTGGTACTAACAAAGGATGCAACAACCCTGAAGGAACTTGGTGCTCAGCTTTTACTTGCTGACAGATCAAACATTTACTTACAAATTCTGTCACATCTCACTTCATACCTGGCCACCAATAGAAAGCTTTCAAATCTTGATACATTTTATTGCCTCCAGGATGCATTGCATAACTGCTATGATGTGCTTCAGTTAGAATACCTTTCTTCAACTCTTCTTGGTTTGGAACACAAAGCCATTGCTTAAAATAAAGGCTCCCATCATCACTCAAGAAGTAATTCTCTACACTGCCATTCTGAAATCTATTCTTAATGCTCATCAACCGATCATCTTCTTTCTGAGCAGTCTTAACTTGATGCACAAAGTCAGGCTTTACTTGTAATTCAGCTACCAGGGCTCCATCTGAAGCTAAACTTAAATGGACATTCATAGCTCGAAGAGCTGCAAACAAAATAATCAATTACTAATGCAAAACAATCACTTGTACTAATTACTTAAGGGTATTCACATCACCTGACATAAATTTTCTGCTAAGTGCATCAGCTACTATATTAGCTTTTCCTGGGTGGTAATCGATGTAGCAATCATAATCCTTGATCAATTCCAACCATCGCCTTTGTCTAAGGTTAAGCTCTTTCTGAGTGAGAAGGTATTTTAAACTCTTATGATCAGAGTAGATGTAGCATCTCTCGCCATATAAATAATGTCTCCAAATTTTCAGCGCAAGAACAATGGCTGCTAACTCCAGATCATGGGTAGGGTAGTTCTTCTCATGTGTTTTCAACTGTCGGGAGGCATATGCAATCACCCTGCCTTCCTGCATCAAAACACACCCTAATCCATTCCTGGATGCATCGCTATAGACCACAAAATCCTTACCCGATTCAGGTTGAGTAAGAATTGGAGCTTCAGTCAACATACTTTTAAGTCTTTCAAAACATTTCTGACAAGCATCCGTCCACACAAATCTAACATTCTTCTGTAGTAACCGGGTTAAAGGTATTGCAATAGTAGAAAAACCTTTAATGAATCTCCTATAGTACCCGGCTAAACCCAGAAAACTCCTCACTTCCGTAACATTCTTGGGTGGTTTCCATTGAATAATCGCATCAATCTTTGAAGGATCTACTTTAATACCTTCTGCTGAGATTACATGACCCAGAAAAGACACCTCATTTAACCAAAAGTCACATTTACTAAATTTAGCATATAACTGTTTTTCCCTTAGGACTTGCAGAACAAGCTTCAGATGCTTATCATGTTCTTCCGGCGTCTTAGAGTAGACCAGAATGTCATCAATAAAAACTACTACAAACTGGTCCAAATAAGGATGAAAAACCCTATTCATCAAGTCCATAAAGGCGGCTGGAGCATTCGTAAGCCCAAAAGGCATAACCAGAAACTCATAGTGGCCATACCTGGTACGAAAAGCAGTCTTCGGCACATCTACTTCTTTCACTCCCATTTGATAATAGCCTGATCTCAAGTCAATCTTCGAGAAAACACCTGCTCCCTTAAGCTGGTCAAACAAGTCTTCAATGCGAGGGAGGGGATACTTGTTCTTAACGGTAACTTTATTCAGTTGCCTATAGTCAATGCATAACCTGAGTGTACCATCTTTCTTCTTGACAAACAGGACTGGCGCACCCCAGGGAGAAACACTGGGCCTAATAAACCCCTTATCTAACAATTCTTGCAACTGAATTTTCAATTCTTTTAACTCTGCAGGTGCCATCCTATAGGGAGCAATAGAAATAGGTACAGTACCTGGAGCAACGTCAATAGAAAATTCTACCTCCCTGTCAGGTGGTAAACCAGGCAACTCATCAGGAAAAATATCCTGAAACTCCCTGACAGTAGGTACTTTTGATATCTTTGGACTGACTTTCTTTGCTTCCACTGCATAACACATGTAAGCCACACACCCTTTCCTAATCAACCTTTTTGCAGCAGTGGCGGATATCACATCGGACAAGAAATCAGTTCTCACACCTACCACTGTAACTTCTCGATCATCGCTAAGCTTTAAGGTGACTCTCTTCTTTCTGCAATCGACAGTCGCTTGGTAGGCGGATAACCAATCTATCCCCAGAATCACGTCGAACTCATGGAAAGGCAAAGCGATTAGGTTTGCCAGAAAGATGTGTCCCTGAGCACTAATAGGACACTGTCTGAACACTTTATCTACCACTACACTATGCCCCAGAGGATTGCTCACCAAAACATCCTGGTCCAAGCATTCCTCTTTCATCCCTCTATCCCGTGCTAAGGCAGTGCTAATGTAAGAATGCGTGGAACCCGGATCAATCAAAGCATACACTGAATCAGATAACAAGAGAAACGTACCAACTATCACATCTGGGGCATCCTCATCCTCACGTGCTCTGACAGCATAGGTCTGACCCGATACTCTCCGCTGACCCTGTGATGTCTGTCCAACAGGTCTGGAGGCTGAAGTGTGAGGGCGGCTCTCCTACCACGACCTCTAGGAGCTGAGGATCCTGTACCTGATGCTGGGGAATTAACTGAGGTATTCTGTATGGCAGGACAGTCTCTGATCCGATGATCTCTGGATCCACATCTGAAACAGGCTCCTGTCAGAAATCTGCACTCTCTAGAGTGAAACTTACCACAGTGCTCATAAGCCACTGCAGAATCACTATCTCGGTCCCGAGGAGCACTAGCAGTCGGAGCTCTGCCTCTAGATGCACTACCCTGACCTCGGCCTACTGCTACAGGTGACTGTCCTTGAAATGCCTGAGATCCCTTTGCTTTCTTCCCTTTTCCACTGAACTGTCCCTGCTTTCTCTTTTGCTGAAATCGGGACTGTCTTTCAGTCTGCTCAGCCTGAGTCGTCTCTAACTTTATGGTTGCCTCCACCATAGCACGTAAGGTAGGATACTTCTGAGCTCCAATGATCTGTTTAAGCTCAGTATGTAGGCCTCTCTCAAATCTGTAACATAATTTTTCCTCTGTAGCCTGGCCTTCATCCAGGTAAGCACTCAACCGCTCAAATTCTCTCTCATACTCTGCCACTGTCTTGTTTTCCTGCTTTAGTCTCCAGAAAGCCTCTTGCATAGTGGCCTTATACTCGGACCCAATGTATTTCTTCTCAAACTGGTCCACAAAATACTCCCAACTCAACTGATCTGCAGGAGTATGTCTTCTGACGGAATCCCACCAAATGAATGTAGGACCCTGAAGCAATGCTACAACACCTTCAAATTTTTCTTCCAGTGGGCTGTGGGTTATCTCAAACAATCTCTTTATCTTGTATATCCATTCTTCAGCCACTGCAGGTGTCAAAGGTTCTCTGCCAGAAAAGTCTTCTGCCCCCAATCTCTTTAATTGTTCCAGGATAGGTCTTCGCCTAGGCGGTGCTGGCTGAATCTGTACTACTGTAGGCTGAGGCGGCGTCGGAGCTGGAGCTGCCTGCAGTCTCTGCTGAATGTAGTCAGCCATCAAATCAAGGAAGTCCGGCTGAGGGAAAGGAGGCGGTGCTACAGGAGGAGGGTTCTATTGTGGGGCCTCTTGTCGCCCAATATTACTCGATGCCTTAATCCTGCTGTCAGCTGACTGTTGTCCTCGGTCAGTAGACATCTTTTCACTATAAAACAGAAGGAACAGATGCACATTAGTTCCAAACATTCACTTCCCAAACATAATTGGCATGTATATACAGACAAATCAATTAATACCCACTCCGATCTTAGAACCGTATAAATCTTTGCTCTGATAGCAATAAAATTGTAACACCCTTATCACTCCGATCATACGAAAATCATACGGAACAGTGCACGCAAACCAAAAATTTTTTTCTTTTTTTTTTCTCTTAATTAACTTTTAAATAACACCAAATTCGATATTACCAATTTCTTAGGTATTCAAAGACCTATAACTGTTTCGGGTTACTATTCACATAATAAAATTTCGGCAGTAAACGGCTGTATTTGTCTAGCCTCTTGAAAAATCAGACAATACACAGCCTCTCAGAGGCACAACACTTCTATAACAATCATTTTCTTTTCTCCAAAATCTCCATCAAACATCCAATACTTCAAACAGATCATCATCACAATCATACACATATATATTTACATATCTTTACATATCCAAATATTTATACATATTAGTCATTTATATACATGCCAAAGTCTACATAATGTACTAAATAACAAAATTTCTTTTCCTTCACTCTGTGCATCACTGCTCCTCCAACGTTGTACCTGCATGAAGTAAAAACTACATGCTGAGCATAAACTATGCCCAGTGGCGTCTAACAATCCTAATACTTTCTTTGCAATATTTATTTCTTTAATATACTTTATTTATTCAATTAATTTCAAAATAAGTACATTTTAACATTTTCAGCACATTTTAGTGAAAACAGTGGTTTTTCACATTATTTACTTTTTTTCTCATTTATTTCATAACAGTTGACTAATTTTCCTTTTTAGTCTTCAAAATTTTGCTAAATTTCAAAAATGTCCTTTTTCCTTAATATTTACGATTTTGCCATTATAGTCATTTACTTTCATTTCCTTTACATTAGTTCATCATTATTCATCATTTATTCCTTATTTTACTACTTTTGGGTAAAATTACAGTTTAGTCCCTGTAATATACAATCTTATCTTATTGACCTTGTTAGGTCTCCAAAATTACTATTTTGTCCTTGTTAATCATTTCTCATTTATTTTTACTTATTAATTACCCAATTTGGCAAAATTACCATTTTGCCCCTAAACTTTCATTTTCTTTTATTTAAGTCCATTTTTCACTTTAAACTTCATTTTTATCATTCTTTTCATTTCTTTTAACTTATTATCACTTTCATTTCATTTCATGCCCCTAGTACAGTGCCGACAGAAATTCTCAGACTGGATACTCGGGACGTGGACCCTCATGGGCCACATATAGACTGAAAAATAATCTCAGCGACCATTTTTCCACGTAGCAGATACCAGGTACAAACAGAAGCTATGGCGATCAGTGATCCTACCATAACTAAGCAAGTCGCCGTGACTTGCACTGCGGTACAGATGTCCCTATGGCTAGCCAATTATATCCTGAGCTAGGCTTTTACTGCCAGACTAATTCTAAGGGCATAATTTCATCAAAATTTCAATCAAACTAAAATTTTTTTCATTATTTCATTACTCGAAATTACTCGTAGTAATTTCTTTCCATTCTTTCACATAGATTGTGAATTATTCTACCATAATTCACCAAAATCATTCACTTTCTCATCAATTTGCATTTTATTTCATATAAATGCCATATTTTCATTACTTACATAATTGAAAATATTCTCTAAAATATTCATTTAATTTCAATAAATTCCATAAAAATTCCTAAGCATATTATTTCATTTCTAGTATCATTTAAAAGCTTAAATTCATTAAAATTCACAAAATCCACTTAGGTTTTCTTTAGGATGCAATTCGGCCATCAAGGTAAGTATACTATATAAATATTCAATAATTCATTTAGACATTTAAACATGCTTATTCAAGGTCTAGTTACACTAATTCATCAATAATTTCAATTAAATCATCATTTTATCACATAAACCCTAACTTACATAAAGGGTACTTAATTGAAATCAAAGAAATTACTAAGATTTATTAGCCACTAACCTTCTTTTCTTGTTCTAGTGTGCCTAAGCTTCCTTTTCCTTGCCTTTAGCCTTGGAAGCTTGCAAGTCACCTTGATTCCCTATGGAAGCCGAATTTTCAAGCCATTAGAACTCTAATTTTTCAACCTCAAATGCTAAAAATAACATCATAAATGAAGTCTAGGCACCCAAAAACATAAGTAGGCACCTTAGAAATAATTTTAAACCCATTGGTTTCACTTACCTCAAATGAAACCCTAAACTCTCTCTCCTAATTTTTCTTGATTTCCTTCCTTGATTTGAAGAGAGGAGGTCACAACACTTAACTAGAGAGGCAGAAATTATTATTAGGTGGCTTGATTTGGTGTGAAATGGAGAGAAAAATGAAGAAAAACTCAAACAACCATGGTGGAGGGTGGTTCGGCCAAGAGGGAGAGAAGAGGAAGAAGATGATTTGCTGTCTTATTCCAAAAAATTCTCCCTTTATATAGGCTGGGTTTTGGGCTTTGTGGGCTTGGATTGGGTTAATGGGCTTAGTTAATTAATTAAAGCCCATTAACACCTAATTTAAAGCCCAAAATTATTTCTCCCATTTTCTCACTCCAATTTCAATTCCATAATTCTTATCACATCAAAATTAGGTAGTACACAAAATTTTGGCTCAATCGAAGTCCGTTACTGGTCCGATTCAACCGAACTGGTTCGATTCGACAACTGTCGACATCGCCGAAAAATTCATTTCTTTATACCAAAATATTCTACATGAAATTTAATGAAGATCTGAAATATATGAAAATTTTTGAAGTTCATTTGCTATTTTTAACAATTTATGCAAAATCAAGTCACCTTCCCTACCAGGGAAATCGACTAGCAACCTTTTTCGTATTTTCGACTTTCGGAGGTCTATTTGACCTCGATTCCACTTTAAATTTCAATCCCGGACTCACCATGACCAATACTTCCTGATGGTCAAATAAAATATTTTTCACTTTCGGGTCCGTTTTACGGCCCGGGTGCACTATTCACCATCGGAATTTACTGTTCACGGTCAGATCGGTGTTGAGGCCATTACAAAAGGTATCACATATAAATACTCGAAGGTATCGATTATATAGATATCCGAAGGTATCGAACATGTAGATATCTAAAGATATCAAACATATATAGACAATAGTCTCCACATATAGACACCATTGGTGTCGGTCATGTAACAACTACATTGTAACCCTATAAATATATCTATCTATCCATGAACAAACCCTATACACAGGCATTAAGAAACATTTCTAATGTTATTCTTTGTTATCATTGCTCATTTATTACATTATCAAGATAATATAGGCATATACATTCATATAGATTATCATTATAACATATTAGCATATGCATCTACATACTTATATCTATACATATTCTCAACTATGTATATATAATTCTTGTACTTATTCATATACATATGAGACAGACTTAGAATTATAGTAATTACATGAAATATTCTTGTATAATCTAATTTTAGAAAAATTTTAGGACTTATTACTGGTCTTAATGGGTTTTGCTCAGACATGAATTTTCTTTTATCCTGTGGGATAATTAGACTTGTATAGTGTTACAAGATTAGCTGTAAATTAGATATAATATTATATTTTCTTTTATTTTATTTTCTTGTACAGAATAGGAAGTTTCCTAGTTAGGGTTTCTACACTTGTATATATTCTGTATTCTTCCTTCATTTGAATATACAAAAAATCATTCTCCAATCTCTTGTTTTACATCGTATCAGAGCCTTCTAGGCTTGATTTGGGGTATTTTTTGGTTTCTTTTGGGTTGGATAACTTGTTCCAACCATTGGGTTATAGCTAGGGTTACTGTTTGGGTTGGGTACCCATTTTCCAGTGACCTGTTTGTCTCACCGCTGGCATCAGAAGAAGCGCAAGGAGATTTTTGGCCAGTACCCAAAATTCGGTGTCCTTCCGACCGACGAGTGGCCCTCACACGCCGCCATAAGTTCACGCCCTTCCCTCACGCGTCGGCGTGTGACCTGACCTCTGGTTTTCCGATTTCGTCTCCGGCGTCGCCTGAAGATTTTCGATCAGATCCTAGTACTGTCTTGGCTTGATTCTCTCTTCTGCTGGTACTTTTGTCTCCTATAAGGTATTGTCCTTCTTTATATGTCTTATTCAATCTGTTAAGAATCTTGTTGGCTATTTGGATTGTGTTTTTGGCTGGGTGTTATAAGTTTATATTGGCTACTTTGATTGTTTTTTTATTCTGTGTAGGTATTATGGCTGATAACAAAGGAGGAGTGAGGAAAACTGTTAGTAGGTTATTGCATGTTGATAATGCCTCATCTAGTCAGCTCAATAGTGCTTTTGTTGTCAGAGAAAGCGGAGGTGATAATGGTAAAAGGAATCTGTCACAAGGGGAAAATAGATATAATGATAATCGGAATACTGATGTTTGCTATTATTGTAAAGAACCAAGTCATATAAAGCGCTACTGTAAGAAATTGTAGAATCGCAATCAGAGGTCATGAGTTGCTAATGTTGCGACTTCTGGTTCATCATCTAAGCATTATGTCACTATATCTGTCGAAGAGTATGCCAAGTACCAATAATTGTTAAAGGAATCTTCAAATTCTGTTACTACTGAAGCAGGTAACACATGTCTTATCTCCTCTAGCAATAATTGGGTCATTGATTCTGGTGCCACAAATCATATGACAGATAATCCTGATACTTTCTCTGATTTTCGATCCCATAAAATCCCTTTGCCTGTTACTATTACTGATGGGACATCATACAACAATGTGGGATCTGGCACTGTCAAACCTACTCCTTCTATTACTTTACCCTCTGTTCTAAATCTGCCTAAACTAGCTTTTAATTTGATATCTGTGAGTAAACTTACCAAAGAACTCAATTGTTGTGTCTCTTTTTTCCCTGATTATTGTCTATTTCAGGATCTTATGACGAAGCAGATTTTTGGTAAGGGACATGTATCTGGTGGTCTATACATTTTGGATTCTTGGGTACCACGACCTGTTGCTTGTTCCAGTGTAGTGTCTCCTTTTGAAGCACATTGTCGATTGGGGCATCCTTCTCTACCTATATTAAAGAAGTTATGTCTGCAGTTTTATGTTGTATCTTCTTTGGATTGTGAGTCTTGTCATTTTGCTAAACATCATCGTAGCTCGTTTGGTCCTAGAATTTATAAACGAGCTGAGTTTTCTTTTCAACTTGTTCATTCGGATGTTTGAGATCCTTGTCCTGTTATGTCCAAAACTGGATACAGATACTTTGTTACTTTTGTGGATGATTTTTCCCGTATGACTTGGATTTATTTTATGAAGAATCGTTCTGAAGTTTTTTCTCATTTTTCTGCCTTTTATGCTGAAGTTAAAACCTAATTTAATGTTTCTGTGAATATATTGCGAAGTGATAATGCTAAAGAATATATGTCAGATTCTTTTCAGCGGTATATGTCTCAACAGGGTATCCTTCACTAGTCCTCTTGTGTTGATACTCCTTCTCAAAATGGATTTGCTGAAAGAAAGAACAGACATTTACTTGAGACAGCTAGAGCTTTATTGTTTCAAATGAATGTTCTTAAGTGTTTTTGGGTCGATGCTATTTCTACAACTTGTTTTCTGATCAATCAGATGCCCTCTACGGTGTTAAATGGTGATATCCCTTATAATGTGTTGTTTCCAAATAAAATACTGTTTCCAGTAGAACCCCAAATTTTTGGCAGTACTTGTTATGTTAGAGATGTTCGTCCTCATGTTATCAAACTTGATCCTAAGGCATTGAAGTGTGTGTTCTTAGGATACTCACATCTCCAAAAGGGATATAAATGTTACTCTCCTGATCTGAAGCGACATTTGGTCTCCGCTGATGTGGTATTCTTAGAAGATAAACCCTTCTTTTCATCTCCATCCAATCTTCCAAGTCAGGGGGAGGAAGATGAGTGGCTCATTTATAAGGTGACATCTTTTCGAGAATCAGCTGATGTGTCTACTGCATCTTCTTGTACTGAGCAGTTAGCAAGTGATGATCCTTCAACATCAACAAGATCACATATTGTTCAGGTCTACTCTAGAAGAAGAGACACTAATGATACATGTCCCGCACCAGCAACTTCGTCATCTGATCCTGCTCCTACTGATCCCGATCTTCCCATTGCTCTTCGTAAAGGTACATGTAATTGTAAATCCACTTATTTCATTGTTAATTTTGTTTCCTATGATCACCTGTCTCCCTCGACATGTTCTTTAATTGCATCTTTAGATTCTATATTTATCTCCAAGACAGTTAAAGATGCTTTGAGTCATCCTGAATGGTATGATGCTATGATTGAGGAGATAAATGCCTTGGATTCAAATCATACTTGGGAGTTGGTGCATTTACCTGAGGGAAAGAAGGTTGTGGGTTGCAAATGGATTTTTACAGTCAAAGTTAATCCAGATGGTTCTGTGGCTCGGCTGAAAGCTCGACTTGTTGCTAAAGGATATGTACAGACTTATGGGGTGGATTATTTTGATACTTTCTCTCCAGTTGCCAAATTGAGTTCTGTTCGTCTTTTCATTTCTTTGGCATCTTCTCATCATTGGCCTTTACATCAACTGGACATCAAAAATGCCTTCCTTCATGGCGATCTTCAGGAAGAAGTCTATATGGAGCAACCACCTAGTTTTGTTGCTTAGGGGGAGTATGAAAAAGTTTGTCGCCTGAAGAAGTCTTTGTATGGATTGAAGTAGAATCCTCGTGCTTGGTTTGATAAATTCAGTGAAGTTGTCCAAGAGTTTGGGCTAAAGAAGAGTCAGTGCGATCATTCTGTTTTTTATAGACAATCCGAAAATGACATAATTCTTCTTGTGGTTTATGTTGATGATATTGTGATTACATGGAGTGATTCTGCAGGTATCTTTTCACTAAAGTCTTTCTTGTATGATAGATTTCATACTAAAGACTTGGGTCAGTTGAAATATTTCTTGGGAGTGGAAGTTACAAGAAGTAAGAAAGGAATTCTTCTATCCCAAAGAAAATATGTTCTTGACTTGCTTGCGAAAACTGAAAAGTTAGGAGCTAAGCCATGCAATACTCCTATGGTTTCCAATATACAACTTGCAAAAGATGATGGTGATCCTTTTGCTGATCCAGAGAGATACCAAAGGTTAGTAGGAAAATTGAATTATCTCACTGTAATTCGTCCAAATATTGCATTTGCAGTAAGCATTGTCAGTCAATTTATGGCTGCTCCTACGATTAAACATTGGGAAGCTTTAGAGCATATCTTATGTTATTTAAAAGGGACTCCTGGACTGGGTATACTGTACAGTGATCATGGGCATGCTCACATTGAGTGCTTTACAGATGCTGATTGGGCAGGTTCTAAGATTGATAGGAGATCAACAACAGGCTATTGTATCTTTGTTGGAGGAAATTTAGTGTCCTGGCGAAGTAAGAAGCAAACTGTAGTATTCAGATCTAGTGCAGAATTCGAATATAGAGCTATGTCACAGTCTGCATGTGAAATTTTATGGATCCATCATTTGCTTGATGAAATTGGTATGAATCCCTCATCTCCAGCGAAACTTTGGTGTGATAATCAAACTGCTCTTCATATTGCTTCTAATTCAGTATATCATGAACAGACCAAACATATTGAAGTTGATTGTCACTTTATTCGTGAGAAGATTCAAAATAATGTTATCTCAACAGGATATGTGAAGACAGGAGAACAGTTGGGCGATTTGTTTACAAAAACCTTAAATGGCTCTCGAGTTGATTATTTGTGTAACAAGCTGGGCATGATTAATATCTATGCTCCAGCTTGAGGGGAAGTGTTACAAAATTAGTTGTAAATTAGCTATAATATTCTGTTTCCTTTTATTTTACTTCCTTGTACAGAATAGGAAGTTTCCTAGTTATGGTTTCTACACTTGTATATATTCTGTATTATTCCTTTATTTGAATATACAGAAAATTATTCTCCAATTTCTTGTTTTACATATAGCACCATTTTCATCACAAAAAAAATCATTGAAAGCTCTTTCATCTATATGGATGGGAGTTTTATTGAATAGACATAAGGATTTCCTAAGATTTTGAGTCAAAAACTGTAAATTTAAATCGATTGCTTTCTTTCGAGATATATAATGTAATAAACTAATTTTATTTTTCTTAATTTCGCTACAGTTTTTTTGGGTCTCTTTTTTCTACAGTCTTTATTCTCGCCCAGCTGCATCGAGCTGTTCATTTACCAATTTTTCCATTTCATTTGCTAATAATTTAGATATGATTTAAAAAGAAAAAAGAGTTTTGAGAATGAAATAAAGTTGATGGGCTACTTGCCTAAGAGGTGAAAAGGATAATGGGTTAAACCTATCTCTTTAAATGTAATATTAATTAATTAATTAAGTTATATATATCTTTTCTGATATTTTATTTACATGTATATTACGTGGCAGCCCTTTTAATAAAGAAAGCTACTAGGAGAAAAACACAGGGTCATTAATAATGCGTGTCCGATTATAATTATTCTTACATTATCCTCAAAAAGACAAAACAACTGATATTTCCTGAAATGTTTTCTTCTTTGATACTCAATTTCTATCTCTGAAGTTCTAAGCAAAACAACCTACCCTCGAATCTATTGCACCTTCCTTTCATTTTGCTTTATTACAATCAACCGAAAGTCCCTCAACTCAAAAGAAAGGATGGATATGGTGTTTTTTTTGCGTTGCTTCATTGCTATCTCTGTAATACAGGCAAATATTTGTTTTCTTTCCCCTCTTATATTTTGACCATGAACAAGAATTAAGGTAACTTATATATTCAACTGAGGATTTCGGCTTCTGCAGGTTATCTTTTTTGCATCTTTACCGTGTGCAGAGCGGCCTAGTTTCTGGGTCGCTGATGGGTAAGATTGCTTATTCTAGTAATCTTAGTGAAGTCAATTTTCTTTGTTTTTGTTTTTGTTGTCGTTGTTAAATAACAATTGGCATCTTTTTTCTTCTCTGGATTTCTTATAATATTTTGTACATGAAAATGTCTACCCCATTATTGTTTGTTCATGTCAAAATTTGATTTTCCTTTTAGCACTATTGGTTATCTATGTTGTGTCTGCATTTGGTTGAAGCGACCCTCCGGATTGTAACATCTGATCAATCCAACCCATTAACGTTGTTGTTGAGTTTTCTTTCTGGAATTTTCTTCCTGGATCAAGGATCATACTGACTACAAGTAAACGGAAAGCAATATCTTATCTTCTATATAATTCTTGACATAAAGTGCACTCTCCATATTGATATATTTCGGATTAAAGTTGCAATTGATACATGAAAGCCTAAAGTTTGATTCTATGGTAGTGTCCAAGTTCTGATGATGACCAGGGTCTGCAATTTCTTAATCTTTACTTTAGTGGTGAAATTGTATCTTTCTGCTGCCGGGCAGGGCAAGACATTCTGTAGAATATTGTGCGATGTATGACATATGTGGAGAACGCAGTGATGGGAAAGTTCTGAATTGCCCTTATGGTTCCCCATCTGTGAAGGTATGTTGTTCCCACTTAAAGTTGGAATTATATATTTCGTAATGATGGACTGCTAAGCTCTGCACATTTAAATCATATACCTTCACAGCCAAGATTCAGAGCTTGTGCCCGACTATAACAGGAAATGTTTGTTGTACGGAGGCTCAATTTGATACATTGCGGGCACAGGTCCAACAAGTAAGATCTCTGTCTTAACATGCACATGCATTTGCAAGCTGAGTTACTATGAACCGTAGAAGTTGAAATATTATGCATATTACTCAGATTTCCGTGGAAACCAAGATCTTTTTGTTTATTGATGATTAAGAAAGTGAGCTACTATGGGTTTGCATTTGGTATCATTTTTTAATTCGTTGCTTATTACTAAATGGTGGGTTATATCTTGTATAAGGTTGAAATGTTTCATCTTATGGTTTGTGTTAACTTTGATGGATCTTGTTGGCTTTGTGCTAAACCCAAAGCCCAAATCATGTTTTTCTTTTACCATTTTTGTTATTTCTGTTTATATGTATCTTTCCATTGCTAAGTGCCCTTCATGTAGGTTATGGCACATTGTAGAATTCGGATTTGGGACTTTTGTGAGTTCTTGGGTGTATCTGCCTAGGACTACTCAAGAATTTTTGGGATTAATTATTTATTTTGTAGTTAGCATGGGATGAAATTGTTCTCTGGGATTATTATGACCTAAGAGCTTGTTGGTTCTTCAATTGTCTATCATTCACGTCAAATGGAATAGGAAAATTTTCACTTGAAGTTTATCTTCTTCCGTTCCCACACAATTTTTTGAACAGTGTCCTCTTGTTTTCCCTTATTGTGTTCAGTAGATTAATCTTCTAGTATCAAACATAAAACAAAATGCATCTAAAATTTCATTTTATGATTTAATAATGTATTATAATGCATGTTGCAGGCAATTCCTTTCCTTGTGGGTTGTCCAGCATGCTTGAGGAATTTCTTAAATCTGTTCTGTGAGCTTTCTTGCTCCCCCAATCAAAGTCTTTTCATAAATGTGTCTTCGACTTCCATGGTGAGGCGTGTTTATAAAAAATTTAAGAAATTGTTCTGATAATTTGCTATTCTGTTTCTCCTGCCTTTATATGATTGTTTTTCCTCATTCTAGTGATGCTGGCTTTATTGGACTTGCTGGTTGGTTCGGGTTTTGTGGTATACTGTTTATGCTGTTCTTTCTAGAACTATAACTGAACAGCTTAGTGAGGTCTTATTAATCAATAGTATTCCAATCTTACTTGAGGGGCTAAGTGAATTCTAATTAGTCTATTTGGATCTTGTGGGTAAATTCACTTCAGCAATGATGCTATGCATCTTTTTTATGACATCATAAAATCTTGTCATTATGGTAATTATGCTTGGGAATCTGTTGTATTCTAGTCAAGTAATCGGCTATAGCATTTTTCATCTATTAGTACCTCATGCACCTGCCCTTATTTGGTATTCTATAGAATCAATTTACATTGCTTTTTCCATCAAGATGAGAATCTGGTCACAAGTTTGTGGTTAATAGGTTTATTGGTAAACTTTGATGCTATTCCACTTTTGAGAGTGGCATCAACAGCATGATGTCCTTTTGAATAGTCTAATCTACATCATTACCATTCTCATTTTTACAGGTTGGGGGAAATTCGACTGTGGATGGAATTGACTATTATCTGTCAGACACTTTTAGTCAAGGTCTTTACAGTTCCTGTGAGGATGTGAAGTTTGGTACTATGAATACACGGGCAATAGAATTTGTTGGTGGTGGTGCCAAAAATTTTAGAGGTGACCCACTATCTTTTGGGATGGTGCACCTTTCTAATTAATGCAATTATTTTGCTGTCTTTGTAGCTGTTGCCTTGCTATGGAAAAATGAGCGCTATACATTACCAAGCATGCATTTATAGGCATGCTTGTCATAAAGGACATTGCTAGTTGGTTCAACTATAAAAAAACTAGGAACTTCTTGTTTGGTCTGGCTATAACTGAAAAGGGAGCTGAAGTTGGTATTGATCCAGTGATTTTACAGGTCAACCAAGTTATTTAATGTACAAAAAAGAAAAAAATACCAAATAAATATTCTTAACCAGGCTTATATAAAAACATGCAAGATATCTCTACATGTAACCCATTTTTGAAAAATAACAAGAAGGTTGTTTTCTCTTTGATAGAGACAAAAAGCACCTATTCTTCTCTAAAAATTTGATATTATGGGATTGCAAGAGAGAAAGGAGGTATTGCTTTTTCTTTTATAAGGAATCAATGCACCTTCTAATTTTTTGTGGGATTTGATATTGCTCTTCTTCTTCTTTTGCTCTTTTGAGCATGAAATTTCAATATTGAAGAAGTGTTCTAATGTTATCGACTCCTTATTTCTTGCAACCCCACATTGAAAATTTAGAGATGAATAGGTGACTTTCCTCTTTGTTAAAGAGAAAACAACATATCCGTATGATCCTACAATGGGCTTGTAGAGATATTTATTGGGTTTGTGTAGATGGAAGCTTGCTATGTTACATTTTTGAGTATGCATATATAATGGTGCATGAACACGTGCGGGTTCTGTTTCTCACACATGCATATGTTATAGTGAAAGTTAAAAGCATTTAAAAGTGATTTACATGTTATATTTGAATAATTTTCTCATTAGCAGTTCAGCCTTGCTTCTACCACAATTTAGCCTCTAGCCTTTGACCCTTTGCCATCAGTTTTTTGACCAATTTGGGTGTAAAATCCTTGAGATTTGTTGAGGATTCCTATTTCCTTATTAGTATCAGCATTGCATGTTTCCCATTTACAAATTCCCATTGATACATCAAATTCTACCCAAACAAAATTCTTAATTGAATGCAAATTAAGGTTGAGTAATATCCTTTTGATTGGAGTCGCTTTTAGCATTTAGTTGTAAGGTATATAGATTACTATATGTTATATCTTGCAAGAATGAGGAGATGAAAATAAGAAGTGTGATTACTTACTGCTGTCCAATAGATATTAATTTGGTAAACTTGACTTAACTTTTCTATTTCTCTTTAGTTTCCAACCATAAGCAAACAATAGTGGGGCTTGTTCTAGATGATTGTGATTTTATGTTTTCCCCCCTCTCTCAAATAAAAACGAAATTCATTCAGCTGATGCACATTTTTTCTGTTTATAACAAATTAACGGAGCTTTTCGTGGAACAAAAAGAAATAAATGTGTAAACCAAAAGAGATGGTTTTCTCTCATTTTTGTCTTTTTTTTTTTTTTTATCTGCTCTGCTGTTTTTCTTATTATGTACCATTATTCACAATATTTTTTCTCTCCTTCCTATCAGATTCTCTACACGCCTATAAACTTCGGCATGATAATTGCGTGATTTGTTTCCAGCTCTAATATTGTTTGTTTATTTTTTTCCTTCTCTATTAGAATGGCTTTCATTTCTTGGTCAGAAAGCACCTCCTGGATTTCCTGGGTCACCATATGCCATTAATTTTAAGTCAACTATTGCTGACTTATCTGACATGAAGCTTATGGATGTGCCAATTTATTCATGTGGAGATACTTTACTCGGATGCTCTTGTGGGGATTGCCCTTCAGCTCCAGTGTGCTCAAGCTTAGAGCCTCCTACTCCACACAGAGAAGATTCATGTTTAATCATGACTGGCTCTCTCAAGGTTTGATATTTGGCAAGTTTGGCTGGTTTCCTTTTGTTTTTATTGTTCGCCTGATTTAGTGAATGGCACATATTTTTTTCATTTTGGGTACTGTAATGCTTTGAAATTATGTGGATATTAATAGTCCTACAGTTGAAACTGGCCTTTTAATGGATATTTACTTGTGCAATTAACAAATGGTATAGGTTAAATGTATCGATTTCTCAATGGCGATTCTATATATTCTCTTGGTTTCCGCATTAATTGGGTGGACTTTTCTCCATTGGACAAGAGAAAGGAGAGCTGCAGGTAATCCAGAAGTGTTGTTGAAGTGTAAGGATGAAGATGAACATGATTCTAGTAACGTTTTATTGGACAAGAAGGTAGATGTTTCACGTTTCATTTTACCTATATTTGTCTTTTATTTGCATGTCTTTATGAAACATGTTTATTGGTTCTAAAATCAAAATGACTAAAATTCTTTGGTTTTTGTATACAGTTCCTTGGATTATTGAAATTTAGATTTCCATCTTCTTGAGTTACTATTGTATTTCCTTGTTAAGATTGGAATCATTGGTATTTCATTGTTAAAAATTTATATTTCTGAGTTAGATTAGAATTCTATTTTATATTCTTAGTTAGAGTTTATCTTTATATTTTCTAGCTAGTTTTTGTCTTTCATATAAATAGCTTATATATTCTTAGAATTTTTAAGATGAGAGAATTAATAAAATTTTTATTCTCAAAAATCATCATGGTATCCGAGCCTTGCTCTTTGTAGAAGTTGAGTTTTCTCTTTCTAAAGAGGTAATGTTTTTTCCCTCCCAACAATAGGTAAAATTCCTGTTTTAAAAAGTGCCAAGAAGTTTTCTCTTCCTTTTTACATCATAGCCATAAAATCTGTTTTTTGGTTAAAAATCCCTAATTTTTGGATGTGGTTTGAGAACCTTAGAACACCAAATTTTGGTTAAAAAGAAAACCCTAGAATAACAAAATTTGGTTAAAAATCTCTAATTTTTTTGGTGTGATTTGAGAACCCTAGAATGTTAAAATTGGGGCTTCCCTATTTTGAGCACCATGCCCAAAGGGTGCGGCACCTGTAGATTGGCTTACTCACCAAATCCGTTCCCCGAAGGAATCACCAGTGTTGCACATGTGCCGATTGAAGTCTGCTTAGTACTGTTCACATGTCGGAGAGGGATGCACGTACAACCTACTCTTGCCACCATTTGACGTCGGTTCTTCTTCTAACCAATATGTTAGCTCATTTCGACTTTGACCAGCAGGTCTCTGGCTTTCTTGGACTTTTTGGTTTCCAAGCTTGCTGATTTCAGGATTATATTGTTTCTTTGCTTTGATTTTGGACATGTCCTTTGTGTGGTTTGTTTCTAAAGTGAGGGATAAAAGAAAAGCAATTGAAGAGAAACCTGTTAATGGAGCTCTAAAAAACTTCAAGGGCTGCCACCATTTAATTTTGTACCATAAGGACCTCGAGAAATTCTAGAACTTTATATAATAACAATTTCTTGGGGTTCCAGTCAAGATAAGACTTGTCACACACTAATTTTGCAAGTTAGGAATGTATGCTATTTATGCACCAATTTGAGGGAGAGTATTGAATTTTCTAGTTGAGATTGGGATTCTTTGTATTTCCTTGTTAAAATTTATATTTCCTATTTAGATTGAGATTCTATTTTATATTTTTAGTTAGAGTTTATCTTTATATTTCTAGTTAGTTTTTATCTTTTCTTATTAAAATAGGACTAGAATTGTTTTTGTTTTCTCTATAAATAGCTTTTATATTCTTAGAATTTTTAAAATGAGAAAATTAATAAAATTTTTATTCTAAAAAATTTTCAATTACCTTTCATCTTCTTAGTCCATATGGTTAATTTATATTTGTAATGTGTCCAACAATTTGTAAATAACCCTTATCTTTATATATTAATCCTTATGTTGGAGCTCTTTTATTGTATCTAAGAATGCAAATAACTGCATCCCAATGATCACTCCAAGGAGCTTGGAGAAATTCACTTGTCGAAATTACCGCAAATGAAATGTCTGGTTGTGTGTTAGATATTTTAGCCTTCCAACTAATCTTTCAAGGTCTTTCAATGGCTCCCTATCTAAGAACAATTTGAACATTTTGATCCATGGGAGCTTTCATAGGCTTATAGTCTAACATGCATGCCTTTGTCTTCTAACAAATCCAATACCTTCTTCTTGAGATAACAATTCCAACTTCTGATTGTGCTGCCTCAATTCCAAGAAAGTACTTCAATTTTCCTAGATCTTTAGTTCAGAATTGACTGCACAAATGCTTCTTTAGGTGAGAATTTCCATCTTGATCATTGTCTATTCTGATAATGTCATCAATGCAGACAACTAGATAGTTGCACTTCCTATGATTATCATGTCGATAGAACACAAAATGATTAAATTGACACTGAGCCATCTCAAATGCTGGATCACAGTGTTGAACAACGTAGTTCATGCTCTTGGTGATTGCTTCAAGCCACATAATGATTGTTGCAATCGGAAAACTAGTCTTGAAAATAGGATAAATTAGTGTTAGAGAATCTCAGATTTTTTAACTTATTGAAAAGATTAGATACAACTGTAAATAACTAATTGATAGCTAGGATTTTATGTTGGCTGATTGTTAGGCTAATTATAATCTTTCGTAATTTATTTAGTCAGTGACTGATTTTTAGGGATTAGCTTGTTACCTAAAATAGGATATTGATCTTGTATTTATATGTGTATTCAATTCATGAAAGGAATAAGAAAGAATTTCAGTTTTCTGTCCATGGTATTAGAGCCTACTCTACGTCCCTTTCAAACCCTAAAATTGTTTTTCTAAATCTTGGGTGCTGGTTGCCGAACTTCCCTCAATTCTTCTCCAATAAGTTTTTTTCCTCTCTGTCTCATTATGTCAGATTTATCCAGGAGTCAACCTGCTACTATTAGTACTAATACTGATGTTAACCAATCTGCGACATCAAATGAGTCAAAAGTAGAACTGTAGAACATTCAATCTTTCTACAGGCTCAATGGTCGGAATTATCTTCAATGGTCTCAAATTGTCAAGACCTTCCTCAAATGAAAGGGAAAATTGAACCATCTTATGGGAATTGGACCAGCTATTGAAGATGCCACATTCACACAATGGGATGAGGAAGATTCCATGATCATGTCATGGTTGTGGAACTCTATGACATCTGAAGTAAGCCGAACCTGTATGTTCCTAATAACTGCTAGAGAAGTTTGGGAAACTGTTCGTCAGACCTATTCAAAAATGCAAGATGCTGCGTTAACTTATGAGATCCGAACCAAAATCAATACCACAAATCAAGGTAATCTTTCTATCATCGAGTACTATAGTACTATGAAAGGCTTGTGGCTTGAATTGGATTATTATCAAAACTTTAAGATGAAGTCTGGAGAAGATGCTGTCATGTTGCAGAAATTTGTGGAAAGAGAGAGAATCTTTGAATTTCTTGCAGGCCTCAATATGAATTTTGATCAAGTTCGAGTTCAAGTCCTCGGAAAAGAAATCCTCCCATCTCTTGAAGGTGTTTTCTCTATAATACGGGCTGAGGAGAGTCGCCGAGGAGTGATGCTTGACAATCCAATAAATGAGGGATCAGACATGAATTCTGTAAAGGATGGACATATTGCTGAGGCCAATAAAAATGAAAGGCAATCCAATCGAGAAGGGGTCTAGTGCACTTATTGCAAGAAGGCACGTCACACCAAGGATACTTGCTGGAAACTCCATGGAAAGCCTCCAAATATTGGAGGAATGGGAGGTAATCGTGGAGGACAATCTTGAGGACAAGCCCATATGACAAATGCTGTGGATGTTCTTAATGAAAGGTCAAATCAAGATGGATTTGAAACTCTTAAGGAAGAGATAGAAAAGCTGAAATCCATGTTGAAACTAGTTGGGACGCCCGGAAGCTCTTGTTCTTTGGCTCAATCAAGTAAGTTCTCTAATTCTTATGCCCTTGGTGCCTCTTTTCCTGTCCAAAACAGTACTTGGATCATAGATTCAGGTGCTATTGATCATATGGTTTTTTCACATAAACCCTTTGTCTCATATAAACCTTGTCCTAGCAATAAAAAAATCAAAATTGCAAATGGATGTTTTGCTTTTGCTGCTGGTCAGGGAACTATTCCTCTTTCTTCCAAAATTGTTTTAAAAGATGTCCTACATGTTCCTAAATTAGCTGTGAATCTTTTGTCCATAAAACAAGTTACATGTGATTTGACTTGTAAAGTAATTTTCTATCCCCCACACTGTATTTTGCAGGACCTGGTATCGGGGACGATGATTGGACTTGCTAAGGAAAAGAATGGGCTCTATATCCTTGATACTAAGGAAGATAACAATTATTCCCTTTCGCAATCCTATCTAGCCATTCTACCAATAAAGAGGATATTTTGCTGTACCATTATCGTCTTGGTCATCCACCATTTAGTTTGCTCAAAACTATGTTCCCATTGTTATTCAACAATATTGAAGTGAGTAATTTGCATTGTGATGTGTGTGAGCTTGCTAAACACAAACGTGTTTCTTATCCTTTGAGTAATACTAGAAGTACATTTCCTTTTTCATTAATCCATTCAAATATATGGGGTCCTTCTAAAGTTTTGAACATTACAAGGGCAAGGTGGTTTGTTACATTTATAGATGATTGTATAAGGGTAACCTAGATCAATCTTATGAAAAACAAATCTGAAGTTGGTGAAATTTTTTCAAAGTTTTTCCAAATGATCAAAAACCAATTTGGGGTGAGAATAAAAAACCTATGGAGTGATAATGCAAGCGATTACTTCAACCAAAATCTTTCATCTTTCCTTCAAAAAAAGGGAATTGTTCATTACTTATCTTGTATTAATACACCGCAGCAAAACGGGGTAGCCTAGAGGAAAAATAGGCACCTCTTAGAAGTCACACGAGCATTATTATTTCAAAATGATGTTCCTAAGTGTTATTGGGGGGGAATCAGTTCTTAATGAAGCTCACTTGATTAATAGAATGCCCTCTAAAGTTCTCCGTTTAAAGAGTCCAATGAATGTATTTCATGAGTATTTCTAGATTACCCCCAAAAGTTTTTGTCCATATTCATGATGCTAAACGAGAAAAACTTGATCCAAGGGCATTAAAATGCATTTTTGTTGGTTATTCTTCTACAAAAAGGGGTTATAAATTCTATCATCTTGCTTCATGTAAATTTTTCACTTCAATGGATGTTACTTTTGCTGAAAAACAACCTTTTCTAATCTTCAGGGGGAGAGTGTGAGTGAAGATAAAGAACACAAGCTGTTTTTCCCTGATTTACAGGTTACTATTCAACCTGAAACTGTCTAGCCTAAAACCCATGCCTCACCTCCTTTTGATCAGCCACAAGACCAGCACACTGACCAGCCACAAGACCAGCACACTGAACCAACCTCTTAAAACATCAGAATCAAGCCTCAATATACATCCAGTTGCTGAAAAATCTATTCTAGTCTACTCAAGGAGAAAAGAGCCTAATTCTACTCAAGTGCAAGTTCAAGATTCGACCCCTGAACCAGGTTTGCAGGCATAATTATCCTCTCCACTGATTCATGATTTGGATGTTCCTATAGCTGTTAGAAAAGGAGTTCGAAATTGTACTCACATCCTATTTCTCACTTTGTTTCTTATGATAAAATCTCTTATAAACACCACTGCTTGCTCACTAATTTAGATACAGTTTCTATTCCCCAAAACTTCAAAGAGGCACTTAGGAATGAGAATTGGAAAATTGCCATGAATGAGGAAATGAGTGCACTCAATAAAAATAATACCTGGGAAATTGTTGATCATCCGAAAGACAAGAAACTTATAGGATGTAAATGGGTGTATACAATTAAATTTAATGCAGACAGGTTTTTGGAGAGGTACAAGGCTAGATTAGTAGCCAAATGGTACACTCAAACACATGGGGTAGATTATCAAGAGGCTTTTGCTCCAGTATCTAAGATGAACATAGTCCGTATTCTTTTATCCTTAGCTACTAACTTTAATTGGTGTTTACAACAATTTGATGTCAATAATGCATTTTTACATGGTGATTTTGAGGAAGAGGTGTACATGGAACCTCCATCGAGTTTTGAGAAAAACTTCAAAGACAATCAAGTGTGCAGACTACGAAAGGCACTTTATGGGCTTAAGCAATCTCCACGGGCTTGGTTTGGAAAGTTTACGAAAGTAATGCTAGGGATTGGCTACAAACAAAGCCAAGGAGACCATACTCTCTTCTTTAGACACTCAACAATAGGGAAACTTACAGTCTTGATAGTATATGTTGATGATATCATTATGACAGGTGATGATGAGGAGGAAATTCTAAAGCTTAAAGCTAGACTTGCAAAAGAATTTGAGATCAAAGAGCTTGGGAAGCTCAAATATTTCCTAGGGATTGAAGTAGCTCGATCTAAAGAAGGTATTTTTATTTCCCAACAAAAATACATTCTAGATCTCCTATGAGAGACATGAATAATGGGATGCAAGCCCATTGATACACCAATCGAAAAAAATCATCGATTGAGTGAAGGAAAAGATGATGAAGCTGTTGATAAAGGAAGGTATTAGAAGTTGGTTGAAAAACTAATCTACTTATCTCATACATGTCCGAATATGGCATATGCTGTAGGAGCGATAAGTCAATTCATGCATGACCCCAAGAAGGTTCATTTACAGGCTGCATATAAAGTGATTCAATACCTGAAATCTTTTCCTGGAAAAGGAATCATGTTTAGAAAAGAAGCAGATGTAATTGTAGAAGCCTACACAGATGCAGATTATGCTGGCTCACTCACAGATCGACGCTCAACAACAGGTTATTGTACTATGATTGGTGGGAACTTAGTGACATGGAGGAGCAAAAAGCTGGTAGTAGTATCTAGATCTAATGCAGAAGCTGAGTTTCGTGCAATGGCTCAAGGAATTTGTGAACTCTTGTAGATAAAGAAAATTTTAGAAGATTTGCAGATTAAATGGCATGAACCTATGAAGTTGTATTGTGACAACAAATCTGCTATAGGCATTGCACATAATTCAGTTCAACATGATAGAACAAAACATGTTGAGATAGACCGACACTTCATCAAGGAAAAGATTGAAAGTGGTATGATTTGCACTCCTGATGTTCCTATGAATGGTCAAATGGCTGATGTGCTCACAAAAGGATTGGACAACTCAACTTTCAGAAATATTGTTAGCAAGCTGGGAATGGAAAATATTTATTCTCCAGCTTGAGGGGAGTATTAAAGAATCTCAGATTTTTTAACTTATTTAAAAGATTAGATACAATTGTGAATAGCTAATTGATAGCTAGGATTTTGTGTTGGCTGATTGTTAGGCTAATTATAATCTTTCCTAATTTATTTAGTCAGTGACTGATTTTTAGGGATTAGCTTGTTACCTAAAATAGGACATTGGTCTTGTATTTATATGTGTATTCAATTTATGAAAGGAATAAGAAAGAATTTCAGTTTTCTGTTCAATTAGAAACCAAGGATAAATTAGAAACAAAAGCATAGTAGGAAGGTGACAATGGTGACAACTCAAAAAGTTGAAAATTGGATGAGGATTTTAGGAAGATTGGATCCCTTTTTTGACGGCAATGGGTTGATTTGAATCTTTTGTCCTGATTAGTGCTAAATAAGTTGGTTGATTAAGAGAAGAGTTCCTTAGGAGAGCAAGGTGAGGTGTATATGGAGGATGTTTAGAGGGTAATTGAAGATGTTTAGTAGGTTTACCATTGGATGGGTTATTAGATGGTGCCTCATTGGGAGTGGGGATGACAAGAACTAGACAAAGTTGTTACAATGTCCTTTTTTCTTTGAAATATATGGAGATGTCTCTACAAGTCCAATCAATTGAAATAAAAGTATCTCTTTTTGGTTGCATCATAGCATTTGTGCCCTTTATTGTGGTGAAAGTATCCCAAAAGATGTATTTGCTGAATTTAGGTTGAAGTTTGTCTTTTCTAGGTGTAGAATCATTAACGAAAAAGACAACCAAACACGAGTAGAAAAAAAGGGTAAAGGGTTAACCTGGAAAAAGAATAAAATGTCTTCAATGTAAAAAGGCATGCGATTGATAACATAACAGGCAATTAAAATGACATCATCCCAAAACTAGAGTGGTACGTTGTGATTAATGAACATGGAATAGGCCGTCTGGACAAGATGTTGGTTTTTACACTCGGCCACTCCGTTTTGCTGTTGTGCATAAGAACAAGAAGCATGGGGTTGATTCCTTGAGAAGTCATAAATTACTTAATAGGATGAGACATATTCTCTCACATTATCATTGTCTAAGACCTTAACAGAAACACCAAATTGATTGTTGGTTTCAACACAAAAGTCTTTAAAAATAGAAAACAGTTCAAATCAATTTGCATAAAAAATACCCATGTGTGATGAGAATAATTATCATTTATTTAACAAAATATTGAAACACTAAAGTTGACTTACATGGTTGGGATCCCAAATATCTGAATGCACAACCTCATAGATAGATGTGGTTTGTTTGTTCATTTGCTTCAGAAAAGAAGCATGTGTATGTTTCCCATGTTGGCATGACTCACTTTAGAGAATATAATTTAGGGAGATTGGGAACCATTATCTTAAATTTCGTCAAACTAGGATGGCCCAATCTATTATGAAGAAGATTGGTGGAAATAGTTGAAGTGAAAGCAATTGGAGCGTCAAAAGTGGATAGAAAAATATAACCTATGTGATTCATGACCTTTGCCGATGATCTTTCTTGTATGTTGGTCTTGTATTCCTTAGTTTGAAAGAAAAGATATATGGCAATGAAATAGGGATTAAGTGTAACAAAAGTGGCTGGTAGAGTCGTGGGAAGACCTCTTTCTTTCATATTTTGGACAAACTACATAGAATCAAATATCACATTGCAATTAAGTTGTGTGGCTGATTTACTAATAGATATCAATCATAGTTTGTGAACTGAAGATTTTGAAAGAAATCTAATTTATTGGTTCTTTAATCTATGGTTAGAATATACACATGTATATATAAGAAAAATAATCTTAACTTAGAAAGAATTTTAAATGGGAATAAATTCTTATTAGATAAGAATACAACAACATTTATTTGTTTAACACTCCCCCCTTAACTTCGTGCAAAGATATCACACATGGCCAACTTGCAAACCAATGTATGAAAAGTCCGATTATTGAGTCCTTTTATAAACACATTAGCTAGCTATCTATCTGACGTCACATGGAACAAACTCAAAACACCACTTGTGAGCTTTTCTTTGGTGAAGTGTCTATCAATCTTAATGTGCTTTATCCAATCATGCTGAATTGGATTATGTTCTATATTGATAGCAGATTTATTGTCACAATACAATGATAATTTATCTTCTCCAAACAATTCCAATTCTTCTAGTAACTTCTTTGGCCATGGAAGTTCATAGACCCCCTAAATCATAGCTCTATATTCTTCTTTAACACTTGATCTAGCAACTATACTTTGCTTCTCCAAGTGATTAAGTTTTCTCTTACAAGTGTACAATAACCAGAAGTAGACCTCCAATCATTAGGGGGTCCAGCCCAATCTGCATATGTAAAAACTTCTATGTGCAGGTGACCATGTTTTGAGAAAAGAAGAGCTTTTCCTGAGCAGACTTTAGATATCCTAGAATGTCTTGTCAAGTGTGTGGGAGATAAATTATATTTTCCAAATAACCTCTAATATTTCCTCTTATCCTCTGACTCACCACCCTTTGCTTGCAGTTTGTGTTTGCTTTCAATATGAAATTCTATTGGTTTGTGTAATAAAACACACAAGACAAGATGGGAGAATTATGTTTTTTGTGTATTGAATTGAGGCTTACTACAAAATTTATACAAAAGCAAAAATACTAAGAAACTTCCTATTCTGTAAGGTAAGAGAATATTCTATACCTAATTACAATCCACTCCCCCTCAAGCTAGAGCATAGATATTAATAATGCCCAGCTTGTTACATAAATAGTCAACTCAAGAACCATTTAAGGCTTTTGTGAACAAATCATCCAACTGTTCTTCTGTCTTCACATATTCTGTTGAGATATTATCTTGAATTTTTTTACGAATAAAGTGCAATCAATTTCAATATGCTTGGTCAGTTCATGATATACTGAATTTGAGGCAGTATGAAGAACAGCTTAATTATCACATCAAAGTTTTGTTGGAGGCGAGGGATTTATACCAATTTCATCAAGCAAATGATGAATCCACAAAATCTCACATGCGGACTGTGACATAGCTCCGTATTCAAATTTTGTACTAGATTTGGATACTACAATTTGCTTCTTGCTTCTCTAAGACATTAAATTTCCTGCAGCAAAAACACAATAGCCTGTTGTTGACCTCCTATAAATCTTAGAACCTGCCCAATTAGCATCTGTAAAACACTCAATGTGATTATGTCTATGATCACTGTACAATATACCTAGTCCAGGAGCACCTTTCAGATAACATAAGATCTGCTCTAAAGCTTTCCAATACTTAATCGTAGGAGCAACCATAAATTGGCTAACAACGCTCACTGCAAATGCGATATTGGACGAGTTACTGTGAGATAATTTAGTTTTTCAACTAACCTTCGGTATCTCTCTGGATCGTCAAAAGAATCACCATCATCTTTTGTAAGTTGTACACTGGGAACCATAAGAGTAGTGCATGCTTCTAATTTTTCAGTTTCTGCAAGCAAGTCGAACATATTTTCTTTGGGATAAAAGAATTTCCTTCTTATTTTTCGTCACTTTCACTTTCAAGAAATATTTCAACTGGCCCAAGTCTTTAGTGTGAAATCTACCATGCAAGAAAGATTTAAGTGAAACGATACCTGCAGAATCACTTCTTGTAATCACAATATCATCAACATAAACCACAAGAAGAATAGTGCCATCTTTCGATTGTCTGTAGAAAACAGAGTGGTCATACTGACTCTTATTTAGTCCAAACTTTTGGACAACCTCACTGAATTTATCAAACCAGGCACAAGGACTCTGTTTTAATTTGTAGAAGGACTTTTTCAGATGACAAACTTTTCCATACTCCCCTTGAGCAGCAAAACTAAGTGCTTGCTCCATATAGATTTCTTCTTGAAGATCACTATGAAGGAAAGCATTTTTGATGTCAAGTTGATGTAAGGGCCAATGGTTGAAAGTTGCCAAAGATATGAAAAAGGCGAACAGAACTCAATTTGGCGACTGAAGAGAAAGTATCGGAATAATCAACCCCATAAGTCTGGGCAAACCTTTAGCAACAAGTCGAGCTTTCAGTCGTTAAGACTGTAAAGATCCATTTGCAACCCACAACCTTCCTTCTTTTTGGTAAATTCACCAACTCCTAAGTGTTATTTGTATCCAAGGCAGTCATTTCCTCAATCATAGCATCATATCATCCAGGGTGACTCAAGATTTCCTTAACTGTCTTTAGTATAGATATAGAATCTAAAGATACAATTAAAGAGCATGTCGAAGGAGACAGGTGATCATAGGAAGCAAAATTAGAAATGGAATAAGTAGATTTACAATTACATTTACCTGTCATGTGATTCATGGCACCAAAATTAATGATCCAATTGTTGCTGGAGGAGATAAGACATGTGTTACCTGCCTCAGTAGTGACTGAAGTTGAGGATCCTTTTAACATTTATTGGTAATTAGCATACTCTTCGGCAGAAATAGTGACATTATGCTTGGATAATGAACCAGAAGTAGCAACATTAGCAACTTGTGCCCTCTGATTGCGATTCTGCAATTTCTTACTGTAGCGCTTCGTATGATTTGGTTCTTTACAATAGTAGCAGACAATATCAGAATTCCGATTATCATTGAATCTATTTCGCCCCTTCGTTATATTCTTCTTTCCATTATCACCTTTACTTTCTTTGGCAACAAAAGCATTATTTTGCTAACTGGAGAAGGCATTATCAGGACGTAATAACCTACTAAACACATCTTTAAGAGTAGAAATTTCAGATCCAGAGAGAATTTGAGATTTGGCTTTCTCAAATTCTGATGGCAAAGCAGTCGGAAAACTCATCACTGTCATTTTTTCTCTCTGAGCCTGTTTCTCTCTAATATCCGCACTAAAAGGAAGAAACGTGTTCAATTCTTCATAAATTTTCTTAAATTCCATAAAATAAGTGGTGATTTTGCCTCCTTTTTAGTACGATAAAAGGCTTTATAGACGTTATAAATACGAGATTCATTTCTTTTTCCAGAATATAAAAAAGCCAAATAATCCATTAATTTTTTTTTACACGTTCACAATGAAAAATCAAGCCAAACACATTTCTTTCAATTGAGTTTCTAATCTGTGAAAGTAATCGTGAATCATTTCTCATCCAGATCTGCTTTTTAGTTTTATCAGTAGGAGGGTCATTAGTTAAGTGATCGTCTTTATCTATATTACGAAGATATATCCTAATCGTTCTACTCCAATCAAGGTAATTAGATCCATCTAATTTTTCTTCTGTAATCTTAGACAAAGGAATAATCTAACTAACTGTGTCCCTAACAATTCATTTACTGCCGGTCATAATATTCACACAGAATAAAATAAAAGCAGCAACGTAGTCTCAGAATACCCATCAAAAATAAAGGCCCAAATCTCCAATAAGGGACTTAACAAAAGAAAGAACAAAGAATAGAAAAGAGACAGAACCTTGTTTGAAACAAAATACCAGCAGAAGAGAGAACCAAGCCAAAACGACACCGGGATCTGATCGAAAATACCCAGGCAACGTCGGAGACAGAATCAGAGGGCCAGCAGACAAGGCACGTGCCTCCACTCACCGACGCGTGAGATAAGGGGCGAAAGCTTGTGGCGTTGTGTGTGGATCACTCGCCGGATGGAAGGATGTCAGATTTTGTGGAAAGGTCGAAAATTCCTCTGCGCTTCTTCTGATGCCGGCGGTGAGACAAGAGGGTCACCAGAATAAGATCCCCAACCCAAACAGTAACGAAGAACAAGTTTCTTCCTTCAGAAACGAAACCCAAAAAACTCAAATCCTAGATAAATCCTCAAATCAAGCCTAAAAGGCTCTGATACAATATAATAAAACACACAAAACAAGATGGGAGAATTATGTTTTCTGTGTATTGAATTGTGTCTTACTACAGAATTTATACAAAAGCAAAAATACTAACTAGGAAACTTCCTATTCTTTACAAGGTAAGAGAATATTCTACAGCTAATTACAATCCATATTATTATATTCTGCAATCTAACATGCTGGTTTTTTCCAAGAGATCTATAATATATTTACTTTGAGAAATGGAGAATCCTTTTTTTGATTTGACAACTTCAATTCTCAGGAAATATTGTAGTTTTTCAAGATCCTTGATCTTGAACTCTTGGGCCAAGAGTCTTTTCAGCCAGGCTATCTCTTCTTTATCATCTCTTGTCATCATTATATTACCAACATAAACAAGTAGTGAAATCTTACCTTGTAATGTCTTAAAAAGAAAGTATGATCAATATTACTTTCTTGATATTTGAAAGAGATCATGGCATATCGGTCAAACCACGCTTTAGGAGACCGTTTCAATCCATACAAGGCTTTCTTTAATTTATACACTCTCCTTTGATTTTATTATTATCGAATCTAGGAGAAATCTCCATGTATACTACCTCTTCTAGGTTATCATGTGGAAAAATATTTTTAACATCAAATTGCTGCTAGTCCCAATCAATGTCAGTTGCACAGGATAACAAGATTCTGATCGTATTCATTTTAGCAACAAGGGCAAATGTCTCCTGGTTGTCAGCTCCATAAATCTAAGTGAATTCCTTTGTTATCAATCTTGCTTTAAATCTTTCAATCGAGCCATTAGCTTTGTGTTTCACAATAAATATCCACTGGCAACCGACCAACATCTTCCTTGGAGGAGTAACTAGTTTTCAAATCTTGTTTTGTGCCCTAGTCTTCATCTCTTCCACCATAGCTTTTATCCACTTAGGGGAGATCTTTCCTCTAATGTTGTGGAATAGATGCAGAGAAACTGGACGAGGAAAAAGCTCTATAGAAAGGAGACAAAAAATCATATGAGACAAAATTAGAGTTAGAAGGTTTGGTTGAAGACCCGATCCCTTCTCTTTAAACAATAGGTATATCCAAATTATCAGAGATCAAAGATAACTCACCAAAAAGTGTAGACTGCATGATGAAATCTTTTGTCCTGTTTCTCCTTGAATGTCTTAGCAAATCAAGTTTATCCAAACGACTAACAATCCCAATCTCTCCTTGAACACCAATCCCAGTCTCCCCCTGAACACCAGTTCCAATCTCATCTAGAACTCTTTCTTCAATAGAATTTGCCTCTGGGGTAAGGTCATCATCAAGAGTAACAAAACTAGGTATCACTTCTTCTTTTTCATAATGCTCTCCCTAAAGAAGTGATTGGGTTGAATTGAAGTAAGGTTCAAATTCCTAAAGGTAACATTCATACTAACAAAATGCTTCCTCGATGGAGGATGGTAACACTTATTTAACTTTCCGTGTACGAGAATACCTAATGAGTATACATCTAAGGATTCTCAGGTCTTGTTTTCCAGCATTCTTAGTTTGAACAAAACAAACATATCCAAACACTTTTGGCGGGATAGTGTAATCTCAAAACCTTGATCTTAGCATTAAATTGATTGCAAACCATTTTAGGAAATTATTGAAAGTAAGAAAAGACATCACTTTTTACTTTTATCAGATATACCCAAGTTATTCTAGTACAATGATTAATAAAAATAATAGACCATTGACTATCATACAAAGAAACAGCCTGAGTAGGTTCCTACACATCAGAATGGATAGTCATAAAGGGAATAATACTCTTATTATTATTCAAACCATAAGAGTTTTTAGTATGTTTAGCATGCTCACAAGCATTAAAAAACAATTAGTCAAATTGAGTTTCTAAAAACAAACTAAGTGAAGTACCTAATATTATCATGCTTAGGTCCAGCCTAATAGTCGTAGGCCCAGTTGTTGCCCACAAGCCTAAAGGTGTTCGCTGGCCACTTGCATTGACTAAGGGCTTTGACAGATTGATCGGGCTTTTCAGCCGATCTACCTGACACCATCGTGTCTGTTACATCAACAGGCTATGCCGTGCAAGTTGTCACATTAGATATCCTAGACCTGCCAACTGTAGATACGAAAAATATGATATTCAAGTACTCTAGTCTCATAGGCTTTAGCTGCCTAGGCATTATATAAGCAGAGGAAACTTTAGAAATAAGGTATTGCACACATAATAACTCTCTCTATACTTCCTCTCCCTAAACCCTCTTTGACTTGAGCATCGAAGTGCTAATCCCCTTGCATGTCAAGGGTTAGTCTTCACCTGTTTTGCAGATTGGCTCACCACTCATCGAGGATCGGCCCAGTCAGTTTAGTCCTACTCTTCATCTCATTTTAAGTTCTGACATTCTAGGACTTATCACTAAGATATGCTTTTTTTAAGTTAAAAAAATATGTATGCCTTAACTACTTATGCCATTGTATTATTTTTTGGTTAAAATCCTTGTATTATTTTTTGGTTAAAATCCTTATGCCCTTTAAAAAAAGCTTGACATGGGACTGAACCTCGACCTTCTTCCACAATATATAAGCCATCATGCACTTTACCACTACCAATTCTTCTCCCTGTTTGAAGATCTTGAAAAACACAATGATCAAGAAAAACTCAAGTTTGTAGTGTAAAGGTTTTGTTATGGCATTGAGAGATAGAAGATTGACAGGAAATTGAGGAACACGAAGAATTGAAGACAACTTAATATTGGAAGCATAGATAACAAAACCTGATCCAAATATGGGATTAAAAAACCATCAGCTACCTTGAACCTATCATCTTTTAGACATGGGGAGTAGTTAAGAAAGCATTTAGAGGAGCCCATCATGTGTCAATTCGCATCAAAATCAATAATCCATGAATCAAAATGAGTAAAGGCATTACTTGATATCAGAAAATTGGATTTGACATTGGAGGAAGCATCAAATTGGGACAACAAACTCCTGAAATGTTGAATTTCATCGAAGGACAAGCATTTAGTAGAGGTCTTCTTGGAGGATTTTTCTGTCTCTAACAAATTTGCTTAAACCTTGGTTGAATTGCTTCGTTTTCCTCCACAATTTGTTGACAGTGCAACTTCCTAGAAGTCTCCTTGGTATGTCGTGGCTTTCCACAATAATTACACTGCAAGTGATCTTTATCAAAATTGATTCCGTTTGGTTGCTTCCGTTTAATAATTGCTGTTAACTCAGACTTCTCAACTGGTGTAGTGTAAAGTCTAGAACTACTTCTAGTTTCCTTATGTTGAATATAAAGAATGAGCTTTCTCAAGAGAAGGGAAAGGAGATTTATTGATAACCAAGATCCTCATTTGATTATAGTCATGATTTAATTTAGCTAGTAAATGATAAACTTGCTCCTTTTGAATAAATTTTTGGAATTTAACAACATCCTTTGCGTAGATTGCTTAGAAATCTTGATAATAATCTAACTCCTGCCATAAGTTACTTAATGTAGCAAAATAATCTGAAACTGACATTTCACCTTGCTTACTACCACTAAGTTTGTTTCAGAGCTCAAAGATTCAAGCATCATTTCCCATATGAGAATAAGTGGTCTTTGTAGCTTTCTGTACTTTTTTGGGCAATTTCAAGCAACAAGCATTGTCTAGAAATTTGGGGTTGCAGAAAATTGAAATGCCAAGTCATAATAAGTGAATTTTCCAAATTCCATTGACTAAATGTGGAGTCAGAAGCACTTGGTTATTTTTTCACCCCGTGAATATAATCCTGCGACTTTGATAAACAACTAGCAGGATCTAGACCAAGTGAGATATGTGCTACTACCATCCAGTTTAACAGGACGAACTTGCATATAAGGACTATCATTAACAGGAACATGCTTTTTAACTATTTTTTTCATCTGTCAGAGTGACTAGGAAAAAGTAACCAACAAAAAATTCAAAGTAAAAGAAATAGAAAAAAATCGAACATGTAAAGAGAGTTCAAAAACCGAGATGTCAGACTGTGGCCTAAAACCACCTAGACAGAATCGGAATTAGGCGGCAATGTGATTGGAGTAGAAAACGACAACAACTGGTGGCCGGAGGTTACATCACACGCTCCACGTGTTGGTGAAACTCCGGGAACAGGCCGATCTCAGCCTGGGTAATCTTCCTGTGATGGTTGTGATAGTAAATAGGGAGAATAACTCAATCTCTTTCAATTTTCTAATTTGGGTACTGATCCATTTGAATAGAATACCCAGAATAAAATTGTAAAAAAAACTGCTTGGGAGAGGAAAAAATGAATTCCTACAAAGAAACAATAGCTTCAATACCACAAAAATGAATTTTGAGAGAAATCTAATTTATTTATTTTTTAATGTGTTTACACTGAATATACACATGTATATATAAAAAAACAATCTTAACTAAAAAAAATTCTAATTAGGAACAAACTATAATTAAACAAGAATACGACAACACTAAATCTGTCAACATGAACAATTAGTCAAAGGAACTGCAGATATCAAAGGTGGAGAAGCAAGTTTATAGACAAGACTTTTATTAACAGAAATGTGATCTAAATCGATGTTCGAAGAACCATTGGGTAAAGAATGTATCAAACACGCAAAATGATTGCGGGATGAGTGGCAGAGGTCATGGGACTTTGCTGTTCCGATGCTTGAAACTGTAAATGTTAGTTATATTCTGCCCTGGTCAATGTAACAGAAGCCGTCACTTGGCTTCTAGCAAGAGGAAGAGGAAGAAGTCCATCTTCTTTAAGTTGAGCCATGCAGTGAAGTATAACTCTTGAAAAGACACTCAGCAAAAGACCAAAGCAGTAGAGAAAAGTCTTTAAGAAATCAAGTAGAGAAAAGTCTTTAAGAAATCAAGGAAAACAAGATATACTCGTCAAGAAGTGTTGGAGGACCAGAAAATACTCTTAATACAGAGCCAGCAAAGGCCCATGAATGTTTGAACAGCTTGTATCAAAAGAAGAAAAGATCTGTGGAGAGCAAAGATAACATTGCACAAGAAGGAGCTTCAATGTGCAGTGGAAGGACTAGGTGTGGCCGGAAGGACTAGGTGTGGTCAGAAACTAACTGGAGATAAGGATTTGACAATGAAAAAGATTATCAGAGTGATGATGGGCAGTGTATGGGCCTCCACATGTTGGGCATGAAGAAGATTCTAGAAGGGCCATGCATGAAGATTTCGATTCTGACCAGCAGAATTTGGGTAAACGCTGATCGGAGGGTGATGCTTCTCCTATGGTAGGTGGTGAGAGAAATGAGTCGTGTTTCAATGGTGACCTAAAGACTTGCTTCAATAGTGGTAAATGCAAAACAGAAAAAGGAAGAAAGATCGGAGGCTGGGACTCACAACCAGGCTTTGATACCATGTGAAATGTAGAGAGAGAGAATTTCCTGAAACTGTAGCTTGATCATTCCCTCAAGCAATATGAGGTTCATATACAGATTAATATATTACAAAATGAAACATTACACAATTACAGCTGAGTGATTATAAATGAAACATTACACAATTACAGCTGAGTGATTTTAACTCTTAGCACAATTATCATAATGAGATCCTGCATTCACACTTATATTCACATCTAACAGCTAGCATCTTAACAATACATATTCTTCGTCATTGGCAGGCACATCAAGTGGCTTCTCTATTGGGAAATAGGCTTGAACGTCCCATAGTTCAAGGATATATGTCAAGCTTTTACAGGTAAAATGCTTTAATGCCTTCCCATCTTTGTGGATGTGTAATTTGCTGATGAAGTCTATGTTATGTCCAGGCAATATGGTTCTTGGGTTGCTAGAAATCCTACTTTCGTTTTGTGTTCATCGCTGGCAGTTGTTCTTATACTTTGTGTAGGTTTAGTTCGTTTTAATGTGGAGACCCGCCCTGAGAAGGTAACCCTTTTGGTTTTACCCTAAAGTTTTTAGTCTGGTAGTTCTTTTCTTTTCTTTATAATATATCATTTTATTTGTATGTTTTTGTATTTGTCTAATAATTAGATAGTTATGGAAATATGTATTCTTTGTGAACATGAGGTGGAACTTCTAAGGCATATGGTCTGTCAACTCAAATGATACTTATCTCTCTCTCTCTCTCACACACACACTCTCATGTCCTTTGGTAGGCTTTTTGGACAATGATACATGGATTTTATGGTTTCCTATAACTTTCATTTACTAGCAGTTGTTTATCTCGTCAGCTTTGCTTTGCTAACTAAGATTTTCTTTTTGGTATTCATTGCTATGGTTCTTGCATTTGGCAAATATGCTGAGTTTTATCTGTAAAATGTTGATTTTCTACCTTAATATTCTTATTGGCATTTTCTTGGTCCAATCTTATTTTGGTCAAGGCTTGACAGATATTTTTATTAGTTGTGGGTAGGTCCTGGGAGTAAGGCAGCAGAAGAGAAACAGTTCTTTGATAGCCACCTTGCCCCCTTCTACAGAATTGAACAGGTTTTCCTATTTTTATTAATGTTTTTATTTCTTTTTCTTTTCTTGTTTGATTTAGGATGGTTTAACTTCTACTTGTACTTGCTTTCTCTAAGAAGTAAAACAAAAGAAAAAGAAGGCAGAGGTCAATTTTTAGTCATCTTGGCTGTTAATATATTTCTTTCTGCATGCCTCTTTGCTCCCTGATTTCTTTTCAATTATTAGTCACTTTTTAGTATTAACATCATAAAAAAATGGAGCTACAGGATTGGGATTAATTCATGATGGGTGTCAAAAATACAGCCTAGCTGGATGAACTATTCTCTAAAAGTATTTTGTGTATGTGTGCTTATTGGTGAAAGGGCATTGCACTATTTTTGCTCATTGCAGAGAATAGACTATTAGTTAATTTCTGTATTATCCTTTAAAGAGCTTTTCCTTATATTTTTGCAGGAGAAAAATAGTTTAGATAAGAAATTAAGAATTAATCTGTAGGAACAATCGCAATGGCTATATCAAGTTTAAGGTAATACAGATGAAAAAACAGATACAAAACAGCCAATGTTCATGACGACATGATTTGGAAGACTTGGGGTATTTGTGAGTATTCAGATACATATGGTTTATGCTCGGAATTAATAAGGTTCACATTTAATCCTTGTGAATAATTAATGATGAGAAGGATTTGATTAATTTACAACTGACTCATGGTAGCTACTGTATTTGCATTTGCATTGGTGTACATGTATTTCTTGATCCAACTTTCCACCTCCACTTATGCCCTAAAAATATTTACTGTTTTTTTAGATATGCCATTCTACATAAACCGGTTGTTTTATGATTTTTCTTTGCCTGCTAGATAAGTAAACTATTCCCTTCTATTTTTATTTTGGTAGATTGTCATATTTTTTCTATGTTAAATAATTAAAGAGCTGCTTGATGTTTTAATGTCTCAGCTTATAGTAGCGACCTTGCCTGATCAAGAGACTGATAAGAGGCCCAGCATTGTTACAGATGACAATATCCAGTTACTCTTCAAAATACAGAAGAAGGTACTTTGAAAGCTCATTGCTACTTTTTACCTGCGTTTTGGAAATGTCAAAAAGAAAATTGATTTTTTTTTCTTTTGGGATAACTATAAAATATTCTGTGATGTTTGGGCCAATTCACAATAGAATTCTGTTATTTAAAATGTAAGAATTAGACTCCTAACGCCTATGGAGCATTTCAATTAAACCACTCTAACCATAATTTTGCTAAAATTAACTAATGTACTGATTTCTTATTTAAAAAATTAAGGGTTTGTTCGCTTGCAGAAAAACTGCTTCAGGTTTCATAAAAAATTTTTCACAGAGAAGAGAAAATGAAGTTATATTTATTTTAGTCAATTTTCTGAAATAAAGAATAAAAAACGGATTTTTAAATTTTTTAAAATAACAAAAAAATAAGAAAACTAATAAAAAATATTTTCTAAATTTTCTGTATATATATATATATATATATATATATATATATATATATATATATATGGCGCATGTGTACATACACACATACATATGTATGTACGCACATACGCGTACATACATATGTATATGTATATGTATATGTAGCAGATACATACATATATAAGGATATGTATATTTATGTATGTATATATACACGTACATATACATATGTATGTATGTATGTATGTGCATATATACACATACATCGCATATATATATGCATATATATGTATAGCATGCATGCATGTATGTATGTACACACACACACATATATATATACAAAAAAATAAATACTGCAGTTTTTTATTTGTTGATAAATAAATTCGTTTTCTAAATTTTTTACAGAAAATAAATATTCTAATTTTTTTAAGAAAATAGAAAACAGAAAATAAAAACCGTTTTTGTAAGTAAATGCACCATAATCTTTTTGAGTTTTATTTAATATTTAATATAATTAAAAATTTAAATAAGTTTTTCTTATTATTAATGTCTCAATGAGCCAATTTCTTCAATTTTGCTACTTTAACCAAATATATGATAGAAATAATATCTATTATCAATCATGTTGATAATAATTTTTTAAGACAAATTAAATTAAGAAGTAAGAATAATTATTATCTTTGAAAGTCTATAAAATCTAAACTAAAGATATTTAATATTTAATATAATATATAATTAAAAATTAAAATAAGTTTTTCTTATTATTAGTGACTTGATAGTAAGAGTTGGAAAATGGATCGGGCCGGATTGTAAATGGATCAATGTTAAAGGGGTCATGACCCATTTTGGGTCAAGCTTTATAACAATACATACATACATATATATATATATATATATATATATATATATATATATATATATATATATATTATATATATATATATATATATATATATATTTAATTTTTTCATTAAAAAAATTATGCATGTATAAATCATAAAAAATTGTTTTTATGTTTGCCAACAAAAGGTTAGAATTTTAAAAAATATAGTGACCCAAATGAGTTGTCGATTTTGCTACTTTAACCAAATATGTAATATAAATAATATTTATTATTAATCATGTTGATAATTTTTTTTATGACAATTTAATTAAGAGGTGAGAATAAATAGTATCTTTAAAAACCAATAAAAAAAAATAAATACCAAATGTTTATTCTATAATCATTTTTAATTGAAAAAAGTTATGTTCTTAATTAATTAAAATTCATTTTCGGATAAGGTTAAATATTTTTTTATTTTTGAAAACAGCCCTTATCTTATCCGGTCAAAGAAAGTAAATAAAAAGAATTTTATAATTCAAAAATATTGATTTTTGATTTTAAGTGTTTAATATAAAATAAAAGATTTTAAAATGTTGAGTTATTTTATTAAAATCTTAATTATATATATTTTTTAAATTAAAAAATGTAATAACCTGAATAAAATTATTAATTTTTCACCTTAAATTAAAAGAGAATATGATAATATAAATAAAATTACTAGTAATTATTTATTAGTTTTAAGAATTATGATTTTGCCATCCATGAATATTGAACGACCTTGCGCAAGAAAATTTATTTTTAGCCTTTTACTATCTAAGGAATAAATATCATATATTTGGATTATGTATGGATACAAAAATGCTTATTGTTTTTAATACATTTTGAAGGAGAATGTAATATAACATTCAAGTTAATGCAACAGAATTTAAATGAGTTTGTGCAAAATATTTAAATATATTCTAACAATAATTATATGTTTTTAAAACTATTATTTTTCAATTTAATATTTGGATTCAATATGTATTTGTTGTAATTTTTCTAATTAGTTAAAATTAAAGAATATGACCCAATTTAATTATTAAAAAAATAAAAATTTATTATTAATTTTGATTATATTAAATATTAAATAAAAATGAGAAAATTAATTTAAAAAGTTTACATTTTTCTTAGTTCTAATAGAATTATGGATGGAGGGAATTAAATGAAATTCTTTCAAATGTTAGGAGTCTATTGTTATGTTTTAAAATAATAAGGTTCTAATTGTGAATTGTCCCAAAAGTGTTTTTTTTTTTTGGTGTAGTTATGTCTTTTGTTTTTATGTTGTATTTTCTTTTCTTTATCCACAAAATAATACTTTTGTCCATTTACAAGTGGAAGAGAAGGGTATGTGCCTTTTGCTAATTATCACTTTTCTACAAGAACATAGATGGTGAAAACATGTCTTTGCTTGATGGTAATAGGTTGATGAAATACTTGCAAACTATTCTGGTTCACGTGTATCTCTGGCTGATATTTGCATGAAGCCTTTGGCGCAGGATTGTGCCACTCAAAGTGTTCTGCAGGTTTTCTTTCATGCCCTACATTTATTTGTTTAAATCTTGGGATCACCTATATATGGTTTGTCATGACAAACTTAGTGGAAAGTTTTTGGTTCTCCTTAGTGATTCCAAACTTATAATTTGAGATTGAATTATTAAATTTGATATATGCGATTAGTGTCTAATGCCAAGTAATCCGTTGAGCAAACATATTTTTTAATTTTCAAGTACTTTATGTTTTGTTCTTTCGTTTCTTTGGCAGTATTTTAAAATGGATCCTGAAAATTATGATTCCTATGGAGGAATCCAACATGTGGAATACTGTTTTCAGGTATTTTCAACGATCTCTATCCTTTTGCTATTTAGAAAGCTGATGAACCATATATATCAAGATTGAAGAATTCAAAAGAGAAAGAAGTTCTTTCTCTATTGAAATCCTGAAATGCACAATGTGTAGGAAAGAATTCAATTTTATAATCAAATGCTTTGGTAATAGAACTAATAAATAGAAGATCGACATGAAAGGTAGTCTAGTATTGGGAGTTCATTTAATAAATCTTGTTCTAGATATAGAAGTAGGGGATCCATATATCATACGGACATTATACATTTTTAGACATGGAGAGTGAGAAAGAAAATTTTAAGGAGAAGATTTTATGTCTGTTTGCTCTAAAATCTATCACCCATGAATAGTCATGTTAATGAGACTTAGTTGATAAGGTATGACTTAGCCTTAGTTTGTTCATGAAAGGTGTTTGCTGCTAACCTTGCTTTCTTTACTTGAGTTGTTTATATCGTGGCACTTCTACTTTCATTTTGTTGTATGTAGGAATATGTTTGCAAAGGTAAAAATTCTTTGGTCATCCCGAGTAATTGAAATCTTATTTGGTCATACTCTATATTCAAACCTATAAGAAAATCATACATTGCTAGGAATAAATCTAAACAAATAGTTCCCAAGAACAGATTAGGAAATGATTGTAACATAGAAGAGAAAGAAGAAATAGAACAGGAATAAGAATAGAGGGAAAAAAGAGTGTAGAGAGAGAGAGAGAGTGATAGAGAGCTGTTGGCCCAGGAAGCAAGAGTGTGCATGACCCAAGGCCCATGACATGGAAAGTATATGCAAGAAGGAAGAAAGCTGCAGAGAAGTATGATGTGGTTAAGCTGGCAAAAAGTAGTTAAGCAAGGGAGGAGAGAGAAAAAGGGAATGAGTATATAAAGGGCAGAGGCTGGGTGTAGAGGGGTATGTGTGGGTTTCATGTTGTAATTTTCAGTTGTGATACTGAAAAAGGGGAGAGGGAGTGAAGGTGCAGCACGACCCTGCTCTTGGGGCATTTGGCTCCTTTATTCTGTTAACTGTTATTCTTATTATTTTTCCTTTGGATTGTAATTGTGAAACAAAGGTTGAACTTTATATGTATAGAGGAATTACAATCAATAGATTTCCATTGTTATACATTGTTGTTATTGAATTGTGTATTGTGTGTGTTAACTGTGATCTCCATTGTTAGTCCAACCTGCCGTATCTAAATTGACTGGAGCTAATGTAGACGAGACAACAAGCTTTATCACTGCTGTGAAAGTGAGAGATCATTCTATATTTCCATTGGAAAATATACAGTTATTTATAATGTATACAAGAGTTAAATTAGGAAATAACAAATCCCTATAATTAAGCTAATTACTCCTATCTAGTAGCTGTACATATCAATTACAGATATTATAACACTTCCCCCTCAAGATGGAGCATAGATATTAATCATGCCCAGCTTGTTACAAATGTAATCGATCCGATTCCCAGGTAACGCTTTAGTGAATAAATCAGCTAATTGGTTCCCTGTTCTGACATGTGGAGTTGAGATCGATCCATCTTCTAGCTTTTCCCGAGTAAAATGATAGTCAACTTCTATATGTTTAATTTTCTCATGAAACACAGGATTATTTGCAATATAAATAGTTGGTTGGTTGTCACACCATAAGTTCATTGGGTTAGACTGAACAAACCCAATCTCTCCAAACAAATGACGTAGCCATATAAGTTCATAGGTAGTTTGTGTCATAGCTCTATATTCGGATTCTACACTTGATCGGGATACAACACTGTTTCTTACTTTTTCAAGAAACAAGATTACCCCCAACAAAGACACAATAACCGGTGGTAGAGCGCTTGTCTGAAAGATCTCCTGCATAGTCTGCATCTATGAAACCTTCTATAGTGTGGTGACCATGATTTTGATATAAGATGCTACGTCCTAGTGCACCTTTTAAATATTTCAGAATATGTACAACATCCCAGTGTGAGATTCTAGGAGATGACATGAACTGACTAACAACACTTACTGGAAAAGCAATGTCAGGACGAGTGATAGTAAGGTAGTTCAATTTTTCCACAACCTTCCTATACTTTTCAGGATTCTAAAAAAAGTCTCCATCTTCAGCTTTCAACTTCACATTTGGTATCATAGGCGCATCACCATTCGCTTTTGCCTCAATAAAACCAGCACCATCTAATAAATCCAGACAATATTTTCTTTGAAATAGATGGATCCCCTTATGACTGCGAGACACTTCAATTCTTAAGAAATATTTCAATGGTCCTAAATCCTTTGTTTGAAAGTGAGTTCCAAGGAATGCTTTCAACCTTGTAATTCCAGCTTCATCACTTCTAGTTATCACTATATCATCCACATATACAACCAACAAAATGCACCTAGAACTAGATGATGCAAAGAACACTGAGTGATCATATGCGCTTTTCTGTAAGCCAAACTCAATCACAACTGTACTAAATCTCCCAAACCAGACACGAGGGGATTGTTTTAAACCATACAAAGACTTTCTTAATTTGCACACCTTTCCTGACTCCCCTTGAGCAACAAAACCAGGTGGTTGCTCCATGTAAACTTCTTCACTCAAATTCCCATGCAAGAATGCATTCTTCACATCAAGTTGATGAAGTGGCCAACTGTAATTAACAGCTAAGGAGATAAACAGTCAAACAGAAGAAAGTTTTGCAACTGGAGAAAAGGTCTCCGAATAATCCACACCATATGTCTGTGCTTATCCTTTAGCAACCAATCAAGCTTTCAATCGAGCAACAGAGCCATCAGGATTCATTTTAACAGTAAACATCCACTTACAGCCAATAGCCTTTTTCTGGGAGGGCAAAGATATAAGATCCCAAGTATGATTTTGCTCTAAGACCATCATCTCTTCATTCATTGCAGCTAGCCAACCATCATGAGCTAATGCTTCAGCAAGTGACGTTGGAAGAACAATAGAGTCTAAGGAAGCTACAAAAGACTTGGAGGAAAGTGATAAAGCATGGTAAGACACAAAAGAAGAAACAAGGTAAGTACATGTGCGTTTACCTTTGCGAAGAGCAATAGGAAGGTCAAGGCTAGCATCTAGTGGTGGTGGAGGATCTGAAGACGAAGCAGGAGCCGGAGGTGTCTCGATAGAATGGTGCACACGTCGAGAATAAACTTGACGAATAACAAGTCAAGAGGGAGGAGATACTACCTATTCACTGACAGTATAAATAAGAAAATCATCCCCTGAATCACTAGTGGGCGAAGGAGAGGACACAGAGAAACTAAAGAAAGGTGTATGTTCAAAAAATGTAACATCAGCAGATACCAAATAACGACCCAAAGAAGGTGAGTAACAACGATATCCTTTTTGTTCACGAGAGTATCCCAGAAAGACACTTAAGAGATTTAGGATCCAGTTTTGAAACCTGAGGTCGCATATCTTGAACAAAGCAAGTACACCCAAAAATCCGAGGAGCAAGATGAAATAGGGTAGATGGGGGAAAAAGAAGAGAATACGGAATCTGACCGTCAAGAAGAGAAGATGGCATTCTGTTGATTAGAAAACAAATAGTAGAAACAGCATCTACCCAAAATATTTTAGGAACCTGCATTTGAAACATTAGTGTTCGAGCAACTTCTAATAAGTGACGATTTTTTCGCTCAGCTACACCATTTTGCTGAGGGGTAACAATACAAGAAGACTGATGAATAATACTATGCTCAGAGAGATAAGATTTAAAAGAATGAGAAACATATTCTTTAGCATTATCACTTCTTAAAATACAGATGAATTTGTTGAATTGAGTTTTAATTTCAGCATGAAAAGCACAAAATATAGTAAACAACTCTGATCGAGATTTCATAGGATAAAGCCGAGTAATCCGAGAATAATCATCAATAAATGTCACAAAATAACAAAAATCAAGTTTGGATATAACAGGACATGGATCCCATACATCAGTATGAACTAAGTAAAAAGAAGACTCAACACGTTTATTTATTCTAGAAGAATAAGATACTCTATGGTGTTTAGCAAATTGACAAGCTTCACACTCTAAAGTAGATTTGCTTTTAAGACTAGGAAATAACTTTTGTAAAGTTGAAAGAGGAGGATGACCAAAACGACAATAAAGTTGCAAAAGAGAAGATAAACTTGTGCAAGCAATGGATCGAGGCACTGGTTGAGAAGTTGAATCAAGAGCATACAAGTCAGATGGTAAGGATGATTGTGGAAGCGATAGGATGCCATCCTGAGTAGCTACATTTGCAAACCTTATATTATTCATCTGACTTGAGTTCTTAGAGGGTTTCCCATGTAATTTTCAACAATTCTTTTTAATGTGCCCTTCAACTCTACAATAATGACATGTACGAGAATTACTATTATTTCCAACAACATAACTATTATTTTCACCTTTACCTCCGCGATTACTATTTGAAGCATTACTAACCAATGCCATTGTATCATTAGACACCATACCAGATGGCAAATCACCGTCTTTACAAACTCGAAGCAAACGAGCATAAACTTCAGTAAAAGAAGGAAGTAACTCGCCAGTTAACAATTGTGTGCGTGCCACATCATATTTAGAACTCAATCTTGCTAAGAAACACTGTACCACAATCTGCTCCTCTTGTTCTTGCATTTGTTTAATATCATCAACAATAGGAAACATAGCCCGTTTTTCGTCAAAGGCTTGTTTCACTTCGGTATAATACTGGAACAGGGAGCGACCTTTTTGTTCCGCTCGATAAATCTTTAGCAATAAATCATGAACACGGGACATATCTTGTTTGCAGGCATACAAAAATTCTAGATATTCCCATAATTCTTTTACACTATCACAATGATTCACAACATCATCCACAGCAGGATTTAAAGTATTTTGAATTTGATTAAACAACTTATAATCCTCCATTAACCATTTCTTTCGACTAACAGCATCATCTTTAGACGGTGGATTACTAGTTAAATGATCCTCCAAGTCTACACTCGTCACAAATCTACGAATTGTTCTTTTTCATTGTGCATAATTGTTAATTCCAATCAATTTTCTATCCGTAATTTTAGAAGAGCCAAATATAATTTCAGTAACTGTCTTTTTATCACTATTCTCAGTCATTTAAATTAGTCGCAAATAACTTTACGCAATAAAATCAACAATGCAGCAAAGAGATCAATATACCCAACACAAACCAACACCCAAACTACTCAACAAATCAATCACCCGATAATAAAATGTGGACAAGAACAAAACCTGTTGAACCAGATTTTCAGGAGAAAAATACCATCAACAGAGGAAACTACCTCACCAAGAAGAAGCAGCAGCAAGTGTATGTGAGAACAAAAACCACACCGGAGAGAGGCAGGAACCGATCTGAGTGAGGGAGACTGGCGGACTCACCAGGTGAGAAAATTGACACTACAATCTGGTCGGAATCACTTAGGCGACACTGGAGCTGAAATCGGAGGATCGACTGACTAGCCACGCACTGTCACTCGCCGGTGCGTGAGGAAGGGCAGTAAACTTTGAGCGGCGCGTGAGGCTCACTCGCAGCTCCGATGGTCATCGAAAAAAGGTGAAATGGCCGGAATGACGGAGAAAAATCTCCCTGTGGTAGCGGTGAGAAATAAGAATGGTCACAGACAGGTGACCCAAAGAGGAGCACGTTACTTAACCTAGAAATCCCAGAAATTCCAGAAACGAAAACTCAAACACGAAACCCAGAAACTCGACTAGGCTCTGATACCATGTGAAAGTGAGAGATCATTCTATATTTTCATTGAAAAATATACAGGTATTTATAATGTATACAAGAGTTAAATTAGGAAATAACAAATCCCTATAATTAAGCTAATTACCCCTATCTAGTAGCTGTACATATCAGTTACAGATATCATAACAACTGCAAATGGATGAAACGGAGAGCCGAGTAAGGGAACTAACAGCTTGTGTCTAGGAATTAACCAAATCTGTTACTGAGATGCAGTCTTGTTTGGTTGTCTCAATAGAGCTACCAAGCTGATAGGAAAAAGGAGGATGAGTTTCAGAGTCTTGTTCTTGGTTGGATTAAACGATTAAAAAAGCAACCTTCCATGGTAAAGGAGTATAGTTCACTAGGGGAAACGAACATTGAAGGCTTTGGGTATCCACAGGGACAACATTTTGTGCAAAAAATGGACATTCACATCAAACCCAACTATTTTGCAAACTCAAATGCCTGTTTGAAGAAGGTGAAACTACCTAGTTTTAATGGGTTAGATCCAAGATGGTGGATTATGCAGGCAGAAACTTATTTTAGAATCAATCAGATATCCCCTAAGACGAAGATCAATCTGGCTGAAATTTGTATGGAAGGCTCTACGATTAATTGGCTCTCGATGCTTCTGAGCATACAACCGGAGCTGACATGGGAGCAATTTAAGCATGAGCTCATGCGACAATATGGAGGGTTTCAATCCTCTAGTCCCTTTGAAGATTTAGCTGATTTGCAATAGTTGGGTAGTGTAGAAGATTATATTGAGATGTTTGAGTTGGTAGCAGTAGCAACCCTTGGATTACCTGAAGAGCAATATATCGGATATTTTGTTAGCGGACTCAAGGATAAAATCAAAGGCTAGATTAAGGTGCATAAGCCAGATGATGGTGTTGAGGCGATTCGGCTGGTGCGTTCTATCGAATTTTCGTTGCAGTTGGGAAAAACGAGAATGGGGAGTGGGAGAGTTACACCATGCTCAACGAAAGAGAAGGAAGGTCCATTTAAAACTCAAATAACCCACTCCGCTTTGGAGCGGGTCGGACCAACATGGGTTAATAAACCCATTTTCCCAACCCCACTACTCAACAAACCAAAAACAAGTTCTAAAAATTCTGAAATTTTTCTCTCAAAAACAGCAGCCAAAATAACTACGTAATCAACTTAACTAACTTTTCTCCATTTACAATTTTATCCTTCTTCTATACGTAACAATATCCTCCCTTTTTGCACATTTTTGTCCCCAAGAATGATAAAGTTCTAGAAACGGCTGTTAGATGAAGGAGCTATCTTCCCATGTAGCATTAATAGTTGGTAGGTATTGCCATTTGATTAGGAGTTGCTGAATGTGAGAGTTGTTGAGCATAATTGTTCTGATATTTAGAACCTTTTCAGGTAGAATGATGAATTATGCCTTAGTGTGGGGAGGAAGAGTAATTTGAGTTGAAGGAGTGCTGTACATCCTCTTTTTTCAGTAGGGAAACATGGAAAATAGGATGAATCTTGCGCTTGAAAGGAAGCTATAACATGTAAACATCACTAGCCACATTCTAATTTGATGGTATCTAGACCCTAAGTCTATCTTAGAAAAGTAGACTGCCCCATATAACTCATCTAAGAGGTTTTCTATGATTGGGATGAGAAATTTGTCCTTTAAGATGAGCTTGTTGAGCTCTTTATAGTCCACGCAAAATTTCCAAGTGCCATCCTTCTTCACTGGCAGAACATGTGAGGCATAAGGACTTTTATTGGGATGTAGAATGTGATTTTCCATCATTTCTACCACCGGCCTTTCAATCTTAGCCTTCTGCTGGTAAGAGTATCTATGAGGCCCAACATTCATAGATTTAGCGTTTGGTTTGAGGGGAATTTTGTGGCCATGGGCTCTAGGAGGGGTAAGGCTATAGGAAGTTGGAAAACAGCACTGTATTGCTTCAATAGCCTTGCAATTTTAGGTGGAGTGGTAGTCTTCTTAGGCTGCATTTTCTCAATAATTGCAGGCTTCAAACTGATGAGGAACAACTTGGTAGCTGCATTTTCTCAATAATTGCAGGCTTCAAACTGATGAGGAACAACTTGGTAGCGAGACTCTTCCAGCCTTGTTAGGCCACCATGGTGAGGGCTTTAGTTGTCATTACTTTTTGAGATAATCACTCTTCTATCCTCTTAATCTTGAAGGGCTTGCCTTCATTCTTAATGGTCAACTCATTGGCATCAAAGTCAAGAGTTATTGGAGAGTGACATCTTATTCTATCTGACCCTAGTATCATGTCATAATCCCCTAGCTCCAAAGGTTTCATACCAAACTCAAACTTACTACCTTGCATTAGCCAGCTTACACCTTTGCAATTGATTGCTACTGTGACCTTCCTTCCATCTGCCACTGCTATAGTAGCAGGAGGTATTGTTGTGAAGGATAATTTGAGAGCCTTTGCCACCTTAGAATCTATTGGTTAATCTATTTATTTAGCTAATTTGTAATTAAGGGTAGAATAGTATTTTCCCATATAGACTAGCTGTATATATATATATATATACCTTTGTATTATTATTTTTAGTTTAATTGAGATAATAAAGAAAATCTCGTTCCACAAAAATCTACATGGTATTAGAGCAACTGCCGTTTCGAAGGTCGAGTTAATTTCCTTCTGCAATTGGTTATTTTCGGTGTGCCATTTGTCGACAAGTATAGAAGGTCGCGTTTCACCCCTTCTCTTTTGACACCGCCCCCACCGAAAGAAAGGTCAGGTCAAATTCGGTCAGTATCCAGATTTCCGATGCCATCCAATGCCGTACTTGAGAACACGCGACACCTGTTGATTTTGGCCCTTTCTCCACTCGCCGCGAGTGAGGCATCTAGCACCACCTGCGGCCATCTTTTGCTGCCGATTCTTCTTTCGATCAACTCGCTAGCCTTTTTCGCCTCCAACCCACTGATCTCCGATGACTTCCGACATCCTTGGTTTTTGGGCCCCACGTGAACAGGTTCTGTACCTAATTTTTGGGTTGTTTTCCTACTGCTTTTTTGGTTTCATTTTGCCTTTGCATTATGTCAGATACTAAGGGAGAATACAGAAGTAGAAAAACATTATTCTATTAATGACAGTTTATATTTTCAAATTAGCCCACTTAAACTAGATGGAAGAAGTATTTATTTAGCCTGATCTAGATCATGTATATTGTCGATCAAGGTAAGAAACCACCACCTGTCATTGATCCTACTTTTAGTCAATGGGACTTTAATAATTCATTGGTTATGTCTTGGCTCCTTAATTCTATGCACCCTAAGATTTTCAAACAGTATTTATTGCTTGACATTGCAGAGAAAATATGAAATGCTGCAAAAATCACCTATTCTGGAATAGGGAATGATGCTCGGATCTTTGAACTTAGGAACAAAGTTCATGGTACAAAATAAGGCGAGTTTACTGTTTTAGATTATTTTTCTGAGTTGGGTAGTTTATGGCAAGAACTGGATTATTATCAAGATTTTCAAGTAAAATGTGTTGATGCGGTACTAATTCAAAATATGCTTGAAAAGGAGCGAGTTTATGATTTTTTGGCTTGTTTAAATCCTGAATTTGATCAAGTGAGAGTTCAAGTTATTGGCAGATCTCCTTTTCCTTCTCTTGAGGAGACACATTCTTTAATCCAGGAGGAAGAGATCAAGAGAAGTGTCATGCTTTATACTATACCTTTTGAGAAGTCAGGCTTAACTACCCATATTGCTCTTGAGCAGCCAAAAAGTATTATTTTTTATAAAGACCATTTGCACTGTGACCAGTTGAAAGTAAAAATGAGTTGTCGTGATTATTCAATCAATTTCAGTAGGAAGGAAAGTTGTGAAAGCTACCATTTCTACCCACGAAATTACAAGGGAATTCTAGGAATCCCGCTGATTATAAGTGGGATACGTTGGGCTAGGCTTCTTTTTATCTTCAATAACATATCCTTGCAATCCTCTAGCTTTGATGAATAAAGATAGGACCTTGACCAAGCAAGATAGTTGGCTTATCAAGATTTATGAGTCTAATTTGTAATGAAGGATTGTCACTAAGAATTTTAAGTCTTTTTGTCTTCTGGCATCTATACAACAAATAAGATAAAGCAAGAAGACACTTGGAAGTACACAAGATATCTATCAATAGACCTAAGAAATTCAGATCACATGAAGAACCCATGCAAACAAAATATAGGAAGACCTAAAGATAGGCAACCAATGCAAGAAAAAGCCAAAAATACCTTGAATCAAACCCTAGTCAAGAAACAAAATACATGCAGGTGTTAGAGGACAAAGGGCTACTCCGGCAAAGTCTACCAGAAATTCAAACTTCAGCTCACACACCTCCACATGCCGGCGAGTGGGATGAGATGAAGAAAGTTCTTCAAGCAAGGCTAACGCGCAGCTTCTCAGGTGACCAGCTTCTGTAGGTTGGCCGAACTGATGGCAGTGTTTTATCTCTAACCAGTGGTGACTCCCATCGACTGTTCTAAGGTGGCATGTAGTTAAAGGCTCATATTTTAGGGTTTCTAAAGAGAGTAACTGACCTAGGTTTTACGAACTAGCTTCTGATGCCATGAATAATTTAAGAATTATAGTTTACAAGAAATTCTGTTATTTCTTTCTTATGTTTCATAGAATAATGCTATATGGTATTTGTACATACAAATCCTATCCTAATAAGGGAATACAACTTCCTATTCCAGCTAGCATTCACACATTGGTCAACAATAGCATATAGAGACAGATTGCCATTTTATTGGCAAGGATGTATCGCAACCAATTCTGTTAGTTCAAATGATCAATTAGGACACATTCTCACTAAATCTTTCATGGGGACTTGAATTAACTATATGTGTGACAAGCTAGAAGCATGTGCCATGTACAGTCAAGAACGGCTTACATGCAATTTACACCTTGTTATCTTCATCTTCTTCTTCTTTGTTAATTTGATAATTGTTGTTTTATTTTCAAGTTTGGTCAAAGTAGTGGATCCAAATTGTAGAATTCATATCTATCTTATCTGTGGTTTATTTAAAGCTCAAATTTATTGTTATGCTCCTATTATTGTTTTTTAAAGCCTAACATATGCTGCATACTTATTGTTCCCCTTGTATTTTTTCCAAATTCAGCATTACACTTCTGCAGAGACATGCTTAAGTGCATTTGAGGCTCCACTTGATCCAAGTACTTCCTTAGGAGGATTTTCGGGGAGCAACTATAGTGAGGTAATATTTTCAATATTTTCTTTAAAGCATGTGTAAATCCTGAACTTTTAATTTAATTTTCCAATTTCAGGCTTCTGCATTTATTATTACCTATCCGGTTAATAATGCAATCGATGAAGTAATGAATGGAAAAGCAGTGGCGTGGGAAAAAGCTTTCATTCAGTTAGTTGAGGTGTGATCAGTATATGAATTCCTTTTCTTGCATTAATTGTTTTTTCATATTTGTTTTATGTCATGTATTACTTCATATAATGTTTGGTAAAGTAACTAACCAATTCCTTTCATGTTGTGTTTACCAAGTTTTACTTGTATGTTAAATTGAGAATCTTATAACTATTATGGTAAATGATATTAAATCTTCATTTTAACAATTGAAGATTTTTTAGAATAAAAAATTTTATTAATTCTCTCATCTTAACAAATCTAAAAAATACAAGCTATTTATAAAGAGAACAAAAAGAGTCTTAAATCTATTCTAATAAGCAAAGATAAAAATTAACTAGAAAATAAACTCTAACTAGTAATATAACATAGAATTCTAATCTAATTAGGAAACCTAATCTTAACAAAGAAAATCAAAGAATTCTAATCCTAACTAAGAAATCCAATGTTCCCCCTCAAGTTGGTTGATAAATATTGCACATGGCCAATTTACAAAATAGAATGTGATAAATTCTTTAGTCAAGTGCTTTAGTAAACACATCCTTGTAGTACAAAACTAAATGATGGCGGCTATTATATTCTCAGTACTGAAAAAGCCGTGTCAAAGCACTAATATTGAGCGTGAACATCAGTATGTAATGGAGAATGCTCAACACCCAAGAAGTCTTAAAAGAAACCCAAAAACAAGATGACAAATTGAGGCCGGAAAATCCTCATACAAAGTCGAAAAATTTGGTTAATCTATTTGTTTAGCTAGTTTGTAATTAAGGGTAGAATAGTTTTTTATTTTTTATTTATTATTTATACTAGCTGTATATATATATATACCCTTATACCATTAATTTTTAATGTAATTGAGATAATAAAGAGCCATTGCCATTTCGAAAGTCGAGTTAATTTCTTTTCGCAGTTGGTTAGTTTCGGTAAGCCATTTTTTCAGCAAATATAGAAGGTCACTTTTCAGCCCTTCTCTTTCGACACCGCCCCTACCAGAAAAAAGATCCGATCAAAGTAGGCCAGTATCCAAATTTCTGATGCCATCTGACGCCGTACGTGAGCACACGCACCACCTGTTGTTTTCGGTCCTTTCTCCACTCACCGGCGCAAGGCATGTGGCACCACCTTCGGCCATCTTTTGCTGCTGATTCTTCTTCCGATCAACTCATCGGCCTTTTCTGCCTCCAACTCACTGATCTCCGATATCATTGGTTTTTGGGTCGCACATGAACAGGTTCTATCCCTATTTTTTTAGGTTGTTTTCATACGGCCTTTTTGGTTTCTTTTTTCTTTTCTATTATGTCAGATACTAAGGGAGATAATGCGGAAGTAAAGAAATATTATCCTATTAATGACAATCCATATTTTAAAATTAGTCCAGTTAAATTAGATAGAAATAGTACTTATTTTGCCTGGTCTAGGTCATGTTTATTGTCGATTAAGGCTAGAAAGTTGCAGGCTTATATTGATGGAAATAAAAAATCACCACTTGTCACTGATCCTACTTTTAGCCAATGGGACTTTGATAATTCATTGGTTATGCCTTGGCTCCTTAATTCTATGCATTCTAAGATCTTCAGACAGTATTTACTGCTTTATATTGCAGAAAAGATATGTAAAGCTGCAAAAATCGCCTAATTTGAACTTGGGAACAAAGTTCACGGTACAAAACAAGGTGAGCTTACTTTTTCAGATTATTTTTCTGAGCTGGATAGTTTATGGCAGGAACTGGATTATTTTCGGGATTTTCAAGCAAAATGTGTTGATGCTGTACTAATTCAAAATATGATTAAAAATGAGCGGGTTTATGATTTTTGGCTGGTTTAAATCCTGAATTTGATCAAGTGAGAGTTCAAGTTATTGTTAGCTCTCCTTTTCCTTCTCTTAAGGATGCACATTCTTTAATCTAGCAGGAAGAGATTAGGAGAAGTGTTATGCTTTATGCTGCACCTATTGAGAAGTCGGGTTTAACTGCCCATATCACTCTTGAGCAACCAAAAGGTATTATTTCTGATAAAGATCATTTGCACTATGATTATAGTGGTAAGCCAAGGCATACCAAAGAGACCTGCTGGAAGTTGCATGGGAAACCTAGTAGGGGCCATGGGGGAAAACGAGTTAATCCAACAAGAGCTCAAGCAAATGTGTTATAAATAGTAGAATCATCTAAGGAGTCAGTTTCAGTTGAAAATCTCTTCTGATGAAATTCTGCATTTCAGGCGTCTACTGTTTCAGCTTATTCCTTCCTCCAGTGCTACCTCCAATTTTGTCAAGTTTGGTAACATTTTTTCTCATCTTAACTCATGGATTATTGATTCTGGTGTGAATAAACATATGACAGACATTTCTAAAGGCTTTTTTAACTACTCTACTTGTTTAAAAAGAGATAGTATCAGGGTGGCTGATGAGTTTTTAACCTCTGTTTTTGGGATAGGTTATATTGTTTGTATTCCTAATATTAATTTGTCTTCTGTTCTTCATGTTCCTCAATTCCTTGTCAATTTCTTATCTGTGAGTGCTATCACTAAAACTCTTAACTGTAAGGTTGAATTTTTTTCCGATTATTGTATCTTTCAGGATCTTCAAACAAGGAGGATTGGCAGTGGTAGAGAGTATAATGGCTTATATATGATGGGAGAAAGTCGAGATTTGGCTCTTTTTAGAGGATATCAGGATGTCAACCAGGAGATAATTCAGTGGCATAGGCAATTAGGGCATCCGTCATTTTTTGTCATAGAAAAACTATATCCTAGTTTATTTTTTAGAACTCGGTTTGATTTTTTATCTTGTGATGCTTGTGAGTATGCTAAACATACTAAAAACTCTTATTATTTGAGTGATAATAAAGTCAGTGATCTATTTATACTTGTTCATTCTAATGTTTGGGGGCCTACACATTGCCTTTTTGTCTGAAAATTGATGGTTTGTTACTTTCATTGATTGTTGCACTAGAATGACTTGGATGTATTTGATTAAGGCAAAAATGATGTTCTCTCCTACTTTCAGTCTTTTCATAAAATGGTTCACACCCAATTTGATGTTAAAATAAAAATTTTGGGATCTGACAGATCTGACAACGGGACAAAATATATGGATAGTAGGTTTGGTACTTATTTGGAGTCCCTTAGTATTGTCCACCAAACTAGTTGTCCTTATACTAGTACTCAAAATAGTGTAGGTGAAAGGAAAAATAGACATTTATTGTGAGTTGATAGATAACTTATGTTTACTATGTATGTTTCAAGTCATATTGGGGGGATGCTATATTAATGACTGCCTATTTTATTAATAGAATGTCTTTAAAAACTTTCAACTTTAGAACTCATTTAGAAGTCTTAACCAGGAAAACAGGCTATATTGTTCCATCAAATATTTTTGGGTGTATTTGCTTTGTTCATACTAGGAATGTTGGAAAATTACATCCGAGAGCACTAAGATGTGTGTTCATTGGATATTCTCTAACTTAAAAGGGATATAAGTGCAATCATCCTCCATCTAGAAAATTCTATGTGTGTATGGATGTTACTTTTCGGGAGTCTGAACCGTATTTTGGTATTACACAATCACCTCTTCAAGGGGGGAGCAGTGATTAATGTACCTATGATACCTGATGATTTTGTTCGAGGGGAGAAATGGGTGTATAGTCCAAACTCAACCTGGGCTCTGCTCCGGTGAGGCAAGTGTCAAAAACAGAGAATCAAAACGTGACCTTGTTACATTTGCCGAAAAATGCATACTGTAAATGGGATTTTTAAGGATAGACCTACTGCCGAAGGGAGTAAACTCAACCTTCAAAACGGCAGAGGCTCTGATACCATAAAGAGTATGAGAATTTTTTTTATTACTCTGAATGTATTGATTATAAAAATTTATATAGGTATTTATACAAAAAAATTTAAATCTAACTCGGAAAAAGAAAAAGGTAACAATATCAAATATCTACAAATTAGGAACTAAATATATTTGTCAACACTTTTCATGAAAACTGTCCACTGATTGTTCAGGCTTGGGATAGAATTGAGATGCCAGGTCGTAACAAGTGAATTTTTTGTATCCTATTTGTTGAATGTGGAGTCAGAAGCACTTGGTTGTTTTTTCTGCCCATTAATATAATCCTTCAACTTTCTAGCTTAGATAAACAAGCAGCAGGATCTAGACCAAGACAGATATGTGTCACTACCGTCAATTTAACTAGACTAACTTGTGCATAGGGATTATTCAATAGGATTATGCTTTTCGATAGACTTTTTGTCTGCCATAGTGACTAAAATAAGACTAACTAGTAGCACACAAGTCTTAAGGAGAAAAAACAATAGAATAATAAAAGCCTCAAAGCTAGCTCAAAAAACGAGATGTTATAGGAAGGATGGACAAAGGTGGTGATCAGAGAGAACTTCATGCGTGCACACACTCCTACGCGTGATATCTTGTGTGCACAAACTAAAAATTTACATAAAAAATTGAAGTCTAACTAGGGAAGATAATTCAACCCTATCAATAGTCTGTATGTCTTAAGGATCTGGCAACAATTCCACATCATAAGGTATAAACTTGCACGAGGAATCATTGGTTTGTCATAGGATTTGACTCCAAGTATAATTGTACACTTGAAGATCAAAAATATACTCTCCCCGAGGCAGGAATGTGCCTTTACTGGGTCTACTTATCTCAATACCTAAAAAGTTCCTCAAGCTGTCAAAATCTTTTATCTGACGTTTGAATTGAAGAAAGCTTTTAAATGCACTAGTAACTATTGTCGTGCTACTATTTTTCACTATATCATCAATGTAAAGTACAAGAAGATTGCAGCCACCATCAAAATTCCTCTAAAATTCAGAATGAATATAAGAGTAGGGGACACAAATCTTCTTGTAACCATTTCCTCTCTGTTGTTGTAACTATTTACTTCTTGCTGGTTCATAAAATAGATAACTAGAGAGACACGGCAGCTGAGAGGATATGATAACAATGGGTGGGGATATCATCTCTCTAGCATCCAAAGTTCTTTGCGTTGCTGAAAATAACATGTTCTCATCTTGTCACCATTTACTGCTTGATGGTTCATAAGATAGAGGATTATCAGTGAGATGGTTTTTTGCAAAGAGATAGGGGGAGAACATGCTTTAACAAGTAGGCTAGAAAATTGTGAGAGAAAGGGAGACAGAGAGACAGAATGCCACGCGGTTTAACACATAATAATATATCATGCTTTAAGAAGGCTATAAATTTTATCTCAAAGTGCTCAGTTTTGTTTTAACTAGTTGTTAATTATCTTAATATAGGCAACTGTATATATACAGAATATTCAGATTATAGCTAGGATATAAAAAAAAAGAACCAAATAGCCCATACCAGTGCACATGCATTAATGCGTGCTAATAATAGATGCTCTAGTGAGTAGGCTAAAAATTTATTCTGAAAGTGGCAGGCTTGATTTGGTTAATTAGTAGTAATGAATTGCATATGATATGATGCTTACATTTTGTCATCCAAAAAATGAGGAAAGTGAGAGACAGGAAACAATTGTTAATTAAATTTTGGGATTTTGCATCTGCATAATAACTTAAGCCAATTTTGGAGAACAGGAGGAGTTGCTCCCCTTGGTGCAGTCGAGCAATCTTACTCTATCATACTCGAGCGAGAGCTCAATTGAGGAAGAATTGAAAAGAGAGAGTACTGCAGATGTTTTAACTATCGTAGTAAGCCACTGCAACTGATATTTTTGATTTTAGCCGGCTTGTAGACAGTAATATGTAATGATGGAGCCCTGTATTTCTCATTGCAGTTTAATACAAAATAAATTGTGCTCTTTCTTATTTCCTCTTTTGTTCAATTGTCTCAGGTCAGCTATGCTGTTATGTTTGCTTACATATCAGTGACATTGGGTGATGTAAATCATTTGTCGGCATTCTATCTCTCATCCAAGGTATTATTTTAATGCTCTAAACTGCTTTAGCTCTGAATATATTTCTCTTTGTTATATGTCACTAATGATATTAATGTATTTCACATCTTATGTCTTTATATAATAATAGCTTTTCATTGTGGGTTTTATTGACTGTCCTTAATTGGTTGGCTTTTTTGTTTGTTCTTATTCATTTTTTTTTTGGCAGATTACTATCAATATGATTTTTTATTTTATTTTATTTTTTTCAATCAGTGCCTCTTATAATACAGTTAAATTCTTGAGTAATTTTCTATTTTGTGAAAAAGAAGCCTCTTGGGAAAAACAGGAACTATCAGTTCATAGTTCAATAGAAATAAGGAATATTGGGCTTTGATAATTAATTTTGTTGGATGGATCAATCAATGATATAGCCCACATCAAAATGCATTAAAATAACCAACTCTTGCAATTTCAATAAGAAATCCATTTGGCCCTTTAGGAAAGCTCTTTAGATTGTAAATTTTATTTGTTTTGCCATCAAAATTTAATAGTAATTAATTTTCAAATCTCCAAAACTAAATATTTTAAATTTGAGAATATAAAACAGAGTTTTCAAGTACTTAAATACTATTTAAAGTATGCCAATGGGACAATTGTTAATCTCAAAAGTAGAGTGTTTTGAATGCATTGGGTAACATACACCTAGAATCAATATTTTTCACAATCCACATGAACCCCATTTAGATTTGGACCTTTTAGTTGATGGAATAGCATAGGTGCTCTCTTTCAAATGTAGGAAAGGGCTCTTAGCAATCTTTTATTTTAATTTATTTTTTTAATTGTTGTTGTTATTATTATTATTAAAATTTTTAAAGATACATGAGCAAAACAATCAACTTATTTTTATTGGAAGACCAAAAGCAGCTGTTGATTTCAATCAAATGAATTCCCTATTGTAAAGTAGGTAATTGCTTTAACCAACTCATCACCTAAGGAAAACTTCATATGGTTTTATCTTTCTTCATCTATATGCAAATTTGCAACTTAATTTTCCTTGAAGATTTCATTCTCTTGAAAAAGAAAAAAACTTTCAGCCAAGGAACATCATAGAATGTGAGATTACAAAAAAAAAAAAAAAATTGTTTAACAGCTTAATGGATTTCAGGTTTTCTTTCTTCTAGTCAGTCACCCTAAGAACCATGTCTCTAAAATAGAACTATCACAGATGCAGCTTCAATTTGCATATTTTGTTCTAATGCTCTACAGCATGGTGATGTTTGGCATCCTTAGGAGCATACAACATAGAGGTGTTGGATTCAGTTGCCTTTCCTCATCTGCTGCAGTAGTTCAACATCACAATGCAATTCACTTAAATTTTCAGATAATGTTTTTTCATATCGATTGGTTCGTGGCCACATGTTTGCTATTGAATTTTTATATGCATCTTTAAATATTGTTCTACCAATTTTGTGATTTGTATATGGCGTTAACTTTTTTATCAACTGGCTTCCAGGTAATGCTTGGCCTGTCAGGAGTTGTGCTTGTCGTGCTTTCTGTTCTTGGCTCTGTTGGATTGTTCAGTGCTGTTGGAGTTAAATCGACACTGATAATTATGGAAGTCATTCCTTTCCTGGTTTTGGCAGTACGTTCAATGTCCCTGTGCTAATCTTGCATTGATACTATCATGGGCATGGTTATATATCCAAATTTGATCCTCAGTTATCTTTATATAGAAAGAAGTATGCTGAATTAGTTTTAGTTTATTTTGTTTGTCAAAAGGCTTCTGCCTCACAAAACATCTGAGCTACTACAGAGGTTCTAATAACAATAACAGGCACTAATTTGAACTGATTTTGTTAAAGTAAGCAACTTAAAAAATGGAAAAATGATGAAGTGTATGCTAGTGGTTATTCTTTTCTCTTCTCTTCTCTCTCTTTTTGTTAGTTGTTATTTTATAATGTTGCACAGAAAAGCAGTACTGGCACTTCTAGAACATCTGTCTCACACCTATTGTTGCTCCAGAAATTTTTAATAGTCTCATAAGTATGTGTTTGTCTGACTCCTAGTTTGGGTCACTCCCTTTAAATTTGCAGGTTGGAGTGGATAATATGTGCATTTTGGTGCATGCTGTGAAACGACAATCATTAGAGTTACCTTTGGAGGAAAGAATAAGTAGTGCGCTGGTTGAAGTTGGTCCGTCAATAACACTTGCTAGTTTATCTGAGGTCCTGGCATTTGCTATTGGAAGTTTCATTCCTATGCCAGCATGCCGTGTTTTCTCTATGTTTGCAGGTTCTTCCTTTTTTGCCTAACAGATTTCAGAATTTCGTCGTTTCTTTTTAAAATTTTGATATTTATTACCTGCTTATATGTAGCTTTGGCTGTTCTACTGGACTTCCTGCTACAAGTTACAGCTTTTGTTGCACTGATTGTATTTGATTGTTGGAGAGCTGAGGATAACAGGATTGACTGTTTCCCATGCATAAAGGTTCCTTCATCTTCTGGAGGGCCTGATGAAGGTTTGGAACGTGAAAACTATAAGTTTCCTTGTTGACCTCAGAAATGTTGAGATCAATCAATTTGTATATGGCTCTACATTTGTTTGGTTGTGGTAATATATGCTCATTTAAAAGTTTCGATGCACTGCAGGCTTTTATCAAACAAGACCTGGGTTGCTTGCTAGATATATGAAGGTAACTTTTGATCTTCAAGCTAAAAACAATGTCTTTGCTACATGTTAGACTGATAGATATTATTTTGTGCATCACAAGAGTATTTGATGTTTATTGATAGAGAATTATTTATTCTACAGTTCATTGCAAATATTAGAAGAGATTAGTGCGGGTGTTGAATTTAATCATAGAATCAAAGCCAGGTGGTTGATAAGGAGAGATTTTTATCCAATGGAAAATACCACCCGATTATATAGATGTTTTATTGTCTTGTACTAAGCGATTATATATATAGTTGTTCTAATCATTTGACAATTACGTATGGTACCAAATGTGGATAGTGAAGAGTCAATGTGATCATTCAGTTTTCTACGAACAATCACAAGCTGGTATTATTTTTCTTGTTATTTATGTTGACAATATTGTAATTACGGGAAGTGATTCTCCAGGTATCTCTTCACTTAAATCTTTTATGCATGGTAGATTTCACACTCAAGATAGGAAATAATTGGATGATCTGTTTATAAAAGCACTCAATGGACTTCGAGTTGAATATTTGTACCAAGTTGGAAATGATTAATATCTATGCTTTAGCTTGAGGGAGAGTGTTAGAGAATATATAGTATATTCCTAAATTAGTTGTTTAGCTTTCTTATATAGTTTTTTCCTAATTACCCTAATTGATTTACTTTCCATAAATGATAGCTCTATATATATATATATATATATATATATATAAAATTCTTGAGAAAAATACACACAAAACATCTTTTTCCATTTTTGTTTTGTTACAGCAGTAAAGGCAATTCCTCACCTCAGCATGTGCAATCATGCTCTTTGTGCCCCTTTCCTAAAACTCACAGTAAGATGGGTGAAATAGCACATCACAACTATAGTTGTTTGTTAATTTGAGGATTGAAATAAAGTTTGTGCACAACTTGGGGTCATAGAGAACATTCTTTAATGTGAGATAGTTATTTAGGCAAAGTTTTCCTTAGCCAACTATTGTTGTAACTTATTCATTAGCTGTAGTATTTTTCGGTTGCTTGGACAAGGAGTATATAAGGTACATTTATGTGGGGAATTGCTCATGTGATTAGTTGCTCCCGAGTCACAATTCTATGATGCAAATCAGAAAGTAATCAACTAAAAACTCCTGAAGAAAATAAATTAGAATAAAATAAAGAAATAGTTCAAAATTCCTAAACTGAATAGTTTAAACTAACGTCAGCTTATTTCCTAATCTATATTTAATCTATACAATTCACTACATGGTCATGAACAATATGTGCATAGGTTTGATCTTTATTATGCTAATGGCAGCCTTAATGTTCTTATGCATTACCATCCATTTTAGGAGGTTCATGCACCCATTCTTGGGTATTGGGGAGTCAAGTTGGTGGTCATTGTTATCTTTACTGGATTTGCTTTGGCAAGCATTGTAAGTTCTCTAAATAATCAGTGCATTCTCCTCCCTCTCCCGTCTTTTTCTTTAATTGGTTATAACTTCATTACTTTAATAACTTCATTCATTTCTTTTATTCTTAGTGTCTTTGTACAAGAATAGATTCCGGTTTGGAGCAACAAATCGTTCTTCCTCGAGACTCATACCTTCAGGTTTAAGTTTTTTACCTGATTTGATTAGGCCAAGGGTGCAAAACTTTGCCCAAATATGCAATGTTGTTCTTGTACTTCCAATTGGAGCATGTTGTCCACTTAAGTTGCAAAATTGGAACAAATAAGCCTATCTTTGTCAGGAAAAACAAGATAAGGAATAACTTTTTGATTCCTTTTTTATAATTGCCAAGGTATTAAATAGGAGCTTACAAGAGAAAAATTAGGGAATTGAATCATTTCCTAAAACTGGAAAGTATCCTAATAAATCCCTCAATTTAAGGTGTATCAGCTCATCTCCTAAGGTATTTACAGCTCTTCTACACCTTGACATTCTAACTTAAGCCGAGGAATAGTTGTCTTCCATTCCTCGCATGGATATAAGATCATGGAAACTCAAATCGTTGGCCCCTTTTGTTAGGATATAAACTAATGGAAATTCCGATGGAACATAGGACATACATACTAACTCATCCTCCAAATTATCTTTGATGAAATGTCTATCAATTTCAATATGCTTTGTCCTATTATGTTGTACAGCATTATGAGCAGTATTGATGGCTGATTTGTTGTTACTAAAAAGCTTTATAGGACCCATCATTTTGACTCCCGGATCATCTATAATAATCTTCAGCCAAAGTAATTCATGTAATCCTTGAGCAATTGCCCTAAATTCAAATTTTGTTGATGATCTTGCCTCCAAATTTTGGTTCTTGCTCTTCTATGTTACTAGATTACATACAAGAAAAGTACAATGGCATGCAGTTGATCTTCTACCCAGTAAAGACCCTATAGTCAGCATCAGTGTAACCTTCTAAGAATATTGCTTCTTTTGAACAAGATTCCTTTACTCATATTTCCTTTCAAGTAATGCAACACTCTATAAGCAGGTTGAAGATGAGGTTCTCTTGGATCATGCATGAACTGACTATTTACACCTGTTTAGTAAGCTTCATCTGGCCAAGTGTGAGCAAGGCATATGATTCTATTAACCAACTTCTGGTACATCCTTTTATCCATTGTTGGTTCTTTAGCTTCTTCCGAGTTATAGTTTGGATCCATTGGGTACAAACTGGTTTACACCCAATCTTTCCTGCTTCTGCCAATAAACTACATACTTTTGCTGAGATATGTAGATCCCTTGTGTGGAATATGCCACCTCAATAGTGAGGAAGTACTTCAATGTCCCCATTTTCTTTATCTCAAATTCTTTTATCTGATTCAATTGATACTTCTCTCTATCATCATTTCCAGTCACTATAATGTCCTCCACATGGACTAGAAGGACTAGAAGGTTATTATGTTATCATTAATTTTTGATTAACCGTTTAAATGATTCAAACTTTACAGATCATTTGAGGGTTTTATTTGCTTTGATTTTGCAACTTTAGCAACCTCATTGCTCCATTTGAAAGTACAAGAATAATGTTGAACGTTTGGGCAAAATGGGGGGAAGAATTGGCGCCTTCGGCCTTTTATTTATTTACAATGGTGCTAATATTGAATATTTTCCTTACTTTTCTAACCATATTCAACTCAAACTTGTATTTTGTCGCAGGGTTATTTTAGTAATGTTTCTGAATATTTGAGAATTGGGCCACCGTTGTATTTTGTTGTTAAGAATTACAATTATAGGTACTTGAAATTTGGCTATATTTTTACTCTTTTCATTTCCATTTCTGCTGCTTGTCCCATTTGCTAAACATTATGTTTAGTTATTCAAGTTTAAGGTGCAAATTTACCCTTAATGTTTGACAAAAAGGACAAGTTTGCCCAAAATGTTTCAATTGATTACCCTCAATAATTTAAAATTGAAAGAAATTTTCCTTCTTTTAGTACTAAGTGTCATGAGATTGTTAAAAGAAGGGCTAACTTCTCCCAATTTTAAAATATGGAGGGTAATTTTGCACCAATTGAAATATTGGCTAAATTTGTCTTGTGATTTAAGAATGAAAGTATTTTTTTTTTATTTCACTAGATGATAAAAATTTTAGGAGAAATAAAATGAATTTAGGTTATAATAATTTATTTTAGTAGACGAGAAAATAAACAAATATTTATAAAATGGTTGGATAGGTTTTTCTTATAAAATAATTACAAATTTTGAAATATATATAGTTAAATTGAATAATAAGGAACCTTTTTTTTTTTAATATAAAGACATCTCTCAATGAATGGAATAATAAGGAACGAATTCATTTTTTTTAAATATGAAAATGTCTTTTACATTCATATATAGCAATAAATTACTTATTTATCTTGAATGACTGTTCAAAAAATTTTACTTCTATGACCAAAAAGCATAAAATATTGTTTCATCAGAGAAATGTCTTACAAGAAATTTAAAATTTTTTTTTTGTTGCATGGAAAATGAAAAAAGAAATCAAAGGTTAGAATAATTTGATTTTACTTGATACGATAAAAATGTCTAATTTCTTTTATTTGATTTTGTTGATACATATAATTTTAATTTAATTGTTTATAATTTTATAACTTATAATCTCTAAACTTTATAGTATAGAAGATATAATGTGCCACGTAATGTAATATAATTAAAATGTATCTATCATTGCTTTAAATAGAATATATAATTGTTATAATTCGATAATTTTTTTAAATAAAACCCTAATGGAAGACTATATTGTTGACGGAATTGAATCTTGAGGTTTATTAATTGATTTCAAGAGGTATGAATCTTGCTATATATCAAGGAGTGCAGGGTTTAGTAATTGGCTACCATTGTTTAAATATAGCTCTAAGTATGGGACAACATTGTTCATGGAATGAAATATCAAGAACTATTTAGAGAACAAGGATGCTAGTTTGCTTATTTTTGTTTATAATTCTATAATTTAAAATTTATAAGATTCTTAATTAGAAGATACAATATCAAACAATATAATCTAATATGTACAAAATGTGCATGCCTATATCAGTGTATATATGTATTCCTTATATAGTTTAGTTGATTTCCTTGTATAGTTTAGTTGATTTCTAGGCTAACATTTAGGCTAATATTTGTTAGTTTCCTTGGTTGATCTTTCCTTTCTTGGTCTCCAATCTCTTGTATATATTGCTGAGATTTTCATGAATGAAAGGGAGCTTTTCCATCATAAACTTTGTCATGGTATCAGAGCCTATTTGGCTGTTTTGAACGTTTTTCTTGAGGCAGAAATTTCTGGATTTTGGTTCTTCTTTGGGTCACTGTTCTTTGTGTCTGTCGGGATCTCACTGCCCATCAGGAAGGTAGCGCAAGGTGTTTTCCGGCCTGTTCCCCAAGTCCGGTGACCGGGTGTTGAGCGAGTGCAGCTCACGCGCCGTCTGAAGCTTTCGGTGTACTGTTCACGCGCCGGCAAGTGGTGGCGCGTGGAGGCACGTGAGGCGGCCGTTTCTTCTCCGATTTTTTCTCCGACGTCGCAATCCTTTTTCCGGTGGTTCTCCGGTGTTGATTTGGCCATCCGACTTTGTTAGGAGGGTGGACAGTGCATTTGCTTCTGGTTTTTGGTTTGGGTTGCTGTTTCTGTTTCTTGTTTGGGTTCCTGCTTCTGGTTTGGGTTCCTGCTTCTGGTTTTGGTTAGTTAACTTGCAATTTTTCTTGGGTCAGTCATTTTTTTTGCTTCTACAATATGTCTTCTTCCGAGATTTTGGGTATTAGATTCACAGGAAAGAATTATGCTGCATGGGAGTTTCAGTTCAGAATGTTCCTGAAGGGAAAGGAGCTTTGGGGACACATTGACGGGTCTTCACCTGCTCCAGCAGATGGGACAGGACGAAATGATTGGGAGACAAAAGATGCCAGGGTTGCTTCTTGGATCATTGGTTCTATTGAAGCTCATATGGTGAATAATTTGCGTTCCTTTACTACTGCCAAAGAGATGTGGGATTATCTTAGGAGAATATACCATCAAGATAATACAGCTCGTCGATTTCAATTGGAACTTGAGCTTAGCAACTTTAGTCAAGGTAATCTTTCTATTGAGCAGTATTATTCTGGATTTTTGAATTTATGGAGCGAGTATTCTGGTATTATTTATGCAAAGGTTCCTAGAGAGGTTTTAACCAGTCTTCAAGCAATTCATGAAGAAAGTCGGCGTGATCAGTTCTTGATGAAATTAAGGCCAGAATTTGAAGTTACTCGAGCTGGATTGCTGAATAGAAATCCGGTTCCATCATTGGATGTGTGTTTTGGTGAATTATTGCGTGAGGAGCAGAGGTTGGCTACACAAGCTGTTATTGGTGCATCTAGGGAGTCATCTGAACTTGTCAATGTTGCTTATACTGCTCAAGGACAGAACCGTGGAAAGGGACAAGTGCAGTGCTTTAGTTGCAAGGAGTATGGGCATATTGCTCGTAATTGCAAGAAGAAATTCTGCAATTATTATAAGCAGACTGGACACATTATAAAGGATTGTTCTACTCGTCTAGAAAATCGAAGAATTCGAGGCTTACAAGCTGCTATTCCAGCCAGTAGCTGTGATTTTCCACCACCTACACCGTCTCTCAATGCTATACCTACCATTAATCAGTCTACTGTTACTCCAGAAATGGTACAACAGATGATTTTATCAGCATTCTCTGCTTTTAATCTTCAGGGGCAAGGTAAAAATGTTTTTTCTCCTTGGCTTGTTGATTCTGGTGCATCTAATCATATGACTGGGTCTTCTCATTTGCTACAAAATCTTCGAAAATATACTGGCACACAAAATATTCAGATTGCTAATGGAAATGACCTTCCTATTACTGCCATTGGTGATATTGGACCTTCTTTTTGTAATGTGTTTGTTTCTCCTGAATTGTCTACTAATTTGATTTCGGTTGGTCAAATGGTGGAAAATAACTGTAATGTAAACTTCTCTCGTGGTGGTTGTCTTGTGCAGGATCAGGTGTCGGGGAAGGTGATCGCGAGGGGGCCTAAAGTGGGCAGATTGTTTCCATTGCAGTTTACTATTCCTAGTACTTTGTCTTTAGTTTCTAATATTGTTGACAATAAGGCTGAAGTTTGGCATAAACGGTTAGGCCATCCGAATAATGTTATTTTGAATAAGTTAATGGAATGTGGTTTTCTTGGGAATAAAGTTCAGTCTTCTGGTCATATATTATCTCTTGATTGTTCTACTTGTAAATTGGGAAAAAGTAAGACATTGCCTTTTCCAGCTTCTGGAAGTCGTGCTGATACTTGTTTTGCAGTTATACATAGTGATGTTTGGGGTATTACTCCTGTAATTTCACATGGGCAGCATAAATATTTTGTTACATTCATTGATGACTACAGCCGTTTCACTTGGATTTATTTTTTGCATTCCAAAGCTGAGGTGCTAAATGCATTTCGCGCTTTTGTGGCTTATGTTGAGACACAGTTTTCTACCTGCGTAAGAGTTTTACGGTCAGACAATGGTGGAGAATATATGTCACATGATTTTCAGGGTTTCTTGCAACAAAAAGGTATTATATCTCAGCGATCATGTCCTTACACTCCTCAACAGAATGGGTTGGCTGAGCGGAAGAATCGTCAATTGTTAGATATGGTTCGCACATTGCTTCTGCAGTCTTCAGTTCCATCTAAATTTTGGGTGGAAGCTTTAGCTACTGCAGTCTATTTAATCAATCGTCTTCCTTCTCAGCAGTTGAATTTTGAATCCCCTTATTATCGTCTATTTCGCAGGCACCCTGATTATCATACATTGCGCACATTTGGTTGTGTTTGTTTTGTTCACTTGCCTCCTCATGAGCGTCACAAGCTAATAGCTCAATCTGTTCGCTGTGCTTTTATGGGTTATAGTACTGCTCACAAGGGATTTCTATGCTATGATGCTGTTGCTAATCGCATGCGTGTTTCTAAAAATGTGATTTTCTTTGAACATAAGTACTACTTTCAACAACATGTTTCTCCTTCGGAATGTGTTCTTCTACCTCACTTTGATGGCACATCTCGCCCAATTGAACGTTTTCGGCCGGGAATGGTCTATCAGCGACGACAGCTGTCTGAGAATAAGAAGTAGGAGCTATAGCATGAGATAATGTGGCAGAGAAACCATACCTATCTGGAGGCCGCCGAACACGAGTGCTTCTTCTAGTGGTCACTGAAGATGGCAATGGATCAGGGTCGGGAAGAATATGTATTCCTTATATAGTTTAGTTGATTTCCTTGTATAGTTTAGTTGATTTCTAGGCTAACATTTAGGCTAATATTTGTTAGTTTCCTTTGTTGATCTTTCCTTTCTTGGTCTCCAATCTCTTGTATATATTCTGAGATTTTCATGAATGAAAGGGAGCTTTTTCATCATAAACTTTGTCAATAATAAACGATGTCTTGTTTACCATGCTCACTTTCAGTGATGTAGAAGTGGGCTTGCAGTAGTGGCACAACCAAACATGAAAAAAACCAGAATATCCATTTTTCTAAAAACATATGTTTCAAATTATTTGCAACATAATGCAACTTACATAAACCCTTATGCATTTCAAAATTCTGTCCCAGTAATGCCTCAGCTCCCAATTTACACCAAGAATTTTTACCTGATAGAAAAGGAAACTTGGAAATCTTCAACTTATGCAGACATTGTTTTAATAAAAAATTTTCATATCTTCTAAGCTGAATGAACTTGGAAATATTTCTCCTTAAGATTCTCCAGTTGGATGGAGTTCCCAACAGATCTGGAGGAACTAATTTTCTACAAACAGCCCATATAAATGAAACCCCTTGACTTTTCAAGCAATATGACTTTACTGCCTCAGTCTGCAGATCTCTGTTTCCCAGGGTTCTTATGAAATTTTCAGTATATTCACCATGGGATTTCTTAGATATTTCTCTCTCCTGAAAAAACTTGTCAATAAATGTTAGTTTTCTTACAAGACACAAAATAAATCAAATTAGAGCGGCATGCCTGTCACACTATCCAAAAACAAAACTAACCTCTGATGCCAAATCTGTATTTTGTTGATTGGGAATTTGAGACAATGATGAAACCATGCAATACTTATCCAATAATCTCATATATTTGCAGTGACGACTCCGACGAATAAGAATCTCAAGCAACTTGGAAAGTGAATGATACCTAAGAAAAAGTACAATAGGATTAACATGTTGTCAGTTATTATTTATGGTCCACATTTAAGTATAGTATACTCCAATTCACCAAAAGAACCATCAAGAAAATGATCAATTATATGAAAATAACATGAGAAACATGAAGTTCTTTGGGCCCTAAGATGTTGCACATAAAATCTCGGCTTCCAGGCATCTAGATCCAATGAAACAGAAGTCACTGCTGTGAGAGCATGGCAGTAATGCAGCATTTATATTTCCAACAGATAATCCAAAGACACTCTGAATAAGAGACCTTGAACCAGCAAAATCAGGCTTTAACGAATATAGCATATCTGGATATTGTTAAGGTTGTGCAAAGTTCCTTTCATTCGCATACCAAAGAAAATAGGCAACGGATCCTTTAGCACTGCAGAAAATGTGAAGTTGTACAATGTCTCTGGGAAAGAAGATGTACTTGCAAATCAAATAACATAATATTGCAGGGGCGATTGCCCACCAAAGAATTATGTGCACAAAATATGATTGCAGAAAAAAGAATCAACAGACAATGCCATCACGAAGTTACAGATGTAGAAGAGTCGTGGAAACAGAATACAATATGAATATGAAAGTCTCAAAGTATACAAGAGGATACGTTGTCCCCGAAGAACAGATGAAGTACATCTCAAATTACAAAATATGGACCGCCTGTTAATCTGCAGCCCTTTGGTGGCTAAATGGGGAGCTTGCACATGACAACAAGAGCATTGGTGGGGCATCTGCAATTACAGAAGTAAATAACTGACCTCAAGGACAATTAAAGAAACTGGACAGGAGGAACCAATTCCAGTAACTGGGGAAATATCAGTCTGGTGGCATTTTAGCATGAATTCAAACTTTACAATACCATACTTCTGAAAAAAAAATGAACCTTTACGTTGGAGTGACTTTTACTGCTGTTTAGCTCATATTTAGGAGCACTATATTTGTCAATGCTATCCATTAAGTCACAAATCTTATCACTGGCTTGTTCATCATCTAAATGCCTGCGCTTTCTGCAGCGCTGCCACCTTAATAATCTTGATTTTTTCTTGGGCTTCTCTGTAACTCTATTCAAGTCTTTAAGTGCTTCATTTGAGAACCCTCCATGTTTCACAGGACAAGCTTCAGTTGCCGGTGAAAAATTTTCAAGGACCTTCACCTGACCAGATTTGTTAGCGTGACACCTGTTGAAGGACCTTATACTACTGCTTTCCTTCATATCTGAATGCTTGCGCTTCTTGCAGTGCTTCCACCTAAAAGGTCTTGAACGCTTTCTGGGATTCAATAGTTCTTCACTTGGAAGCTCTTCATATTTCGTAAAATCAGCTACAATCATTTGTGCAGCGTTTTCAGAGACACTTATATGGCCAGACATCTTAGCAGGATGCCTTCTGGAAGGTTTTATATAACCTCTACCATGACAACCAATACAGCTTGAGGAACCAATAACAGAAGGATTATGTTGCTGTACATCAACTCTTGAGTTAGCATCATCAACCCTTACCCTCTTTTTCCTGTGTTCTGATAGAAAGAAGCATTTTAACTATCCTGCCCCGTTTTTCCATCAATATGTAAGAAGGATTATACTGCAAATAGCTTATAGATATAGAACAATCTCACCAGTAAGGAAGTATGAAGAAATAGAAACAAAGACACTGTAAAACACACTTCAGTAAGTCAATTCTTGAATTATATGAAATTCAAATCCATTATATGAATGTCTGAGGATAAAGCATTATCTTTATAAATTTTCTTATTCAACCAAAACACGACAATTGTATTTCAATTTGACCACCCCATCATACAACCTGGTTTTTTTCTCCTTTTGCAGGGGTAGGTTTTTTTTTTTTTGTTTTTTTTGAGTGGTGTGGTGTCAAATCCTCCATATATATTGAGCAAACAGTTACTGGATCGTAGAATTTATTGATCCAACTATTCTTTACAAATTTTGGATCTAGTAGCAGAATTGCCTAACAACAAATGACAGTCAAAAGACGTGATGAAGCGTTTCTAGCAAAGAAAACACAAATAATTGCAAGTAAATGTATGGACTGTCAGGTTCTCAAGAAATAAGAACAATAACTAAATCCTTAAGGACCTTCAGAAAAGGAACGTGTGAACTCTTAATTACCAAAATGGATGGCTGAAGGATCCCGACACTGGCTGTGCAGCATGCTTCATCGACTTAGAGACTAAATTAGTTACAGGGGGGCCTGTGACCTGCTGATGTTTCTTAGGAGGAAGTGGCAAGAATATTGTTGTATGCTTTAGAAGATAAACCATGAAATCATCCCCCACCCGCATTTATACAATTTGCAGCACACCAGATATAATTCATTAACACAGAGGAACACAATCCTTTGACATAAAGGAATACACGTCGTACCCTTTCTAACAAAAGACTCCACGCTGAAGAAGTCAGAAGCTCAACAATGGGGCTTGAATGATTAAACTGCCATAAATCAACAGTACACAAAAAAAATGAACAATTAGTATTCGCTAGAAATTGATTGCCTTTAGGAAAGCCATTACTAACCTTGGCCTCATTGTTTGGACTCTTATTAACAGTAGATCAAATACAACAATTTTTACATATGCATTAAATGACTCAAACTGAAAAAGTTCAACCATAAAGCACCCTTACACGAAAAAAACACAAGAAAAATAAACAAAAAGGTGAGATGAAAGCACTTGCCTTGTCATAACCACTACATATCACATGGGCATAAACGGACTGATCTCTAATCATCATTTCAATAGTCCGTACAACAATCTGTAAGTGTGAACACAAAGGTACACTGAAGAAAATAGCAATAAATGAACATATGACATGCGTTTGGATTACGGACCTCGTGCTGGGACCAATTGTTGCGAGGACGTAACTCAGCGGCGGTTAAAGGAGGAGCATTTTCATTAATGACTACAAAGCACTCATATAGGAGTTTCTTGTAATCGGCGGGATCTTGGGGGCGGATGAGAAAGGAAATGGTGGAGCAGTTACGGCAGAGCTGAGACTTGCAGTGGCAAGATTGCGATGGAGGTGAAATTAATAGAGAAGTGACAGTGGTAGCTAGAGTCCGGGCCCAGCCCTTGAATAGCCTCCATAGGATCTTCGGAACCCTGCGCTTCTTTGGCATTCTGCTGAGAGAGAGAAGTAGAGGGAGAGGGAGAGGGGAATTCTGCGTTTCCGCCGACAAAAAAGGGAGGGAAAGAAGCAGCGACGAACACTATTAATAAATATATCGAGTACAAAAACAACCCGATTTATTTTTTTTTTTTTTCCCAATTTATAGCGAGAAAATAATGATGCAGTAATGGACATTTTCATGGATTTTGCTGACGGGTCCAGTCCGTCGGGATCCGAGAATTCAAATTTAAGCAAACTATTAAGTTTAATCCTACAAAAAATAAACAAATAAAGAAATAAATAACTGTTAAGTCTAAATTATTCAAATATTTTTTTTTTAGTCTACCAGAGAAGAAAACTGTCAATGTTTTTGTTTAATAAATACAAATTGCAAGTTTAGTTTAATGATTGATGCTAACTATTACTATATCAATTGTTTATAGTTGATGAAAACGTTATTGTAAGTATTTGCTGGTGCTATTTATATGTCAAATTGCCATTAGGTGTATAATTACTTATGTGAATATATATATATATATATATATATATATATATATATATATATATATATATATATATATATATATATATATATATATATATATATAATTTTTTATATGATATTATGTGTGTACATACACACATTGGAATTATTATCACTATTCATAAAAATTATTGATGTAAATAATTGAAAATTTTATAATTAATAAAAAGATATTAGTTTAAATAAATAATAAAATATCAGTCAACGAGAAAAGATTTCAAAATAGTAACACTTAAAATATAGCTAGTTGAAATAAGAATCAACTATCAATAACTGATTGAAGAAAATTAATAAACACATTTAAAGCAGTTGATTGAATATATATAAGTAAATGATAAAATGGTATCATCTACTCTGTGATATAAGTAAATTTTGAGGATGAAATTTTTTTTAGTAGGGGAGAATTGTAATGACCTTAATATTGGATCAACCGTAAATAGTATTTTCCGGCAGTAAATAGTATTTTTCGGGTCCGAAAGGATACCCGAAAGTCAAAAATATTTTATTTAACTATTTGAAAGGAATAGTCATGGTGAGCTTAGGGTTGAAATTTTAAGTGAATTTGAGGTCAAATAGATCTCCAAAAATAAAAAATACGAAAAAGATAGCGAGTCAATTTCTCTGATAGAAAATGAGACTTGATTTTGCATAAATAATTAAAAATAGTAAACGAACTCCAAATATTGCCAGATTTTGTGTGCCTACATAAATTTTTATGTAAATTATTTTGGTGATGAGAATGGAATTTTTTGGTGACACCGGTAGTTGTCGAATCGGATCGATAAGTTTGAATCGGACCGATAATGGATTCCGATTGAGCCGAAAATTTACGTCCTACTTATTTTTGATGTTTTAAGAATGATGAAATTAAAATTGAAGTGATTTGAAGAGAGAAAAATTTAATTGAGCTTTAGAAAGGCTTAAATGGGCCTTAATGTTTAAGTTGGTAAAACCACTCATTTAAACCTTATTTTGGCCCATCAAGAGAGAGTATATAAGACTAAAAATCTGAAAATTTTCTCCAGAAAGCTCCAACTCCTTCTCCCTCCTTGGTGGCCGAACCACCTCTTCTCCCTCTCTCTCTTTGATTTCTTCTTCTTTTACCCCAAATCTCTCATGAACCTCAACATAAAAGATAAAGTTTTCTCTCTCTAGGTCACCCTAGTGGCCTTAAGCAAGTAATTTGAGCAAAAGAAGGCAAGGAATCAAGTAAAGAAAGAAAAAGAGGTAAGATGAAACTTGAAAAATTAAGTGATTTTCATTGATTTTTTGATGTGTTCTTGTAGTTTTTGAGGTGTAAAAGCTAATCATGAGCTTGGATTGTTCATTTTAGGATAAGAAATTAAGGTTAGGAAGGCTTAAAGAATTCGGCCAAGGATGAATATGTGGATGGATGGAGTTTTGCTTGGTGTCAAGTGAAGAAAAGTGAGGCTTAAGGAAGATTAAGCTTGGAAAAAAGGTAAGTGACTACAAAATCCTTTGGTTTTCCTATTAATATGAATTTTTCTTAATTATGTAATTAAGATAAAAATATGTAAAATTGTTAATTATTGAAATTATGTTAGGGTAAATGAAATTAAGCATGAGAGGAAATAAAATTAAGGCTTTAATGAAAGAAAGAAAATTTTTAAGGTGGAAAAATGTTGATGGCCGAATTACCTAGTAAAGAAAATAATGAGAAAAATGCATGAAATTAATGTATGTTAGCTTAAATTAATAATAGACATGATAATTGATGTCTATAAATTTTTAGAGAATATTTGGAATTAATTTGGAAATTTTTAAGATTATGTATAGTGTATATATTGAATGAAAATTGTGTTTTAGAGTGAATTAAGTGATTATTTTGATGAAAAATGGCAATGACTAATAAAGAATGCATAAATAAATTTTAGTGGAATTTATTGAATTGATTTGGATTTTATTGGTATTTTTATGTGAATATGTACAATGAGAATAATTGAATTTTTAATGCATAATTGTATAAAAATGACAAGAATGATAAATTAATGTGAAATTAAATTAATGTCAATGAGAAGAAATAAAAAGTCAACCGACAAACTTTTCGAAATAATTATTGGATCGTGAAAATAATAAGAATAATGAATTATTAGTAAATAATTCATAAATAAATAAAAATGATGGAGATAAATTGACACGTAAATAAAAGAAAGATAAAATGAGTTTTAAATGAATTTTATCAAAGTAGGTAATTAACGCGTAAAATAAGTAAGTATTATATAATTCATCTCAATTAAACCCAATTAAACCAAATACCCCTTATTTTTTAAAAGAATTTCCAATTTCAAGTTTCAAGGTCATAACAATTAAAGGAGAGGAAAGCATACCCCAAGATTTCTAAATTTCAACGTCCATTGGGCTTGTGAAATACTAGTATATCATTTTCAATGTTTTCATAAGTGACTCGGAGATCGACTCGGCTTGCTAACTGAGTCGAGAATCAACTGGTTGGATAGGATTGACTCGGAATTTTTTATTTTTTTAAATATAATTATTTATAAAAAAATTAAAAATATTATATGCCAAAATGTTTACTTTACTCAATGCAACCTATGACCATTAGATAATTCAGCTCAGCATCTGAATTTATTGAAGGAAACAGTAGTAGAACAGAAACAATAACTACCTCAGAGTTCATTAATAGCAAGCCAGTCCAGATCTTCACTTCCAGGATCATCCAGACGAAGAGAATTAGCTGAAGTATCAAGATTATTGCAACATTACATATTAGAATACCGCAATAAACACCAATTTCCAATAAATCAACGACAGAGAGGACAGATGATTCAAGAAAATCACTAGCACAAAAGAAACCATGACCTTCTTCACAAAGGCCCCCATGGTCAATGCCTTCTGGGATAGATCTATCAAATCTAACCCCAATCTTTGACGATCCATTATCTTCAAACCCAAGGACTACCTTCCCTCGAAAACCAACTGATGGTCCCTTTTTGGAGAGGAAAAAAAAGGGAATACAGGGAAAAATGAAAACCAATTAAATGCGTACAACAATTTTCCCTAAGATTTGTGCTTTTGAACAAGTCTATTATCAAGAAGTGGATGCAAATGGCTAACCCTGCCATCTAGTCAAAACCAGTAAAGAAAACTTATGCAGAAACCATATGAAAGCATCAAACTCTAAAGCACTAGAGTCAGCTTCAGCCATTAAATTACAAAACAAAACAACCAGTGATAATATCAAACAAAAAAGTATCAGAGATGGCGATAAATACTTTAGAGGATGTTGCAACGGAGGTAATCCCACGTACTTTACTCTATCACCTACAAGATCATAAAATTAGGCCACCAATTTAAGCCATTATCTCACTACAGGATGATACGCTGATTCTACACAGAACAGTCCATGTGCGTGGGTGCATTCAGATTTTGAAAACTTACCCGACAGAGTTGTAGTAATTGTCTCACAACAACAGTACCATGGATTTGGAAAACAACAGCAAACACCTACCAAAGAATGTATAAACTCATCAACATAAAACCGAAGACAGGAATTAACTACTAACGTCTACAACTCCTTCCAAGTGTTGATAGACAGCTGTTGTCCAACCATTAAGCAAACTAGTGAGAAGAGAGTGCTGAGTTGTGAAAGGAAACCAAGGCAGAGAGAGCAGCGTGAAATGAGATGAAGGCAGAGAGCAGAAGAAATTTGGAGATTTATTTTAGGATAATTTCCTCCAAAACGCACGGTATTAATATTGAACTCGAGTCTGGTCCGAGTCGAAGAATTTCGAGTCAACCCGATCTTTTACGAGTCAAACCGAATTTTTGTCATTTTTGAGTTTCATGTTGAATCCAATCGGATTGCTTGCCGAATTGCGATCCAATCAATCCGACCGATCGAGTCAATCCGAATTTAATAATCATGATCATTTGTTGAAGGAGATTGACTATTTTTATTGGGAATGATAAACATATTAAAGATTTTTATGTAAGATAAAAAAAGGTTAAATGTGTAAACATGTCTTTAATATTTATAAAAAAAATAATTTTATTTTTAATATTTAGTTACGTATAATGTTATTTTTAAAAATTTCGAAATGATGCAATTTTATCTTTAAAATAATTAAATCATTAGTTTGAAGTCATTTCATTAAAATGGTGTAGTATGCACACATCAACGATAAAAAAAAAAAATCCGATCAAACTAACGATTCTGTTATTTTAAAGGTAAAATTATATAATTTTAATAACTTTAAAAATAATATTTTACATAATTAAAAATTAAATACATTTTTTTTATAAGCATTAAAGATATTTTTGCATATTAAAAAAAATTACAATAGTTCGATTTTAAAGAATATTAATATAGTTTATGCAATTACTATTAACTCGATATATAAATGAAGTCTATAAAATTTCCGAAGAGAAGGCTTTGAAAGAATCAGACTACATCCAGGCGCGTATCAAATTCCACATCACCAATCGAACCACGTTCCATTCAGCTCCAGCCTACAGCCTCAGCAAAACAACGTTCCTCTTCCACAAACAGATGCAGCTAATAATCAAGCACAATAACACCCACTTATGACGCTACTCTATCTCGTTTTAATTGGTTGCCAATCAGTCAAACAAAATACAAAATACAAAATTCCCACTATTCCTGTAGTCTTGAGCATATCTGATTATAACTTCCCGCCAACAAAACCAGTTGATTCAACCCACAGCTTTCTCTGCCTGTTTTCTCTATGCACCTATAAAGATTAAAGACTGTGACACTGCTTTCATATCGAACAGCAATGGCTCCTACGGCAGCAATGCTAATTCTTTCTACCCACTTCTCCATCATCTCCTCCTTCAACCACATCTTTTTTTGGGCTTAAATTCTCTGCAGAGAAATGTGTTCTTTTCAATCGAGGCAATACCGTCTACAAAGGGCGATTTCAAGATAAAGATTCTTCTTTTGTTGATGAAGATTCTGCTATGGAGAAAAGGTTTGAAGATGCCCTTCAACGTAGCTGCTGGTGCTAGGGAAAGTGTTTTCTTTCTCTTTCTTTAAGCCACTTGTATGTATATTTGATTTGTGCTCAATCCGCCAATGGCCTAATCTTTGTAGATATCACCTGATCCCTGGTAATGCAGTTGCAGGCTTCAAGTGTTTTTAACTTTTATTTATTTATTTATTTATTTTTAGCTATATGAATTGTTGGGGACTACCAAACATCCCGTTAATTTCACATTAGTATGATATTGTTCATTTTGAACCAAGTCCGTACGGATTTATTTTTGAGCTCCTCCTAAAAGACCTTATACTAATAGAGTTAGATGGATACATTTATATTCAAAGTGTTTCTCTTTTAATTTTTCAATGTGAGATGTGTGACTTGAGTTGTACCCCAACAATCCTCTCCTCAAATCAAGGACCACACAACATGTAATCTTTCTTTCACCGATAATTCACTGATTCGTCGAATCATCTTGCACCGTCGTTCTCAATTAACGGGACACGTCGTCTGGCCACCACAATACCAGAAAGACTTTCGATACAAGGCACCAAATACGAATCTTCAATTGCGAGGACGTACCGAAGGTCTCCCACAACTTGTATCCTCCCCTAGAGCAATAATTAATTTGATTCGTCGAATCATCTTGCACTGCCGTTCTCAACCAACGGGACACGTCGTCTGGCCACCACAATACTAAGAAGATTTTCGACACAAGATGCCTATCATGAATCTCCAATCGCACGAACATACCGGTGACCCTTCCACACAACGCAGTCCACCGTTGGCTCCATCTCCGAATCAGGTTCTGATACCACTTGTTGGGGACCGCCAAACATCCTCTCAACTCCAAATTAGAATAATATTGTCCGCTTTGGACAAAGCCCGTACGGATTTGCTTTTGAGCTCCTCCCCAAAAGGTCTCATACTAATAGAGTTAGATGGATACACTCAAACTAATGAATTTAGCCGGTTTTTCTCCCCAACATGAATTATTGTAAATCCTATTGAAATAAATCTAGGGATGCAATGACATTCACTTCACCTTATATTACAATGACTTTTAAGGAATTGAATGTTTGTCAAAAACTATTAATCATGGCAAGTTCCTACATCTGCAACCCGGGTTGAGTTTCGCAAAGTTGAAAACCATATAGCAATTCTAAAATTATATAATTAACTTTTAGATGATAGCTATTCTCCCCTCTAGATATCTCCTATATACAGTGTCCCTGGATTTTTGCAATTCACTGCAGGGATAGAGATGTTTATCAATAATAAACAATATGGCAATTTTATAATCTATCTAGTGTTTCTCCTTGTATTTACTTTTGGATCATACAGACACTTGTACCCATTTTTTACTCCTACTAGATATATATTCTTGCAATTTCTTCCCGTTTTAACACCCTTTTGCTGACGTATACAAGATGACTGCTGCAGACATGGGCAGGGGGCCAGGATATGATTTATATCATTATGACTAAATAAAGGGTCGCAAATTAGGACTGTCAATTCAGTTGGCTGGACTAGAAAAGTGAAGCATTTAAAACAAAAAATTTCAAGCATAAATGAATGTACACTGATTTTGAGCATATATGCAATAATCTAGCTTGAAATTTAATAACCCTGTTGTTTTCCTATTCAGCAAAATAATTAAAGACTGCCATAATGCAAATGCCTACAAGGTATCACTCCAACAAAATATTGCACCTCTCAGCGCACAAAGAGAAGCCATAGCCAGTAGGATAATTAAATCTCCCAGCTAGTAAGGTCAATACTCTTTAATCCAGAAAAGCAGCAGCCAAAAAAAAAATATCATGCCAAATCTCTGAAGTTAAAAAAAAAAGGTACATATTCCAAGCAACTGTAAGGTTCACAAAACGTACAGGGTAATTTTTAATATCCTCCACAATTTCGTGAATACTAGTCCAAGAAATGCTCATGTAACGATGAAGAATAAAGGGTCTTAGCTCTTGAGCAGTAGCGTCAAACAGAGCGAGAGACTCTGTCATTGAGACAGCAACTTGGCCATCTCTCGAATCCCAACTCCCTGCCCGGTAGTCAAGATAGACATCAGCTTGTCCTCAAAGTGACGGTCCTTCCTCATCCCGGGATTCTATAAGGAATCAACAAACAAGCACAAGGATCAAAAATCAAAATAGAACTCACAATACTTTTCATTCATAGCCAACAGCTATTAAAAGTAGATAAAAAGTACGGGCATTGATATTAAACACTCAAATTAATCAATATTCATGTATAACAATTATCACCAAACCGATATTTCTATACTAGTATTATTAATTTACTAGACGCGCCAAGAGTTTAAAATGGGAATTACATCCATTCTTTCAGTCAATATATCAAACACATGGAAGACAACAGTTGAAATAACTAACTAATCACACCCATCAGCTTCAAATATAAGAAAGCACAATGCTTGATGGAATGACAGAGAACGATTAGATAAATACAAAAGATGGGAACCTGGTGATTATGCAGTTTGATGAATTTGGATACGAGTTTTGAAAAATCAGCCTGAGGAGGATCGACGATACCAAGGAACTTCCCTAATTGAGATATGGCAGGTGGCGTCTGCTTTGATTTCACTTGGGTAAGTGTTCACTTCGCTGCCCTTAGATTTAAAAGGAGGGTGGTGGCCAGAACGACCGGCTATTGCTTCTTTAGTTGCCGCTAAGGCAGCCTGATTTCCTCCACCTAGTGGCTTTCCGGCCATGTTGAACTCTGCTGCTTTCTTTAATGTGCCTGCCGCCATTTTCTTGGCCATTTTTTTTTTCTCCAATTACTATCAGTATCAGCTGAATATACCAGAATGAGTTCAAAATTTGGGGAAGAGCGAGAGAAAAATAACAGAATTTTATCTCTCGAAACATATGAAAAGTGAGTCAACAGAATTTGACCCACTATATGGAACCATTCAATCAATTTTAACGAAAAAGTGCATTTAGATACTTGAATTTTAACTTTTTTTTTCATATTAAATTCTTGTATTTTACAAAAGTAATATTTGATTACTGTATTTTTCGATTAATTTACCTGACATTCAATTTAAATATAATTGACGAATTATACATCTTTTTGTATTCAATTTTTGTAATTTAATAAGTGATATTTGATCATTGTTTTTTTTTTAAATTATTTATAATAGTTTCAATTTAAACAGAATTGATGAATTTAAAAAACTCGTGATATCAATTTAAAATAAATATAAAATTCACCAAATATAAAAAAATATATAATTATTTTAGACATATAAAAGATTATGAATTAATTTTATTTTCAAATTTTTTATATTTTATTATTGATTTCTACTCAGGTTTTCCAACCGTGGAATTATTAAAATTTCAGCTTGCGAGAAAGAAAAAAAAAAATCCTTTCATTTTAATATTTGCACATAAAAATTCTAGCTTCATTAACTTGGCATCCGCACATACAATAACAACTAAGTCTCAATTGATAAGGTCTAAGTTCAAAAGAGAAAAATATGGGAAAAAAAATAATAATCTTTACAAATAATTAAAATGGGGAATGAAACACAATTCAATTTTTAATTTAAGCCTGTGGCTTTGGCTGTGTTTAACATTTTATCCATCTTGTATTTATAGCCTGAATCTTCTTTCTTTCTCTTTTATACCAGGACTCACTTCCATCTTATTTTATTATATTAATGGATACTCTTCCTTTTCATAAAATAAATAGTAATTATTAGCTCATCCAAGTAGAGCAGTGACCAAGGAATTTTGGGTTACAAAAATCACAAAATGAAAAGTTCTTTTTGTTACAAAATAAAATTTAAGAATATTATTATTATTGTTATTAAATATGCAGGCGAGCATTTATAATTCATGTCTTTTTTTTTCTTTCTTCTTCATTCTTTTTATCTTGAAGAAAATTTTTGTAACTATTTGGTAAAAAATTGGTTAATTGAATTATAGTACATTGAATCATAAATAGATCCGAGTATAAATATGTTAAGAATTTTATGAATTATAAACAGACTGAATTTAATCAAATTTTAACATGAATCATAAATCTATTAAATTATAAATGGTTAGCTCACAAATGATTAAATTTTATGATATTATCTTTTTTATTTTTTTTATTTTTAAAAATTTCATAAAAAAATAAAAAAAATATACATGTAAAAGCCAATAAAAATAATTATTTTTATATTTACATTATGTAAAAAAATATATAAACTGATCACAAATAGATAATGAAATGGACAAAATCATACAAATAAATAGATCAAATTGAATCAAGTTACTTTATCAATCAAATGAATCAAATCAAATTTTGATTCGTAATTTTGTCGTCAAATTAAATAAAATTTGTACCTATTTGCAACTCATTTGATTTAACTTTCGGGCAAAATGTTGCAAATATGAATGTTGGCTCTGATTAAGGTAAGCCTCTGATTTAATTTTGGCTCTATTAGCTTCATTTTTTTTTTCTTTTCTATTCTTTTCATATTAAAGAAGAAGAATTTGCATCAGTTGAGCAAGGTCGGATAATCGGCAAAGAAGAGAAAAATTCGCAAGTACTGTGTAATTTTAGGCATACAAGAGTAATAATAGTAGTTTTTTCCATCTTTCTAAAGACAGACATGCAATTATTTGCAAATGCATCAGAAATTTAGCATCAACATAGAAAATTTCAAAACGTATGAAAGTGTACAAACAAAAATAACAATCCGATGGATTATTTTAACTCAACAATGTGGAAAAAAAGAATGTTATAAGATCAAACATACAAGATTACCAAGGATTAGCCTGCCAGAAGCCGAAACTCTAGCAAGTAGAGAGCTATGCAGTACTACTTCCAGCTCCAATACTCTATAAGAGAGAGAGCTCCCCAGCAGGAATCGATCTCTTCACCAATTTAGCCCAAGATTCATTGGTCTCATTGATGACCTTCAATGCATAATCCTGCTTGTGACACAGAAATCACCAAGTAAAGGTGGAAAATATTGTTCTAAAATGAAGCACCTAGCATTAAACATCCGATTTGCAGAAAGGAAAAAAATTGTTCATGATTATAATTTGTAGACCCCTAAATTTGGAAAGGAAATTACTCATTTAGATACCAAAACTTTTCGAATAATCATATGACCTGCATGCACCTCATCATGTCAACAACATATTCGCCAAATGTGTTTAGAATTAATAAAATAGATGAGTTTAGGTGTGTGTGGTTTTTTAAAAAGTTTGATGCGCCTAGATGATCTCTTTCGCCATATACAGCAGCCTATAGGTGTATTCAGCATTGTCAGGTTTATGACATAGCATTATCATACATCAATATCTATCATGTGCAGCATTCTTCTCACTAGCATGATCTTCCCTGATATCTGAGACTACTAGCTCACCACTTTTAATAAAAAAATACATCTACTATCCAAGACACAGACATTCAACTCAACAGCTAAAGATTAAGATTCTTTCAAATTTGAGTCAAGGTGACCTATCATATTTGCGATGTCAATACTAGATACTTAAACGCCTATATCATGGAAATTCAATTTGATATTTGAACAAATCTCATCCGCTATTTTAAATCAAAGAATGCTATCATGGAAGCGCGGCAATTCATATTTGTACAAACATGAGAAAATCAAAATCTACAAAAATGAAATAACTACATAAATATTTTTCTCCCAGAAAAATGAATCCTAGTATGCACAAGACAGTTACAGCATGCCCATGACATAAATATACAGAAAAATAAAAGAGCTAAAAGAATCAGAAGTAAAATGAACTTTCGGCTCTACAAGGATGACCTTTTCATAAAGAAAAATTACCTTGTTTGCTGCCTTGTTGCCGAGACCAAACTTGTTAGCAGGCTTACCATCGGGGATCTTGTAGTCTCTAAACCAGTCTCTAATTGCAGTAAGCGTGCCCTAAAGAAAAACATAGATAAATTAATTACATTATTCTATCAATAGTAAAGAATTAGATTGAGGTGCCCGTGGTGTTGTTATCAATACATTGATTTCACAACCCAGCATCCTAGTTCTTCAAGACGATGTTTGTCTTCTAATTCAAAGTCCAACAGAATTGTACTTCATAGTAATCTTAGCTCATACTGTTTTGGACCTAGATGCATCCAATGCTATACCAACTTCAATAAATTCAACATCCCCAAATACATATCCTGGCTTGGCTCAAAGATTTGTCCATTTTGTTCATGCTTACAACCACTAATTATCCAAATAAATTAAGCTGATAAGAAAACGTTCACATAGACCATCTCTTTTGCAAACATAATCAACCATTAGATAATAAAAAATATTTAAAAAATGGAGTAGATGGGTAATAACTAAATATACTAGCTGAATTAACATATAGACGCCTTCTTACTGGTCATTTTGGTACAAAAAGCAATAATTAGCCTTTTGTGTTGGTACAAATATTAGTTCAATTATGGATATATAAAATCAAAGAAAAGAAGGCTTACTGGGAAATGTTTCTCCACATCATCAACATCATTTACAAGAGAAGCACGTGGATCATCCAATGAGATGGCAACAATTTTCCAGTCAAGTTCGCCCTCATCTATCATTGCTAAAGCAGCCAAAGGCTTGACCTTTAGGATCTCACCAATATTTGCTCGTCTTTCACCAATCTCAACAACGTCAACTACAAATCAAGAAAAATGATGTTAATACATTGAGGTGCTACTTGCTGTAAAGTCACATGTTGAAATAAAGTATGATGATGTACCTGGATCATTATCTCCAAATGCCCCTTCAACTTCATGGTTTGCAAAAGATGGATCTTCCCATGTTTGTGGAAGCAATCCATAATTCCAGTTTATATTGTAGCTGAAAGAAAAGAATAGCAAAGCATTATAGGCCTACAGTAAATAAAATGATAAATCAAGATCTGAATTTCTATATAGGATGCTGATAATCAAGTGCAACTAGAGCATTGCTATTGATCAAAACTAAAGGATATTAGTAATCCATCCTAACATACAAGATGCAATAAAAAAATGCATTATAAAGTCATAATCATGCTAAAAGTATGTAAAGTAAAACAGGCTGATCATAGGTGGGGATTTGAGACCTCTTTGTGTATTGATCAAAGAATTATGTAAGAGCCTATGCAAACTTAACAACAATCTGAAGGTTATACTTTTTTCAATTCATATGAATGTGCCATGCATCAAAAGGTTTCAGGTAAAAAATTGCTTCGCCAGACAATAATTTTTTTTCCTTGGAATACCTGTTGCATCTATCATATCCCTGAAATTCATACGTGCATTGAACCAATTATTCTACTAAATGGGAAATAAATAGTTAATTTACATGCCTCATGTCTCATAAACACACAGATTATACAAGTGAAAAGAACCATCTAGCCCTAAGAAGACAGACATATGAAAAACGTGCTTCAAGATGAGGGGGCAGCTCATTGACAATGGCTGGGGGAACTGCTACAGTATTGACTGACATTACCAGTGATTCTTTCATATGTCCAGTTACACTTTAATTTGACTGTTATATGCAGAGATTAGATGATTAAGCTGTTGAATAATGGTTAATGGGAACTAGTTGTTGCAAGATACTCCATGAAGAAAAATTGTAAAAATTAACGGAAAAGTAAAATCACCTGTAGTGAATCTAAGTCTTCGAATGAGAAAAGAATTCAAGTTTGAGAAATTTGGATAATTGAGTGGTTGCTATGGGACTCATCCAATTACAAAAAGAAAATACTGAGAGAATTCACAAAAAGAAGTTAAAAGTTTGACCTATGAAATGGGTTGGAAAACATGCTGACTTGGCAACTTCTAGAGGAACGAATAAAGTGGGGGAATTAAAATCAGGTGAATACTGAGTGCTATAAGCATCAGTAAAAGCTTTCAATCTTCAAGATTAAGATAATTCTTTTCCATGTTGATCTACAGATTGGATCTCCAAGGTTCTCGTAGTCTGTCACAGTCTCACTTCACAATAGAAAGGTAGCGATCTATGAATATGCATGATTAGAATGCAAGAAACAAAATTTGTCATATCCAGATTCCAGAACAAGACAGAAAAAAAAACAAGCACTTCATAGAATGGCTTTCTTCAATACAAGCAACCTATGGATGAATTGACCAATTTTGGAAATCCAAGTAACAACAGAATTCACAACCATAGATGCAATTTTTGAGACACATAAAAGTGTAACTAGAAAATCTTACGGGTAGTATCTAAGTTTCCCTTTTTTTGTGTCCTGCTTGATGGGAGTGAATTGCTCATCAGTAGCAACCTCCATCTTTGCACTTGATTCTTTTGGAATTTCAACAACAAAGTTGAACACGCCATCACCCAAGTGCAATGGTATGTCATGCCATGGAGAAACCTGAACCACAAGCGACAAGTACATTCTCAGATGGCAGATTAAAATTGTTGAAAAATTGCTAAAAAATAGGTTTCAAAATGGCATTGGCAGCGTTATATATGCTTTTATGGAAGCGACAAGTAAAATCAACACAAGTATCAGTCTGCAACTTGTCAAGCCCAACAAAAACCTGAAATGGAAGTGCTTTAAACGGTTGAATAAATCCAAATCATATGTAATCCTTCAAAAAATTATTGCTCCGACCCAACATTTCTCAGAAGCAAATTATCACACAATATTTATCTCTTTCTTTTTAAAGATTTTCAGTCACGCAATCAATTTCAGAAAAAAGTGGAATTTGACCTAAGCCAAGCCAAATAATTAACTACAACCAAACTTAAACGAACTCCAATGAGCATAATCAGAGGTATAAATATAAAACATTGCCTATGCTATTATAACTCAGTGATCAACATAAAAGAAAACAAATGACACTACAGGCCTCAAAGCATCTAAATATCCAACCATTCTATCTCCCCCTATTTCCTACATTTTCCCACCAACCAAACAACAAGATAGAAACGAAAGCAGAGAAATTAAAGAAAAATATCAAACCTTTTTGATAGAATTATCGAGGAAGAAAACACGGTAATCGAGGGTCTCAGGCTGGCCCTCCTCCTTGATTTTGAAATCAGGGTTATGAATAGCAGTACAAGTGAAGGAAGATATTTTAGAAGAGGAGAGGGAGAAATGACGTTTGGCATTGAAACGAACACTACTGAATTGAGAATTTTGATTGAAACCCAGTAATGGTCCCTTGAGCAGAAGACACGTCGTCGTAGTGGTGGCGTTGGTGGCAGAAGCTGCCATCACCCTGGCGGCCGCCATTGGTAGTTGGTTGAGGCGGAGCAAAGACTGAGTAAAGTGGAATTTGATAGTTGTCAGCGGAGGCTGTGTCCCTCTCTAGCTGTGATTGTTTTGGATTTTTAAGATTTGAACCACACAGAGGTACAAGTGGTTCGGTCGTGATAGGCTGCGTCGTTTAATATATTTTTATTTATTATGGTAATTAAAGTGGGGACCACCATAAAGAGGCTTGGGCTTGGGTTTTGTTTGGACTTGGAGGATGGAAAAGTTTTGAATATTGACCACATTAAAGATTTTATTAACGATGTAATTCCTTATTTGGGAAAGAAAAATGCTAATGGCAGCCTTACAAAACACCAGGAGGGTTCCAACGCTTAAGAAAGTGTTTAATTTTTTTTTTATATAATTACCAGTATTATCCGTTTCGTGTCAGGTTGGACCATTATAAAGGGTAAAGCTCGTACCATATCATTTAAACCAACCAATATTAATTAGTAAATATTTAATCCTTGATGTCTACTTTTAGAACACAAAGGTTCTCTGAAATTAGGGATAATTTTTTAATAATATATTTTTAATAAATATTTACAAAATAGAGTGTGTCGGAAATTTTTTATAATTTTGGGATATTTTACAAAATTGCTATCATACGTAACGATTTTGTCAGAGTGTGTTGATCGGCACAAAGGAGAAATGAAGTATCTGCAACGTTTGAAACTACTGCAGGCAAATCCTTGTTTGGTCCACATGAATTGTTAGATTTTCTGAAAAAGGCCCTGATGTGATGGTCATTTCGTTTTGACCCGAGGTGCACCAATTTTCTTTACTTATTTTTTAAGGGCAAATGCCATTCATATGGCCTTCTTTGTCGGTCCTTGCTGCCTTTCTCCTTCCCCATTGTTGTTCCTAGGGATGATCACGGGGAGGGGATTCCCGAACGGGGCGGGGAATCCCGAATTTTCCCCCCGCGGGGGGCGGGGGGACGGGGGGAAAAAATCCCCGTTATAAAATCGGGGACGGGGAATGGGGTATCCGCCCCGCGGGGATCCCCGCCCCGCAAATTTTTTTTAATTTTAAAATATAATATTTTATAAATAATTATAATTAAAATTAAAATATAACTTAATTTATTACTTAATTTTAAATTATGAATGATTAAAATTTATATTATGATTAATTTTAAATTTTTTATTTATTAAATGTTATATTTTAATTTTAATTATTTATAAAATATTATATTTTAAAATTAAAAAAATAAAAAATTCGGGAATGGGATCCCCGCGGGGCGGGGGACGGGCGGGGATTTTCCCCCCGTTCTAGATTCGGGGGGCGGGGACGGGGAATCCCGACCCCGCGCGGGGCAGGGAGTGGGGATGCAATCCCCGGCCCCGCCCCGCCCCGGTGAGCATCCCTAGTTGTTCCCTCTCAAGCTTCTTGTTTTTGGTAAGTTTCTTCCTTATTTTTTTTGTTCAATTATTTTTTTTTGTAATAGTTTAGAAATATGATGTTATTGTAAAAAATGATTATGTAATAAAATTTGTTAATTATTGAAAATAATAAGTTAGAATGAAAAATGTAGTTTTTGTTTATTTGAATAATTATTTGGTAGATAATTGTAAGTAATTTTTGTTTATGTTGGAGTTAAATTTGAAAATCTCAATAGTAAAGATTAAGTAGGGTAATTATATTTGTTTGGTTATTATTTTATAATGAAAAATATTTAATATGAATTTTTTTATAATCTATTATTTTAATTACATTATATTGTTAGTTTTATACCCGAGGTAAAAAATAAAGGAGAATAAATTATTCTTAATTTTAATAATTAGTTGTATTAATAAATTTGAAATTTATTTTTAATGTTTTTATTTTATTTTTGACAGGTGTTAAATATTTGTTAATTTATTGATCTGCGAAAAAAGGCAAGTTATTCAATACTTTTTAAATTTGAATATGCTATAATAATAGATTTAAATGAAAAGTACAAATTTTATGTAAATGTTAATTAAAATTCATTATAGTTATAAAAATTAATAGCATTAGTTATGTTAAAAATTTTTTGGGTTAGCATTTTATAATAATAATTTAACACGATATTTAACTATGTCAAAGTTTGTTTTACAATTGTATTAAGTTAATTAAAATTGCGACGTGTAAAAAAAAAGTCAGATCTGTATTGAATTTAAATATTGAATTTATTAAAAATATTTATGAAAATATAGAAAATAAAATTATCATTTAATTATACATGTTATTCTAATTTTTAAGTAGTCATGTTCAATTATAAAATATTAGTTTATTACAGAATCTTATTTATTGTTCAAATATGTCTTGGATCGGTTTTTGATTTTTTTAATGTAATTTATAATAGGCATGCATTTCCATTATAGTAGAACATACTTGTCTAATTTTTTATTATATTTTAAAAATTGTGAATCACATTTATATAGATAATCATGTGATATTTTTTATTTGGTGTTTAATTTATGTCATTTAAATTGTATTATTATACGGAATAATATTGATACAGACGTATAAATAGTTATTTATGATAAAGATATTTACAATACAAATATAAAATTTATTATCATATTCACAATTAGATTAATAAAAAATGGATCAATTTAGAAATCAATAATATATTAATTCTGGACCCTTCGTGGATGATGTCCTAATGCTAAGAGGCAAACATCGATCGAGTGGATGTTGTTTGAAATGAAAAGGTAATTATATTTTATCACTATAAATAACTTAAATATGCGTATAATTATGTATATAATAATAATAATAATAATAATAATAATAATAATAATAATAATAATAATAATAATAATAATAATTTATTTATTTTTAGGTTGAACATAATGTGTTGGTAATACGTAAAACTAGTATTGGTAATCATTATAAAAACATTGATGAACGAATAATTTTGTACTTAAGACTAGCAGGATTTTATGGAGTTTCGCATATAAGTGTGATGAATGTCAATGTTGATTTATTAACTACATTGGTTGAGAGGTGGTGACTAGAGACACACACTTTTTACCTTTTTGTTGGCGAAGTGACAATAATATTGCAAGATATTGTTGTACTCACTGGCTTACCCATTGAAGGACATCCTATGATCGGTCATCTAGACCATGATTGGCCTGATGTATGTGGCCGTCTTTTGGGTCGGGTTCCTATAGAAAATGATTTAAGGGGATACAGTGTAAAAATGACATGGCTGGGGAGAAAATTTAATTTATTGCAGCCTGACTCAATTGACTACCACATACAATATTTTTCTCAAGCATAGCTTTTTCGGTGTATTGGTGGATTATTATGTCCAAGACAGTCAAATAATTATATACATTTGATGTGGCTCCAACTACTAGAGAATTTACAAGTTGCAGATGAGTACAATTGGGTTGTATGGTTGTACAAATAGCTATGTTGTGTAACCCAATCGACAGCTAATTCACTTGGCGGTTACCTTCAATTGTTACAAATGTGGGCCCTCCAATTATCCATTCATATGTTATTGATCAGTCCATACCTTATGAATACAGGTACATTTTATTCATTGTATATCAATTTTATATATACATATATATAATTATTTTAATTTTAAATTGTCATTTAATTTGCTGCCTGACAGTGCATTCTTGATCTTTATCAGGTGGCGATTCTAATTGGATCTAATCAAAAGTAACAGAAAAAATACTTTTGAGTACCGTCTCGATTTGGACTTACAGCGTGACAACCAGATTTAATTATAAATTTTTCTTTTTCATAATATTTTTGTGTCTCATAACAAAGAAAGGAAATTTTCTTAGATTATGATGCAAGATTATTTAATTTAATTTAATTTTGCTATAGATAGTTTGGGAGCCCTACAGGAATGTGCTGCACTTATTACCACAAATTTGTACAAATGGATATGCAATTTGGACATCGGTTGTGCCACTCATATGTTTTCATATTATTGAGTGGCACCACCCCGATTGATGTCTAAAGTAATTTAGAATGGAACAATCGATCCCACTTCCCCCACAGTACGATGATAGGTTGCACTCAATTGACTTAAGGGGGCATACTGATCACAATTGGGAAGTGAAATTTTCAAGTTTTATTCATGAGTGAAATATTCGGCATACTCATGCTGTTATAGGTCCTCCTCTTCGTGCACCTTTATATCTGAGGTCACAGTATATATAATGATTTGCAACACGCACAAGACAATGGATAACCTAGATTGGAGCTTTCATTGCTACATTGATATGATTTAATATAATTATTTATATGTTCAAATAATAATATTGATAATTTTTAACAAATTTATTTATTTGCATGTAGGTTGATTACACCAAACAAATCAGGCACACCAATATTGGTTTATCATCCAATGCAAAAATTGCTATCTGTTTGGCATCAGAGAGTATATTAGGAGCTATTTGGTGTTATTAATAGATGGTCAATTGATTATCCTAGACAACCTATTTTTGACACTGTACAAATCCTTTCGATGACCCATTCTTTTCAAAATTTTTGTCAATCTAGATGCAGTAAGAGAGGAATGGGAGAAAGATGTTCTACAGTTGAGACTATTCCTATTCCACCTAGAGTGTACCAAGGTCTTAAACCTATGTAGTGGCCATATCTTCTTGAAAAACCTTTCAATTCTTTTAGTTTGTCTTCAATTAGTCAGCAACAGTTATTTGATATTGAAGCCGGATCATATAGATGTAATGACTTTGAAGCGGGACCATCTAGATTAAATGTTGATTTGAATATCAGTTTATGTTCAGGAGATCAATATTAGTATGATGTGCTTTCCCAAACGGGCCCACCAATACAATATAAGTCTATTCCTTATGACCAAACAGGCCCACCAATTCAATATGAGTACAATTCGTATGCCAAAATAGGCCAATCAATAGAGTATGATGATTTTTTCAATGAACTTTTCAGTGGTTCAAATCTGGTAAGTATTCAAGGTTTAGTCGACCAACCACTATACAATGGAGGTTATCGTGATGTAATTCCATTGCCACAATATCCAAATATTGATGATATGGATAGTCAGACAGATAGACATAACACATTACACCATAATAAAAGGTTTTGACTGTTCCATTAGTTATCAATAATATAAATTAATTGGATAGATTATGTTTAAATACAATTATTTATGTTATTAATTTATAGATTCATTGCATTTTATTTTAATGTTATGATATTAAGTTAAATACAATTTTAATTTGATTAATGATTATTTATAGATACACAATTTATTTCATGAATTTTATCAGCATAATGAAAAATAGAATAAATTGGCAACCTCAACAATAAAATTTAATAACATAAATATGCAAAAGTTACATTGTATATGCAATTGTCAAACTCTAAAATACTGTCTCGACGATCCACATCATTTTTGCATTTTTTATTGTGACCGACATGACCACACTTACTGCAATGAGTGACAAAGCCCTTTTCTGGCTTATCCATCTTATTTCGAATGCGGGTTATTTTTGGGCAACATTTCTTTCTCTGTAACTCCATATCATATACCAATTTAGGATCGGGATACTTAGTCCAGTATGCTTTGTGTCCTATAAGGTTGAATTATCCGTCATAACATTTGAGTGTCTCGGTAATGCTATAACAGTTATCTACAACATGTCAAGATTCTTATGCATGCAAGCTGTAATTGCATGTGAACAAGACATTTTTATTCCCTGAAACTTACCGCATTCGCATTCACGTTTCTTGAGACTCATTATATATGTATCGGGCTCAACATTTACCTCCGATGCTCTATATGATATTACCTTGTACACTTTGTACCGATTATCGTAATCAATCACTATGTGACCTCGAGCCTTGTTAGTATGCTTGGTCATTATTTTGATACATCGAGGCGTGAATCGCAACCTTTGGCCTATTTTATCCATGTACACGTCCCTCAGCTGATTGTAAAATTTTACCAAATGAGCCAAAACGTGTTCAATGATTACAGTAATCGGCATCATGCGAACACCTTTTAGAGCATTATTAACACTCTTACCAATATTCATTGTCAAGTACCCATATCGATAACCACCATCCTCGGACAGTGACTAACAATCTAGTAATATCCTCATTGCCTAATTATAGGAATCTTTGTCGAGATCTTTAATATTGTCCATTAGCTGCTTAAACTTGCGCCTTTGAAATTGTGCACCTACATAAGTAAGGAATATGATTACATTGATGTAATTGATTTGAATAAATAAAATTACAATTTTTTTACTCTTACAAGCCTTATAAATCAGATTTTTTATTGTTGCATTCCTGTGGCACGTGTTATAGTTGCTAACGAAATGCAACAAACAAAACCTGTGAAAAAATAGAGGTTCCTTCCACCCACTTCTTTCATCTTGGAATACTGCCATTATACCATCTTGTCGATATGATATTACTGTAATGCCGACACGTTGAGTGACATGCTTTCTAAGCATCGACATAAACCAAGTCCAACTGGATTTATTTTTAAACTCAACAACAACAAAGGCAACTAGGAATAGCATGCTGTTACCATCAATTAAGCTTGCAATAAGAAGTGTCTGTTGGAATTTTCCAGTCAATAAGGTACCATCTATCAATAGAATCAGCTTACAGTGAGCCAATCCATCTATTGCTAGTTTAAAACTCCAAAAAACTCATTGAAATTGCTTCGCTATTGGGTGTTTCGTTTGTTGCACCACAAACTTATAAACAGTTTCAGGATTGTATGTTTGCAAGGCAATTAAAAAACTTGAAAACCTTTGATAGGACTCAACATAATTGCCAAATATACACTCTATTACTCTCATCTTCATGTACTAAGCCTTGCGATATAATACTTTAAAATTAAATTGTTACTTAATAGCCGCAATAATAACATCAATAGGTAGGGTTGGTTGTTGACTTACCATGCCTATGATGCAATTGAAAATAATTTGAGAGCCTAGTTGTTGATGATATATTGATACATTAGCAGCAAGGCATGAATGTGGTCCCTTGAGTCCTGTGATAGTCCAAAAAGGACTACTTCCTTTTCTGGTTGCTTTAACCTCTATCTGCAGCCATCATTATCCATAACACACCACACAACCTAGTAATGTGGCTTAGATTCAACAACTTTGAAATCCACATTTCTCATTATTGAATACTTTTTCATGCAATATTATACTTCATCCTTGCTATGAAAAACCAAGCTGATTGATAACTTAGACACACTATCCCAAGTCTTAAAGTGAACATCTTTAGAAATATCAATTGGGCTGCATTGAAATCAATTTTTGAGTAACGCTTTAATGGGAAGACAAAGTTAGCCTCGCCTGTCTCCTCAATTGATGCATGGATGCTAATGGATCACCATATTTAGTGTGATCAGAATCCTCACCATCACTATCTGCATTCATGTTGACAGTTTTTATCTCTATATCGTCATTAGGCAACACATAATCATTGTACATCGAAACATCTTCATAATCATCATCCTCTCCCAAATTAATTGACAATTCATTTCCATAATCTACAGTTGTGCGGTTATAGCCCATTTCCTCACTTGCATCCATATTTTGAGTATTGCCAAAAATGTTGTTACATAGTAAATCTACATCTTTTCTATTAAAAGATTGCCCATGCTGACTAGGCGTTATATCTGTAACATGTTGCACATAAGGTTGTCGATTGATATCAGGGATATGAAAAACAAAATAGCATTGGCTGTCAGTAGAAACATGTGAAATAGAAAGTCGTTGACTATCAGCAGGTAGTGGAAAATAGAATGCCCTAGATTGACATATGGGACATAAAAAATTGAACGTCGTTGACTATCGGGTTTTGTAACATGACTTGGCTCTTGTTATAACTGGTTTTACCTTTAATTAATTTTTTTCTTTCTTCTAAATCTAATAAAATCTGTTAGTTATTAATAAATAAAATGACATCCACTTCCCTGACGGTTGTAATCATCATATCTCCTCAAATTATCATAAATTGTATCTATGTCTTCATCATCCGCCAAATCGACCAACATCCAACATAACAATCCTCAATTGTACATTAGACTTTTGTAAATAATTCTGAAAATCACATCATTCATACCTAAATCCAATTTTACGTGAGTTTTATGGACCAATTTAGGAAGAGTCGGCTTATTTTTAACTCTCATTCTCCTTATAATGGCATTTGGACCAGATATATTATATTGAAAACTTGACGCTTCACACTTATTTCTCCTTCCATGTGCAAATAAAAGTCAGTATATATCGACATCTTTTAATTAGCTATAAGTAAAAAAAATATTAAAATATTTTATTATATAATGATAATAATATTAATTAAATAATAATAATTACAATAATTACAATGCAATATAATAATAATAATAGTAGTAGTAGTGGTGGTGACAACATCAGCAATAATAACAACAACAACAATAATAATAATAACAATAACAACATCAGCAGCAGCAGCAGCAGCAACAACAATAATAATAACAACAACATATGCAATACCACCACCACCACCATCGCCACTAATAATAATAATTACAACAACAACAAAAATCAGCTATTTAATTTTATTAATAAATTAAAATTTAATGTTAACTATTATATTCATTTCTATATATTTACAGCACAATAATACTGTAAAAAATATTACTGATTTGAAATAAATATATTGTCTACTTAAATTGTATAATTTATAAAAATTTCAAAGGTAACAATTGAGAGAAAATGACAACAATTGAAGTAGAAGCAAATGAGAATATTTGGGGCAGGATTTATATAGGCACAAGCAAAAAATTTTTCAACCATGCTATGAGTAGGGGCCGGATTTTTGCACTGAAACTGCTGAAAGGGATAGTGGTTTCAAAGTCTAAAACTACTGTCCCTTTCAGCGGTTTCTCTGCAAATTGTCCCCTCCATCAGCTGACACACTTTGATAAAACCGTTACACCTGAAAGTGATTTCGTAAAAAATACCAAAATTGTAAAAAATTTCTGATACATCCTATTTCTGTAAATATTTATTAAAAATATATTATTAAAAAAATTGTCCCCTGAAATTTTACATGTTAATTTCTAGTTTTTCGAGTTAAAAGTAAAGTACATGGCCAATCAAGCACGCCACAAATGTCAATTTAAATTCTAGTTATTTGAATTTTGTGTCTATAATTTGGTGTTTTATATATTTTTAGGTGTTAAAATGGGATAGTCGATCGGCAAATATGACAAGATGCTGATTTATATATTAACCGAAAGAAATAATTATTATATATATATATATATATATATATATATATATATATATATATATATATATATATATATATATATATATATATATGACAGTTTATAATTGATTTGTTCATCGTATATATAATTCGGACAACTTTTTCCATCTATATAAGTCATACTAACCTATTAGAAATTTGGAAAAATTCATAAAATATAATCAAAATATCAATAGAAGACTTCCACATATACAACAAAATTGTTCACCGGAGAGTGGTACCAACAAAATGAAAACAAATTCAATGAGAGGATGGTAATAGTGCTTATTGGAAATCATGGATAACTCTAATAGTATATATTAATTTAATGGGATGCCAAAAAAGCGATGCATGTTTAGTTATAAAAATTGAATGGACCCTTATACTTAGAACAAGAATAATGAAAAAAAAAATAGTTTAGGGTCTTAATTCAACAATCATCCAAAGGTTAACAGTTTTATAAAGTGTTAAGAAATTTTATTTTTTTAAAATGATAAAATTAAAAGTTAGTTATTGACCCCAGATGCACTTAAAAAAATAACAGTTTTACAGCAATTTTTATTTGCAAATAGTAATAAGGAAAATGTCACTTTTCACCTAGATTTTAACTTATGTGTGTTACAAAATCGCTGATTTCGATTTTGAAATTATCATTTTCGATTTTATAAATAACAATACAAAAATAAAAACTGAATGAAAACAGTTTTCATTTACAACTATTTCAGTTTGGAATAGAAAAAAATTTACTTAATTTAGAAATTATTTTAATTAACTGTTGAGTAGGTACATCTTTTGAAAATATTTTAAATTTCATATTAGTTGCTTTACAAAATTTAAGTCATTCTTACATAACTTATGAGACCATGAAAAAACATACATAACATGATTTGTAACTGAAACTAATTATAGTTTGGTTCTAGTTTGAACTGTACGTCTTTGTTTTGATAGGAGTAGATGGAAGTAAGTGATAGTAGAGTAATTGATAGTAAATGGGGGTAGAGTAATTAAAAGTAAATGGAATTTACTTTTCATTATTTGGTAAGTTTAAAATAAATGTAAAGTAATTGAGAGTAACTTTTTAAATTTAGTGTAAATAGAGTTATTCTCATATTTACTCGCAAATTGAGAGTAACTATTTTTAGAGATATAGAGTAAATAATTATTGTTGGAGATATAGAGTAAATAATTATTCTCATTTACTCTGCATTTTTTTACAAAACAAACAGAGTAACTCAAGTTATTCTCATTTATTCTACTCCCATTTACTCTCATCTATTTTTATCCAAACAAAGGCTAAGAGCGGTCACCTCCTAATCAAGCCATTCATATACTACACAACACATGTTTTGAATTTTGATATGGTATCTAAACCTTTGGATCGTTTCCTATTTTTTCTCTTTTTCTCTAAAAAGAAAATTCCATCATACACGAACATGAGAATATAGCTTGCCAAGTAGATCAAGGCATTAAAAAAGGGCAGAAAAAGAGAAGAATAAGTGTGACAATATAATAAAATACTAAACTTGAAATCTCTATATAAATCTAGGTACTTGATCCTCTCTGAAATTAATTCTGAAATACAATTATACATTTATATTGTTTCTCTTAAATGTCTATGGGAGACTCTTCAACATCAATTCTATAGGATTTATAAATTTTTTAATTAAATATAAATATAAATGTTTGAAGTTGAATAAATAATTATTTTTACGGTTATCAAAATCAGTACATACCAACCCGTTAAATCTAAAATACTGTAAACCATTTACTATTATGGTAAAGTAGATGAGGAACAATTTCCTTTCCTCAATGCTGTAAAAAATCTTTCATATTATAGGTAAAACGATGAATTAGAACCGGTTTAGTAAAACGATGAATTAGAACCGGTTTACTATTTGAAAGTATCATATAATTTTTTGTAATTTTATTTATTTTAACACTTACAACTTTAAAAAATGCTAACAATTTTCTTTTTTATGCATAATTTTGTATCTTTTAAAGTTTCTCTCTTATTCTTGATTTTTTCTATTATCGTCTATATAAAATATTTTTCATGTCAAATATTTTGTTATTAAAAAATAAATATGATAAAAATGAAGAGAATAAATTATTAAAATAAATCTATTAATTAATTTTATCATTATTTGAACTACAATTTATATTTTTTTTGAACGTGAACATTATATTAATATAAACATTTTGTATAGAAATTAGTATTTTAAAAAATTTTATTATAAGATGGTAATATTAAATATGTTAAAATTTATTTTTTAATTGATTTTATCTTTGGTTTAATATCGATAATATTAATATAATTGAATTTCTAAACTGTAAATCCATAGTTTTATCAGCTTTTTGTCGTATATGGTTATGAAAACCATGCTTATTTGTAAGCTACGTTAATAAGAGCACGTGCACGAGGAAGATGAATGAAAAAATAAACGAAACCGCGTGTATCTATGTAACGAATATAGATTGCATAAAATAAATAAATAGTTTTATGAGCTTCTAAGTAGTTCAGCCCTACTGTCACAATAAAAAAATTTATTTAAGGAGTCTTGAAAGTTGAAAAAATGTGACAAAATCTTTACCTTGGCTCACGCAAAACTGGACGGATTGATTCACATAAAATGTACCTAAAATACCAAAAGGAATTACTAATGTTCGAGCAAGTTTCTTTTGGACATAGCGTTCTCATTTTTATTTTCAATTTAAAAAAATTAAATAAATAAAATATTAAAAAAATGAAAAATTTAATTTGTTTTGACCTTTACGAATTTCAGAACGAATAAATACGGTGGAAATTTGAAATCTATGGTCATGAAGTACGATCTCGCTTCGAACCAAATATATAAAATAAAAAAAAAACTAGAATGGGGAGAAAAAGATCATATATATATATATATATATATATTGAATGGAAATGAATTTCATTAATTGGAATCAACCAATATGATTGAAAACATAAAGTTTGGTGGAGTGTCCAATCAAACATGAAGATCAAGCATGAAACTGGATATTCTAGCAAGACTATAAACAACACAGTTTGCTGACCTTTTAATAAATACAAATTTAAAATTTGTTGATTTAGAATACAAGCTAAGAAAATCATCAATAACCAAACCCAATACAAACTCAGATCTAGTATGTAAATTAAGAGATTGCATGATGACTTGAGAATCCGACTCAATAATAACTCGCTCCAAATTCCTTGATTTTAACCGGCTTGAGAAAAAGATCATACTATGTGAATGAAAAAGATAAATAGTTGTTTTTACATTAGTTGAGAAAATGAAAATGATGACATATGAGAGGAAAGAGAAAGATATGAAAAAATATGAATGTGAATGAAAATTAAAAATTGTAAGTCATTTTAAGGTAATTTTAGAAATTATCTTAAAAATTTAAGCATTTTAAAATTATAATTAAAATATAAGAATTTTTATAATATGATTATTTTTCACAAAGAAATTTTAAAAAAGATGAACTTTTTATATTAAAAAAAATTTGGATTTATTTTTTTTGAAAAAAATTAAAATTAGTGTATACTGTATAATTTCTCCATATTATTCTACACTTTTTCGAAGATTTGCTGAATCTTTTTTGGCCTATAGCCATTGGTTTAGGTAACAAAAGTCTATAGTAGGTAACAAAAGTCTATAATTATTAGTTAATCATCCAGGAAAAATGTCCAACTTTAATTGAAAACTTGCAACTTGTACATAATATGCATAAATATATCCAGTCAATAATACAATAGATGGATCACGAAAGTTGAATAAATTATATCAAAAAATTATTATTATTATTTTTTAATAGGTGCAAGGGTGTTGCGAATATGATGTTTTAGTGTGTGTAGCTTCGTTTTTACACTAAAACAGCTTGTTGATTTAGTGTATTATAGCTTGCTATTTTTTAATACACTAAAAACAACTAGCCGTTTTAGTATATTGCAGCTTGCTGTTTCTAGTGTTTTTAGTTTTTATTTTGTTAGTAGTTTAGTTAACTAGTTAGTAGAGTTAGATGACAGTTATTCTTAAGTTAATTAACTCTAGTTAGTTTTCAGGTATATATAAGTCTTGTTTAACACGGTTTTTGTGTGCATGAGGTAATATTACAATGATACAAATTTTTCTTTGTTTTCTCTTAAGTTCAATAAGAGCTCGTTTACTTACTTTGAATTTGTTCATGGTATCAGAGCCTGCGATCAAGAAGATAGTAGAGAGATTTGTTCTTGATTTTGTTTATCAATCTTGAATGGTGGTGATAATGCTAATCGGACTCAAGAAACTGGTAATGAAGGCATCAAAGACAATGTCAAGATGTCGTCGATGTGGATCCTCTGTTGCTTCAAAGCTCAAATCATCCAAGAATGATTTTAGTTACCTCGCCATTGACAGGTAACAACTATCTTACTTTGAGCATTGCTGTGAGGACGTCTTTAGAAGCAAAAGACAAAATATGCTTCATCGATGGATCTTACTCTGTTCTTAAAGACCTAACTATGTACAAGAAGTGGAAGAAAGTTGATTCTATGATTAAGTCTTGGTTGTTGAATTCAATGACCAAAGAAATGTCTGATAACTTCATTTACTGCTCTAGCTCAAAGATATTGTGGGATACGATTGAGAAGAGACTTAGAGAAAGCAATGGTCCTGCTACGTATCAATTGCAACGAGAGGTGTCTTCTTTGGAACAAGGAAATGATTCTGTTACTGCTTATTATAGCAAGATAAATAGGTGCTGGGAGGAGTTGAATAGAGTTATGCCTTTACCGGTGTGTAGTTGTAATGGCTGTAGGTGTGAATTGAACTCAAAGCTAATTGAGAGAGAAGAGTCAGGGAGGCTTTTATAATTTTTTATGGGATTAAATCAGGTGTTCGATAATGTGAGGGGACAGATCTTGAATCTTGAACCCTTACCGAACGTTGATAAAGCATACTCTATGGTGTTGAGAGCAGAAAAACAGAAAAAAAGTCAATATGGATTATAGAGGTGAAGTTACAGAGGGAAGTGTTTTTCTGGCGAAGCATTTCAATTCTAAAAGAAGTTTTGAGAACAAAGGCAGCTAAAAGAAAAAAGATGCAAACAAGAAAGATAGATTCTGTGAACATTGTCATGCTAAATATGGTGCAATTATGGTGTAAAGAATTGAATGATAAAAAGGCAGGAGAAAAGAAAGGAGCATTAAATATGGTGCAATTATATGAATCATAGTTTACACCTATAGATTGTTTTACTAATGAAGAGGTTCAGCAGAAGAATGATCTTGCAAGCATGGTTAATTCTCTAACCAAGCAAGAGATGGAAAAAATTGTTAAAGGCAAGCAACCTGCTGAGCAGTACGTGAATATGGTGACAGATCTTGCATGTTTTGCAGGTAAACTTTCCAAAATACATTACGTTTTTATGCACATTGCTTAAAGCCTGATACTGTTTGGATAGTAGTTGATGCTAGTGCCTCTAATCATATGTGGTTTGATAAGGAATCTATGTTGTCTATTGCACAACTTCATTGTCTTATACCAATTCATCTTCCTGATGCTTCTATTAAGAGTGTGACACAATATGGTCAAGTTTCATTGCCTCCTAATTTTCATTTGAAAGATGTTTTATTCATTCCATCTTTCAAGTTCAATTTATTGTCTGTCAATAAACTTATAAAAGATTCTAATGTGTTTGTTCCTATTGTCCTACACATTGTTACATACAGGACCAGCAGACTAACGATATTTTGGCTACTGGTCAAGTCATTTTCTTAGTTCTCAAGAAATAATTACATAGCCTTGGATCAACTTCACGTGATATTTCTCATTTTTGTTGTAATGATTCTGCTGCTTTAAATGTAGCTAATAAAGTGTCCCATGATGTACTTTGGCATCAAAGATTAGGTCATGCTTCTTTTCTTGTTATACAACACATACAATGTATATATTCTACTTCTGCTCAAAATAAAACTTGTGATGTTTGTCATTTTTCTAAACAGTCTAGACTTCTTTTTCCTTCTGCTTCTATTCAAACTCATGGTATATTGGAGTTGTTGCATATAGATTTATGGGGTCCTTCCAAACAAACCAGTATTAGCCATGCTCATTATATGCTAACAGTGGTGGATGATTATAGTAGAGCTACTTGGACTTTTTTACTGCAATACAAACAGCAGGTTCACTAAAAGCTTGAACACTTCCTAAGTATGCTGAATACTCAGTTTGATTGCAAAGTTAAGTGCATTCGAACAGATAATGGAATAGAGTTTGTCAATGAGCATTGTAGAAACATGATGGAAAGGTTGGGAATAATACATCAACGAACTCGTGTTTATACTCCATAACAAAATGGAGTGGTGGAAAGGAAGCACCAGCATTTAGCTCAAATAGCAAGAGCACTATTGTTTCAAGCAGAGCTTCCTACGACTTTTTGGGGTGAAGTAATTTTGACTGCAACTCACATAATCAATATCTTTCCTACTGCACTATTGAAATGGAAGTGCCCTTTTGAGATATTGTTTCAGAAGAAACCGAATTATGAAAGATTAAAAACGTTTGGGTGCTTGTGCTATGTGACTAACATTATCCTTATAAGGATAAATTTTCACCTAGGTCTTATAAGTGCATTTTTCTGGGTTATGTTCCAGGGCAGAAGGCATACAAAGCATATGATCTTCAGAGTCACAAAGTGTTAATTTCTAGACATGTTGAGTTTTGTGAAACTCATTTTCCTTATAAAAATGTTGTAACACCTAACTCTGAAACATGTTTACCTGTCCCATATATGCCCATTAACAATGACATACAGGAGGATGATTTTTCCACTAATGGTTTTCAGCAGGAGACTCAGAATGAACATGTTTTTCATCCTCCTGTTAAACCCGTTGTTGATGGCCAGCCTCCTCTGGCTCCTCACGATGAATCTATGGTGGATGACCAGCTTCTTCCTCAAGTGGTTAAATCTAGTTCTCGCCCAAGACGAGCACCAGCCTGGGTGCAAGATTACGTTTGCATGTAACACCCTTATCACTCCGATCATACGGAACAGTGCACGCAAACCGAAATTTTTTTTCTTTTAATTAACTTTTAAATACCACCAAAATTCGATATTACCAATTACTTAAGTATTCAATGACCTATAACTATCCCGAGTTACTATTCACATAATAAAATTTCGACAATATAACGGCTGTATACTTAACTAGCCTCCTGAAAAACAAACAAAATACAGCCTCTCAGAGGCACAACACTTCTAAAACAATCATTTCAACCTTCAAAACTTCCATCAAACATCCAACCACTCAAAATAAACCATATCCACAACCACATATATATGTTTACATATTTTTACATAATCGTATACTTATACATAACAATCTGTTTATATACATGCCAACAGCTACACAAATTACTTAACAAAATTATTTCTTTCCTTTCCATCTATGCATCACTGCTCCTCCAGCTCTGTACCTGCATGCAGTAGAAACTACATGCTGAGCATAAACTATGCCCAGTGGTGACTAACAATCCTAATACTTTCTTTGCAATATTTATTTCTTTATTATACTTTAACCTAATCAATTAAATTCTAAATGAGTACAATTAAACATTTTTCATCAAGTTCAAGTAGAAACAATTGTTTTTCACATTATTTATATTTTTTCTCATTTATTTCATAACTACTGACAAATTTTCCTTTTTAGTCCTCAAAATTGTGCTAAATTCCAAAAATGTCTTTTTGTCTTAATATTTACGATTTTGCCATTATAGTCATTTATTTTCATTTTCATTACACAAGTTCCTCCATTATTCATCATTTATTCTTTATTTTACTACTTTTGGGTAAAATTACGGTTTAGTCCCTGTACCATAAAATTTTATCTTATTGGCACTGTTAGGTCTCCAAAATTACTATTTTGCCCTTGCTAACCATTTCTCACTTAGGTTTACTTATTAATTACCCATTTTGGCAAAATTATCATTTTGCCCCTGAACTTTCATTTTGTTTCATTTAAGCCCTTTATCCACTTTAAACTTCATTTTTATCATTCTTTTCATTTCTTTTAACTTATTATTACTTTTCATTTCATTTCATGCCCTTAGCATAGTACCGACATAAAATTTCAGACTGGATACTCGGGACGTGGACCCCCATGGGCCACATATAGACTGAAAAATGATCTCAACGATCATTTTTCCACGTAGCAGATACCAGGTACAAACAGAAGCTATGGCGATCAATGATCCTACCATAACTAAGCAAGTCGCCGTGACTTGCACCGCGGTACAAATGTCCCTATGGCTAGCCAATTATATCCTGAACTAGGCTTTTACTGCCAAACTAATTCTAAGGGCATAATTTCATAAAAATTGCAATCAAACTTTAATTTTTTCATTATTTCATTACTCGAAAATACTCGTATTTATTTCTTTCCATTCTTTTACATAGATTGTGAATTATTCTACCATAATTCACCAAAATCATTCATTTTCTCATCAAATTGCACATTATTCCATATTAACTCCATATTTCCATTACTTACATAATTGAAATTATTCTCTAAAATATTCATTTAATTTCAATAAATTTCATAAAAATTTCTAAGCATATTATTCCATTTCTAATATCATTTAAAAGCTTAAATTCATCATAATTCACAAAATACACTTAGGTTTACCTTAGGGTACAATTCGGCCATCAAGGTAAGTATGCCATACAATTATTCAATAAATTATTTAGGCATTTAGACATACTTATTCAAGGTCTAGTTACACTATTTCATCATCAATTTTCATTTAATCACCATTTTATCACTTTAACCCTAACTTACATAAAGGTTACTTAATTGGAATCAAAGAAATTACTAAGATTTATTAGTCACTAACCTTCCTTTCTTGCTCTAGGATGCCTAAGCTTCCTTTTCCTTGCCTTTAGCCTTGGAAGCTTGCAATTCTCCTTGATTCCCTAAGAGAACCAAAATTTCAAGCCATTAAAACTCTAGTTTTTCAACCTCAAATGCTAAAAATAACATCATAAATGAAGTCTAGGCACCCAAAAACATAAGTAGGCACCTTAGAAAGAATTTAAACCCATTAGTTTCACTTACCTCAATTGAAACCCTAAACTCTCTCTCCTAATTTTCCTTGATTTTCTTCCTTGATTTGAAGAGAGGAGGTCATAAAACTTAACTAGGGAGGCAGAAATTACTATTGGGTGGCTTGATTTAGTGTGAAATGGAGAGAGAGAAGAAGAAAAACTCAAGCAACAATGGTGAGGGGAGTTTGGCCAAGAGGAGGAGATAAGGAAGAAGATGACTTGCTGGCTTGTTCCAGAAAATTCACACTATATATAGGCCTTCTAAATGGGTGAATTGGGCTTGGGTTTGCAATTGGGCTTAATTAAATAATTAAGGCCCATTAACTACCTAATTCAAGCCTAATTTGATTTTTCCTCTTTTCTCACTTCAAATTACTCCAAATTTGATTTCATAATTCTTATCACATCAAAATTAGGTAGTACACAAAATTTCGGCTCAATCGGAGTCCGTTACTGGTCTGATTCAATCGAACTGGTTCGATTCGACAACTGTCGACATCGCCGAAAAATTCATTTCTTTATACCAAAATATTCTACATGAAATTTCATGAAGATCTGAAAAATATGGCAATTTTTGGAGTTCATTTGCTATTTTTAAAAATTTATGCAAAATCAAGTCACCTTGCTTACCAGGGAAATTGACTCGATACATTTTTCGTATTTTTGACTTTCGGAGGTCTATTTGACCTCGATTTCACTTCAAATTTCAACCCCGGACTCACCATGACCAATACTTTCCGATGGTCAAATAAAATATTTTTCACTTTCGGGTCCGTTTTACGGCCCGAGTGCACTATTCACCATCGGAATTTACTATTCACGATCAGACCGGTGTTGAGCCCATTACAATTCTCTCTTACTAAAAGAAATTTCGTCCTCGAAATTTACCTGTATTGAAGAGGTGGGGATACTGATATCTCATAGTGGCTTCTGGTTCCCAAGTAGCTTCTTCAACATTATGATGGTGCCACAGTATCTTCACTAATGGAACCTACTTGTTTCTGAGTTGACGGACTTCTCTTGCTAAGATTTTCACTGGTTCCTCTTCATAGGTTATGTCATCAGTCACTTGAATCTCTTCCTGTGTAATCACGTGACTAGGATCCGATCTGTATCTACGGATCATAGACACGTGGAACACGTCATGTATCTTTTCTAATTCAGAAGGCAACTTTAATCGATACGCTACGGGACCCACTCGCTGAAGTATCTCATAAGGGCCAATAAATCTAGGACTTAACTTGCCTTTCTTTCCAAATTTTAAGATCTTTCTCCACGGAGATACTTTCAGGAAAACTCGATCTCCCACCAGAAACTCTATGTCCTTCCTTTTCAAATCAGCATAGGACTTCTGACGATCCGCAGCTTCTTTCAATCTACCCTTAATGACCTGAACTTTCTCTTCAGAATCACGAATCAAATCAGAACCTACTAACTTCCTTTCACTCAATTCGGTCCAACATAAAGAAGTTCTACACTTCCTACCATACAGTGCTTCAAAAGGAGCCATTTTCAAGCTGGATTGGTGACTGTTATTGTATGCAAACTCTGCCAAAGGTAAATGTTTTTCCCAACTGGATCCAAACTCTAGAATGCAACATCTGAGCATATCCTCCAAAACCTGGATCACTCTCTCGGACTGGCCATCTGTCTGAGGGTGAAAGGCTGTACTAAAGTGAAGCCTCGTCCCCAGAGCATCTTGAAAACTGTGCCAGAATCGAGAAGTAAACCTCGGATCCCTGTCAGAAATAATGGAAGATGGCACTCCATGCAATCTTACTATCTCATTAATGTATAATTCTGCCAGTTTAGACAAAGGATAGTCCATCCGTACGGGCAAAAAGTGAGCAGACTTAGTGAGTCGATCTATAATCACCCAAATGGCGTCATGCTTCTTCTGAGTCAATGGCAAGCCTGTTACAAAATCCATGGTTACTCGGTCCCATTTCCACTCTGGTACTAACAAAGGATGCAACAACCCTGAAGGAACTTGGTGCTCAGCTTTTACTTGCTGACAGATCAGACATTTACTTACAAATTCTGTCACATCTCGCTTCATACCTGGCCACCAATAGAAAACTTTCAAATCTTGATACATTTTATTGCCTCCAGGATGCATTGCATAACTGCTATGATGTGCTTCAGTTAGAATATCTTTCTTTAACTCTTCCTGGTTTGGAACACAAAGCCTTTGCTTAAAATAAAGGCTCCCATCATCACTCAAGGAGTAATTCTCTACACTGCCATTCTGAAGTCTATTCTTAATGCTCATCAACCGATCATTTTCTTTCTGAGCAGTCTTAACTTGATGAACAAAGTCAGGCTTTACTTGCAATTCAGCTACCAGGGCTCCATCTGAAGTTAAACTTAAATGGACATTCATAGCTCGGAGAGTTGCAAACAAAACAATCAATTACTAAAGCAAAACAATTACTTATACTAATTACTTAAGGGTATTCACATCACCTGACATAAATTTCCTGCTAAGTGCACCGGCTACTACATTAGCTTTTCCTGGGTGGTAATCGATGTAGCAATCATAATCCTTGATCAATTCCAACCAGCGCCTTTGTCTAAGGTTAAGTTCTTTCTGAGTAAGAAGTTATTTTAAACTCTTATGATCTGAGTAGATATAGCATCTCTCGCCATATAAATAATGTCTCCAAATTTTCAGCGCAAGAACAATGGCTGCTAACTCCAAATCATGGGTAGGGTAGTTCTTCTCATGTGTTTTCAACAGTCGGGAGGCATATGCAATCACCCTACCTTCCTGCATCAAAACACACCTTAATCCATTCCTGGATGCATCGCTATAGACCACAAAATCCTTACCCGATTCAGGTTGAGTAAGAATTGGAGCTTCAGTCAACATACTTTTAAGTCTTTCAAAACATTTTTGACAAGCATCAGTCCACACAAATCTAACATCCTTCTGTAGTAACCGGGTTAAAGGTATTGCAATGGTAGAAAAACCTTTAATGAATCTCCTATAATACCCGGCTAAACCCAGAAAACTCCTCACTTCCGTAACATTCTTGGATGGTTTCCATTGGATAATCGCATCAATCTTTGAAGGATCTACTTTAATACCTTCTGCCGAGATTACATGACCCAGAAAAGACACCTCATTTAACCAGAAGTCACATTTACTAAACTTAGCGTATAACTGTTTTTCTCTTAGGACTTGCAGAACAATCTTTAGATGCTTATCATGTTCTTCCGGCGTCTTGGAGTAGACCAGAATGTCATCAATAAAAACTACTACAAACTGGTCCAAATAGGGATGAAAAACCCTATTCATCAAGTCCATAAAGGTGGCTGGAGCATTCGTAAGCCCAAAAGGCATAACCAGAAACTCATAGTGGCCATACCTGGTACGAAAAGCAGTCTTCGGCACATCTGCTTCTTTCACTCCCATTTGATAATAGCCTGATCTCAAATCAATCTTTGAGAAAACACCTGCTCCCTTAAGCTGATCAAACAAGTCTTCAATGCGAGGGAGAGGATACTTGTTCTTAATGGTAACTTTATTCAGTTGCCTATAGTCAATGCACAACCTGAGTGTACCATCTTTCTTCTTGACAAACAGAACTGGCGCTCCCTAGGGAGAAACACTGGGCCTAATAAACCCCTTATCTAACAATTCTTGCAACTGAATTTTCAATTCCTTTAACTCTGCAGGGGCCATCCTATAGGGAGCAATAGAAATAGGTACAGTACCTGGAGCAACATCAATAGAAAATTCTACCTCCCTGTCAGGTGGTAACCCAGGCAACTCATCAGGAAAAACATCCTGAAACTCCCTGATAGTAGGTACTTCTGACATCTTTGGACTGACTTTCTTCGCTTCCATTGCATAACACATGTAAGCCACACATCCTTTTCTAATCAACCTTTTTGCAGCAATGGCGGATATCACATCGGACAGAAAATCAGTTCTCACACCTACCACTGTAACTTCTCGATCATCGCTAAGCTTTAAGGTGACTCTCTTCTTTCTGTAATCGACAGTCGCTTGGTGGGCAGATAACCAATCCATCCCCAGAATCACGTCGAACTCATGGAAAGGCAAAGCGATCAGGGTTGCTAGGAAGATGTGTCCCTGGGCACTAATAGGACACTGTCTGAACACTTTATCTACCACTACACTATGCCCCAGAGGATTGCTCACCAAAACATCCTGGTCCAAGCATTCCTTTTTCATCCCTCTATCCCGTGCTAAGGCAGTGCTAATATAAGAATGTGTGGAACCCGGATCAATCAATGCATGCACCAAATCAGATAACAAAAGAAACGTACCAACTATTACATCTGGGGCATCCTCATCTTCAAGTGCTCTGACAGCATAGGTCTGACCCGATACTCTCCTCTGACCCAGTGATGTCTATCCAACAGGTATGGAGGCTGAAGTGTGAGGGGCGGCTCCCCTACCACGACCTCTAGGAGCTTAGGATCCTGTACCTGATGCTGGTGAATTAATTGAAGTAGTCTGCATGGCAGGACAGTCTCTAATCCGATGATCTCTGGATCCACATCTGAAACAGGCTCCTGTCAGAAATCTGCACTCTCCAGAATGAAACTTACCACAGTGCTCACAAGCCACTGCAGAATCACTATCTCGATCCCGAGGGGTACTAACAGTCGGAGCTCTGCCTCGAGATGCACCACCCTGACCTCGGCCTGCTGCTAAAGGTGACTGTCCTTGAAATGCCTGAGATCCCTTTGCTTTCTTCCCTTTACCACTGAACTGTCCCTGCTTTCTCTTTTGCTGAAATTGAGACTGTCTCTCAGTCTGCTCAGCCTGAGTCGTCTCTAACTTTATGGTTGCTTCCACCATAGCACGCAAGGTAGGATACTTCTGAGCTCCAATGATCTATTTAAGCTCAGTATGCAGACCTCTTTCAAATCTGTAACATAATTTCTCCTCTGTCGCCTGGCCTTCATCCAAGTAAGCACTCAACCGCTCAAACTCTCTTTCATACTCTGCCACTGTCTTGTTTCCCTGTTTTAATCTCCAGAAAGCCTCTTGCATAGTGGCCTTATACTCGGATCCAATGTATTTCTTCTCAAACTGGTCCACAAAGTACTCCCAACTCAACTGATCTGCAGGAGTATGTCTTATGACTGAATCCCACCAAATGAATGCAGGACCCTGAAGTAATGCTACAACACCTTCAAATTTTTCTTCCAGTGGACTGTAGGTTATTTCAAACAATCTCTTTATCTTATATAGCCATTCTTCAGCCACTGCAGGTGTCAAAGGTTCTCTACCAGAAAAGTCTTCTGCCCCCAATCTCTTTAATTGTTCCAGTATAGGTCTCCGCCTAGGCGGCGCTGGCTGAATCTGTACTACTGTCGGCTGAGGCGGCATCGGAGCTGGAGCTGCCTGCAGTCTCTGCTGAATGTAGTAAGCCATCAAATCAAGGAAGTCCTGTAGAGGGAAAGGAGGCGGTGCTACAGGAGGAGGGTTATGTTGTGGGGCCTCTTGACGCCCAATATTACTTGATGCCTCACTCCTGCTGTTCACTGACTGTTGTCCTTGGTCAGTAGACATATTTTCACTATAAAACAAAAGGAGCATATGCAAATTAGTTTCCAAAACACCCACTTTCAAAAATAATTGGCATGTATATACAGATAAATCAATTAATACCCACTCCGATCTTAGAACCGTCTAAACATTTGCTCTGATACCAATAAAATTGTAACACCCTTATCACTCCAATCATACGGAATAGTGCATGCAAACCAAAAATTTTTTTTTCTTTTAATTAACTTTTAAATACCACCAAAATTCGATATTACCAATTACTTAAGTATTCAATGACCTATAACTGTCCCGAGTTACTATTCACATAATAAAATTTCGGCAATATAACGGCTGTATACTTAACTAGCCTCCTGAAAAACAAACAAAACACAACCTCTCAGAGGCACAACACTTCTAAAACAATCATTTCAACCTTCAAAACTTCCATCAAACATCCAACCACTCAAAATAAACCATATCCACAATCACATATATATGTTTACATATTTTTACATAATCGTATACTTATACATAACAATCTGTTTATATATATGTCAACAGCTACACAAATTACTTAACAAAATTATTTCTTTCCTTTCCATCTATGCATCACTGCTACTCCAGCTCTGTACCTGCATGCAGAAGAAACTACATGCTGAGCATAAACTATGCCCAGTGGTGACTAACAATCCTAATACTTTCTTTGCAATATTTATTTCTTTATTATACTTTAACCTAATCAATTAAATTCTAAATGAGTACAATTAAGCATTTTTCATCAAGTTCAAGTGGAAATAATTATTTTTCACATTATTTACATTTTTTCTCATTTATTTCATAACTACTGACAAATTTTCCTTTTTAGTCCTCAAAATTGTGCTAAATTCCAAAAATATCCTTTTTGTCTTAATATTTATGATTTTGCCATTATAGTCATTTATTTTCATTTTCATTACACAAGTTCCTCCATTATTCATCATTTATTCTTTATTTTACTACTTTTGGGTAAAATTACGGTTTAGTCCCTGTACCATAAAATTTTGTCTTATTGGCACTGTTAGGTCTCCAAAATTACTATTTTGCCCTTGCTAACCATTTCTCACTTAGGTTTACTTATTAATTACCCATTTTGGCAAAATTATCATTTTGCCCCTGAACTTTCATTTTGTTTCATTTAAGCCCTTTATCCACTTTAAACTTCATTTTTATCATTCTTTTCATTTCTTTTAACTTATTATTACTTTTCATTTCATTTCATGCCCCTAGCACAGTACCGACAGAAATTCTCAGACTGGATACTCGGGACGTGGACCCCCATGGGCCACATATAGACTGAAAAATGATCTCAATGACCATTTTTCCACGTAGCAGATACCAGGTACAAATAGAAGCTATGGCGATCAGTGATCCTACCATAACTAAGCAAGTCGTCGTGACTTACACCGCGGTACAAATATCCCTATGGCTAGCCAATTATATCCTGAGCTAGGTTTTTACTGCCAGACTAATTCTAAGGGCCTAATTTCATAAAAATTACAATCAAACTTTAATTTTTTTCATTATTTCTTTACTCGAAAATACTTGTATTTATTTCTTTCCATTCTTTTACATAGATTGTGAATTATTCTACCATAATTCACCAAAATCATTCATTTTCTCATCAAATTGCACATTATTCCATATTAACTCCATATTTTCATTACTTACATAATTGAAATTATTCTCTAAAATATTCATTTAATTTCAATAAATTTCATAAAAATTTCTAAGCATATTATTCCATTTCTAATATCATTTAAAAGCTTAAATTCATCATAATTCACAAAATACACTTAGGTTTACCTTAGGGTACAATTCGGCCATCAAGGTAAGTATGCCATACAATTATTCAATAAATCATTTAGGCATTTAAACATACTTATTCAAGGTCTAGTTACACTATTTCATCATCAATTTTCATTTAATCACCATTTTATCACTTTAACCTTAACTTACATAAAGGTTACTTAATTGGAATCAAAGAAATTACTAAGATTTATTAGTCACTAACCTTCCTTTCTTGCTCTAGGATGCCTAAGCTTCCTTTTCCTTGCCTTTAGCCTTGGAAGCTTGCAATTCTCCTTGATTCCTTAAGAGAACCAAAATTTCAAGCCATTAAAAATCTAGTTTTTCAACCTCAAATGCTAAAAATAACATCATAAATGAAGTCTAGGCACCCAAAAACATAAGTAGGCACCTTAGAAAGAATTTAAACCCATTAGTTTCACTTACCTCAATTGAAACCCTAAACTCTCTCTCCTAATTTTCCTTGATTTTCTTCCTTGATTTGAAGAGAGGAGGTCATAAAACTTAACTAGGGAGGCAGAAATTACTATTGGGTGGCTTAATTTAGTGTGAAATGGAGAGAGAGAAGAAGAAAAACTCAAGCAACAATGGTGAAGGGAGTTCGGCCAAGAGGAGGAGATAAGGAAGAAGATGACTTGCTGGCTTGTTCCAGAAAATTTACACTATATATAGGCCTTCTAAATGGGTGAATTGGGCTTGGGTTTGCAATTGGGCTTAATTAAATAATTAAGGCCCATTAACTACCTAATTCAAGCCCAATTTTATTTCTCATCTTTTCTCACTCCAAATTACTCCAAATTTGATTTCATAATTCTTATCACATCAAAATTAGGTAGTACACAAAATTTTGGCTCAATCGAAGTCCGTTACTAGTTCGATTCAATCGATCTGGTTCGATTCGACAACTGTCGACATCGCCAAAAAATTCATTTCTTTATACCAAAATATTCTACATGAAATTTCATGAAAATATGTAAAATATGGCAATTTTTGGAGTTCATTTTGCTATTTTTAAAAATTTATGCAAAATCAAGTCACCTTGCTTACCAGGGAAATTGACTCGATACATTTTTCGTATTTTTTACTTTCGGAGGTCTATTTGACCTCGATTTCACTTCAAATTTCAACCCCGGACTCACCATGACCAATACTTTTCGATGGTCAAATAAAATATTTTTCACTTTCGGGTCCGTTTTACGGCCCGTGTGCACTATTCACCATCGGAATTTACTGTTCACGGCCAGACCGGTGTTGAGGCCATTACATTGCAGCAGTGTTGTTGCTTTTGATCCACTGCAATCACTTATGGATGTGCTATTTTCATCCACTTATGCAACTTTTATGGCAAATATTATCAAAGTAACTGAGCCTACTTGTTACAAACAGGCTATTTAACATCCTGATTGGGTAGAGGCTATGCATAAAGAGATAAAAGCTCTTGAAGACAATGACACATGGGAGATTACTCCACTACCAGAAGAGAAGAAACCTATTGGAGCTAAATGGATATATAAAGTCAAGTTTCATACTGATGGTTTAGTAGAGAGACTAAAGGCTAGGCTGGTGGCAAAAGAATATAATCAACAGGCTGGTGTAGACTATTTTGATAGCTTCTCACCAGTTGCAAAGCTAGTTACTGTAAGAGTATTTTTGGCTTTTACTACTGTGAACAGTTGGTGTATTCATCAACTTGATATAAATAATGCATTTCTTCATGGCTATTTACAGGAGGAGATGTACTTATCTCCACCTGAAGGTTACACAAAAGCTGGTCCCAATGAAGTTTGCAAACTTAAAAGATTTTTGTATGGCCTGAAGCAAGCATCTAGAGAGTGGAATGCAGAGTTCACAACTCAGCTGGTGCAGTATAATTTTGTGCAGTCTCAGATTGATTATTGTTTATTTACCAATTCATCATAGGGTTCTTTTATGGCATTGATTGTTTATGTGGATGATGTATTGATAGCTGGTGACAACGAAGCAAATATTCTTGCTGTGAAAGAGTTTCTACATTCCAAATTCACTATCAAAGATTTGGGATATGCAAAGTATTTTCTTGGTATTGAAATTGCTAGATCAGACATGGGGACTTTTATTTCACAACGTAAATATTTGTCTGATATATTACAAGATGTGGGAATTACTGGCTGCAGATCTACTCGTACTCTTTTGCCACACAATCATAGATTTAGTGAAGATTCCACTCCTCTTAAAGAGCCTGATGTGTATCGACGCCTGGTTGGAAGACTTTTATACTTAAATATAACTAGACCTGATATTTCCTATAGTGTTCAGCAACTTAGTCAATTTGTTTCCAATCCTTGTGAAACACATTGGTCTGCTGCTTTACATGTCCTAAAATACTTGCAAGGGACTGCTTCTCATGGTCTTTTTTATAGGTCAGCCTCTTCTACTGATATGGTGGGTTATTGTGACAGTGATTGGGCAACCTATCCTCTTACTAGGAAATCCATTACTGGTTTCTGTATTTTTTTAGGGACTTCTTTGATATCTTGGAAGACTAAGAAATAGAATACAGTGTCACGAAGTTCTTGTGAAGCTGAATATCGGAGCATGGGTTCAACTGTGTGTGAATTGCAGTGGCTGAGTTATCTGCTTCACGATTTTAAGATTCCAGTTCGTACTCCCATTCCCTTATGGTGTGAAAACCAGTCTTCCATCCATATAGCTGAGAATTCTATTTTTCATGAAAGAACAAAACACATAGAGATTGATTGTCATATTGTGCGAAATAAGTTTAAGGGTTCATCACTCCTCAATATCTTTCAACTCATCTTCAATTGGCAGATGTTTTAACAAAGTCTCTTGGTTATCCTCAGTTTCATGCCAGTCTTGTCAAGTTTGGAATGGTTTCTCAACCATTTCCAACTTGAGGAGGGGATGTTGCGTATATGATGTTTTAGTGTGTGTAGCTTCGTTTTTCCTAAATACACTAAAATAGCTTGCTGTTTTAGTGTATTATAGCTTCCTATTTTTAATACACTAAAACAGCTAGCTGTTTTAGTATATTGCAGCTTGCTGTTTCTAGTGTTTTTAGTTTTATTTTGTTAGTAGTTTAGTTAACTAGTTAGTAGAGTTAGATGACAATTATTCTTAAGTTAATTAACTCTAGTTAGTTTTCATGTATATATAAGTCTTGTTTAACACAGTTTTTGTGTGCATGAAGTAATATTACAGAGATACAAGTTTTCCTCTGTTTTCTCTCAAGCTCAATAAGAGCTCGTTTACTTACTTTGAATTCATTCAAAGGGTAAATTTTAAGGGTTGTAAACTCATGCACTATATAGCCATATATTGAACGTTATTCACCATTCGACATACTTATATACATGGTGCATGAAATACTCACCAAGGTTCTTAGGACATGTATTATATATTTATAATATATATAGCATTATAATTATGGTATTCATCGATGATTATTTTTACATAACTCAATTAAATTTTATTAGTTTATAACTATAGCATTCATCGATAATTATAGCATTATAATTATAGTATTCATCGATAATTATTTCTACATAACTCAATTATATTTATAAGTGTTCATTTTAAACTTTTCACCAATTGAAAAATATAGTAATTAATTTAGTGATTCACTAAATTAACCTCCAATAAAATATTGTGCTTCTTTAATATACCAATAACTATTTATTAAAGTAAGGTTAATATAGGAAGATAATGTGCATTTATACCTTATTTTTCTAAATGAATACTTATTTACAAATAAAAATAAATCTTAAAATGCAGACTTATAAAGGAATGAACGGAGTAAATCTCTGCTTCCTAATACATAGCCTAACAAAAATCGAAAAACAATAAAAGAAACTTTGTGCAAAGTTCAACCATTACACAAATTAAAATCTCAACACAATGGAATCTTACGTATTTTTCTCTGTAGAGTCCTCACTTTCATTTCGTTATACAGGTACTTTTACTCCACAAAACTGAAACAAATAATTTCTTGTATTAAAGATGAATCAAAACAATTTGCAGCATTACTATTAAGGCAAAAAGGTGGTTCTTTCTTGGAAAAGTTTTCATAATAATTATGATTTAATGATTCTACAACTGCATAATAGCTAAAGAAAAGATGGTTGTTATTGTGCTGGAATTGGATAGAACAATTAAAATACGTAGATTTGTTTGTTATGTAACTACTTGCACACTGCAATCTTATTCTATAAAAGCAGCCCTAAACCTCCAAAAATTAGTACGGAGGTTTAGACATATTATGTAAGAAATGGAGAATCTAACTTAGGCTTGGTCAAATCGATAATAACGACCCTCATGGAAGTACAATCATTCTAATTATCCCTAACTCTTTCAAATAACCAAATCAGATATTTAATTTCTATTCTGTTACTATCAAATAGTAAAATGGAGTTGGTAATAACATTGGATACATAATTCTGGTTTACAACTCTGAACAAATATTTGGGCTACCAAGTGAAGGTCCTATCAAATTGCCATGTGATTTCATGTTGATGGATCATCTATATTGTTATGCTGTAAAGGTTATTCGTCAACCAGTGTTAGTCACTAATTATGTCATCATTGACTGTATGTCTTCTAGTGTTTTTCCTTTGGTTTCAGGTACCCACTTAGCAACAAATACAACACCCAAACAACAAATGTTGAAGAATATGAAAAATGTTCCTGGAAAGAACAGATAATTATAATTTGCATTAGAATTTAAAGATGTTGCAAATCGTATCCTCATTATATTAGATACAAGGTTATATACAAGAGGTGATTGACTCCAACTAAAAGACAATAATAACAACTAGATTATAATGTGAGAGTCCTAGATATACAAGGAACTGTAACAGAGGTTTAGAAGATTATTTACACGTGTGACTTCCCTTACACTCTCCCTCAAGTCGTACTGGATGAGGAACAACAGTCAACTTGTCCCTGAGCCAGAAAAAATGCTGCTTAGAGAGGCCTTTGGTTAAAGCATCATCTATTTGATCTGTAAAACAGAGATACTGAACTTGAAGGATCCCTTGAGCAACTCGATCCCAAACAAAATGGAAATCAACTTCCAAGTGTTTGCTCCGATTATGAAAAATGGGATTGAGAGTAAGATAGGTAGCTCCAAGATTATCACAGAATAACTTAGGAGGAGGAACACGAAGGAAACCAAGTTCCTAAAGAAAAACTTGAAGCCATTGTAACTCAGAGGTAGCAGATGCAAGGGCCCGATATTCTGCCTCAGTAGATGAGCGAGAGACTGCCCGTTGCTTGCGAGAAGACCATGAAATGAGATTATCACCAAGAAAGATGGAGAAACCAGTAGTAGATTTTCGGTCATTAAAACAACTAGCCCAGTCTGAGTCAGCAAACCCAGTGAGGACAGTCTGAGATTTTTGAAAGAAAAGTCCATGAGATTTAGTGCCTTGAAGATATCTGAGGATGCATTTTACTGCACTCCAGTGAGGCACCGTAGGAGCATGCATATATTGAGATACGTGGTTAACTGCAAATGAGATATCAGGTCAGGTAAATGTGAGGGGGGTATTGCAAGCCACCCACAATTGACCGAAATAATGTAGGATCCTTAAAGGGTGCACCACCTGTGAGAGTTAACTTCTCACTGCAATTGACAGGTGTAGAGATTGGAGTACAAGATGACATGTGAGCTCGAATAAGTAAGTCATGGATGTATTTCTTTTGATGGAGAAGAAGACCCGTAGGCAACCAATCAGTTTCAATGCCCAAGAAGTAATGGAGCCGACCCAAGTTCTTGACAGCAAATTATGTTTGAAGAAATTGAATGACACGAGAGATATATGTGGAATCATCACCCATTAAGAGAATGTCATCAACATAGATGAGGCAAAAAACCTTTACCGTGGCAGTAGAGACAAAATACAGAGAGGAGTCAGACTTAGAGCCTTTAAAACCAAATTTGAGTAAAGCACTTGTCAAATAGCGATGCCACTGGCGAGGAGCCTGTTTCAAGGCCACAGAGAGACTTGCGCAATTTGCAAACATAGGTGGGAAATTAGGCATCAACAAAATTGGGTGGATGTTGCATAAAGACATCCTCATCAATTGTGCCATGAAGAAAAGCATTGGACACATCCAGTTGAGTGACAGACCACCCAAGTGAGACAGCCAAGGATAGAAGCATGCAAATGGTGGTAGGTTTGACAACAGGACTGTAGGTGTCTTTGAAATCAATGCCAGGGCGCTGATGAAAGCCTTTGGCAACTAGACACGCTTTATAGCGTTCAATAGTTCCATTTGATGTGTGTTTGACCCGAAATACCCATTTGCAGCCAATTATGTTTTAGGTGGAAGAAGGTGGAACCAATTCCCAAGTCCCATTTAAAAGTAGAGCATTGAACTCATTAGCCATAGCATTACGCCATTCAACCTTTTTCACTGCTTGAGAGAAACAAGTGGGTTCAAGAGAAGGACCATCAACAAGTAAAGAACATAATCAAGTTGGTTTTAAAGTGCCAGTTTTGCTTCTAGTAACCATGGAATGTTGAGGATCATGAGATACATGAGGAGGATCAACAACATATTTGTCCAAGTCAACTACCAATGAAATCCCAGGAGATGTAGGGGATCGTGGTCAGTAGACCCTGATACAGACCGAGAGTGAACTGAAGAAGAAGAGGAGCTTTGGGCAGAAAGATTATGTGAAGAAGAAGTTGATTCGGTGTAAATGGAATGGGTGACTTTTGGACAGGAGATAAAGGCAATGGTGGGGAGTTAGTGGGTAGGGGCGGTGGTAGATTAGTGGAGGGGGCAGGTGTCATGTGAGAAGGACACATAGGTAATATAATGGGAATGTTAGGTAATAAGGAGGATGCTGGAGCTGTTGAACCCAATGCCACATTGGTAGTCACCGTAGCAAATGGAAACACCTGTTCATCAAAAGAACATGCCGTGAGATAAAAATTTTGCTAGAGGAGACATCAAGGCATTTATATCCCTTATGAAGTTTACTATATCCAAGAAAAACACAAGGACGAGAACATAGGTCAAGTTTATGGTTAGAGTATGGACGCAACCAAGGGTAGCAAAGGCACCTAAAAACTTTAAGAAATGAGTAATCAGGATGGACACCAAATAATTTATGAAAAGGGGGTGTCATATGCAATAGTAAGAGTAGGTAGATGATTGATACTATGGTAGCACAGTCGAAAGCAGCAGTCCAATAAGAATTTGGTAAATGACTATGGTGAAGCAATGATAAACCCGTTTCAACAATGTGGCATTGTTTTCTTTCTGCTCGACCATTTTGCTTTGGTGTATATGGACAAGAGACTCGATGTGAGATACCATGAGTGCGTAAATAATTAGTAAAAGCCTAAAACTCCCCACCCCAATCGGATTGAAATACTTTAATGGAACGATTAAAATATTTTTCTACTAAGGTGCGAAATTGAATAAAGATATTAAGCACATCAGATTTTTGATGAAGAAAATATATCCAAGAGTATTTGGTATGATGGTAAAAAAATATGACATAATAGCGAAAACCATTAAAGGATGTAATAGGAGTAGGGCCCCAAACATCTGCACATATTAAGTCAAGAGGATAATAAGTAACTGAATTAGAAGCAGCAAAAGGTAACTTATGAGTTTTACTAACAGAACACGCATTGCATAAAGAATGAGAACTATGAAATGGAATATTATTATTGCTCAAAGTACGTTTGACAATTAGAACAGAAGGATGACCCAATCGGGCATGCCAAATATCTAAAGAAACAATATGAGCACTAACAGAAGGAGTGCTTTTATTTAAAAATAAGGAATACAAGCCATTGTCACTCCGGCCTCAGTAGAGAATCACCTTCGTAGCCAGATCCTTAATAAGAAAATAATTGGCAAAAAATTCAACAGACACTGGGTTAGAATTAGTAAGCGCAAAAATAGATAGAAGATTGCGATTAGCAGTAGGAACGTGTAAGATATCACAAAACTTGAAAATACGAGAACCAATAGTAAAAGAATTCTCACCAATGTGAGATATAGGTAAATACATACCATTGCCAATTTGAACTTCCTCAGGACCTTGATATTCAGAATGAAGAGCAAGGTTTTCCAGATTTACTGTTCGATGATGAGTGGCACTGGTGTCAATAGTCTAAGGAGAAGAAGAAGTGCCAGAAGCCGCAAGGTGGGAAGAGGGAGAGTTACTAGTTTAGTTTTTGTTTTTAGGAGAGGGCAAACATTGGCTAAGTGTCCTAAGCCTCTACAGTTATAACATGTAACTTCAGTAGAAAAGTTACCAGATTGGGCCTGCTTGGGAGCAGTGAATGATTCCTGCAAAAATTGATGTTGCTGACCACGCGAACGACCACCATGACCACGTCCGTAGCTTCTACCAAGCTGGTACCCTGCTGACTGACGAGCAGCAAAATGAGCAGTGGGAGCAATGTGGGCAGCCTGAATTTCATTAGCACATTCCCGTGCTAGTTGATGTTCTTCATTAAGAAGTAAACCATATACAGAATCCAAACTGTGGGATTCCATGCGAGAGTCAAGAGACCGATTGAATGGGCAGTAGTTTGCACCCAACCCCATGAGAATGGCATCAACCAAGTCATCTTCATCAAATGGGTGACCTAACATAGCCAATTGATCCGAGAGAGATTTGGCTCGTTGAACACAGGTGGCAATAGTATCAGTACCTTTATGTAGGGACAGAATTTGGGCTCTCAAGTTTCGTATTTGAGGTTTTGAACCTGCAGCATAAGAGGCAAATAGCTTATCACATGCATGCTTGGCTGTTGTGGCACCTACAAGTTGAGGTAGAAGAGAGGTATCTATGGAGGACAAGATCCAGCTGAGGACAAGCTGATCTCTGCACTCCCAAATATCAAATTCAAGATTCACAATTCCAGTAGACAACAATTGCAAAGGAGCTAATTGACTCCAAAACCATGAGGCCATATCCTTTAAGAACTGAAGTTATTTGTGTTTTCCAAAGGAGAAAGGTTGATGTGTTTAGTTTGGTGGAGAAATGTATAACATTACGAAGAGGAGAGGAGGAAAAGATCGACTGAGGAGATGTAATTGCTCCAGTGGAATTAGAGACACGTGTAGTTTTGGTAGACATTTTAATTTTCTTTGGTATTAAAACCCTACAAAGCTCTGATACCATTAAGATGCTGCAAATTGTATCCTCATTGTATTAGATACAAGGTTATATACAAGAGGTGATTGACTCCAACTAGAAGACAATAATAACAACTAGATTACAACGTGAGAGTCCTAGATATACAAGAAACTGTAATAGAGGTCTAGAAGATTATTTACACGTGTGACTTTCCTTACAGAATTTACAAGAATCGAATAGAACATGTTCTACATATGCATAATCAAATGGATAGGAGATTATCAGTTGGGCTCCATTTCATCAAGAAATTGAAAACATAGCCAACAATCCAAGAACTAAACCAATTGATCAAAGACACAAAACTTCCAGCCGAACCGGTCAAGTTTATTGGGAATATCTGAAATAATTGTGTTAGTTTACTCGTTTTAGAAATTATTTTTCCCTTCAACTATGACTAATTTATAAAACTTACCTCTGACATTATAATCCAAGGAATTCCTAACAGTCCTAGGCCATTTGATGCATTATAGGTCTAATAGTATAATCAAATAAAAAATACATATTATACATAATTCATTTTCTTTTCAAACCTTATTTAGGAAATACATGCATGTAACTAATTTTTGTTAGCTTAACTTACAGTTATACCAACAAATACAAAAATAGGGATGAGATGGTACTTCTACAGATGAAGCTTCTATTGATATCAAAAAGAAAAATATTCAAGCAAATGGCTTTGAATTGATCAAAGCAAAAAAAATCCATAAAATAATTGAATTTTACTAGGAATTATATCAAAATGGACCTGCAATAAGAATGACAATCCTATCAAAAAGCAGCCTAAGCACATTCCTAACACAGAAACCTGCAAAAGATTAACAAGTTAAAGAATACATAATTTATCTAATAATCATGAATGCAATATTAAACGACATATATATGTACCATCATAAGCGATTTTCTTCCAGTTTTATCCATTTAGAATAGACCTAACATGCTCGTTGGAATCTATCCAATGAAATTTGTAAGAATTGTAAAAAAAACAGAAAAAAAGCATGGAGATGTTTAAATTAATTCGAACTGATGACGATTGGATAACCTTAATTACAGATATTACTACCGATCCAACTTTCGCTGAAAAACCTGTCATTAAGTATAGATTAATAGCGTGTTTATCCTTTGTTTTAGAAAATTTGGCAAGTGATCATCAGAATTATTTACCAGCTTCATCAAAAATAGAATTTGCATAGAAGTTAACTGTATTAAGTGCTGAATTAGTGGCTCCTCCACAAGTCAACAATTGTTGGCTTAAAAAAAAGGGTTTTGTGAATCCCACATCGAAAGTTTTTATATTTGTAATAGATTATAAATATAGCCCACCTCCATTAGGTTTAATCATCCCAAAATTGCTTATCTTTCCTAAAGGCTAATTCTTTCTCTCTTTTGTAAATATTTCACTTGTATTATTTCTTTAAAATAGTGAAATATAATTTGATAGTGTCCGAGGACGTAGGCATAATTGGCCGAACCTCGCTAAATTCTGGTATTCTTTATTTATCTATTTAATAGCTATTGTCGGGTATATTGTTAGTGAATTATTGTGCTATTAAATTACTTAGAAAAATTCTGTCTAAAAAGATTGGGTTTTAAATGGGACCGTTTGTGACCCTTCTAGTCTTTCCTGGAAATTTTACTGTGTGTGATTTTCAGTATAATTATTTACGCTTTATTCACCTATGTAATAGTGCCCTTGCTGAATTTGCTATTATTGGTGGAAATTAACCCGAGTTTTCACAACAATTGGTATCAGAGCCAAGGTTCTGTCTTAATATGCTATGTGGTTGCAACGTAGTTTGATCTTCCACATCAGAAAAGATTTTTCCTTGGGCTATTGGCATTCCGCATTGATAGCTATTGAATAGTAATTATAGTAAAAAGGACAAATCCATCCACGTCGACTTTTTCTTCCTCGTCCATTTTGGCGAGAAATGCGATGAAAAATGCAAGAATGGCGGTGGAAATTTTTGATGGTATGGGTTATTTCGGCATGTGGCAAAGTGAGGTTCTAAACGCTCTCTTCCAGCAAGGTCTAGATATTGCCCTTGAAGAAAAGAAACAAAAAAATGTTGATGAGAAAGAATGGAACTCTTAATCATTTGGCATGTGGTACAATTCATTCGTGCCTTTCTAAAGAGCAAAAGTATGCTTTCTCGAAAGAAACTTCTGCAAGTAAATTGATGAAGGCACTGGAGGAGAAGTTTTTGAAGAAAAGTAGTCAAAATAAGCACCACATGAAGAAAAGATTGTTTCGCTTCAATTATGTTTCGGGTACCACAATAAATGATCACATCACCGGTTTTAATCAGTTAGTTGCTGATTTATTAAATATGGATGTGACATTTGAAGATGAGAATTTGGTTTTGATGTTATTGGGATCTCTTCCTGAGGAGTTTGAGTTTCTTGAAACAACTCTACTCCATGGGAAGGCTGTTGTGTCTCTTAGTGAAGTTTGTGCTGCCTTATACAGCTATGAATTAAGGAAGAAGGACAAGAAAGAAAGCATAAGTGGAGCTACAGAAGTTCTAGTAGTGAGAGGTCGTTTACAAATCCAGACTAAAGGAAAGAAAGGAAGATCGAAGTCGAGGCCCAAATTGGGCAAAGATGAATGTGCCTTTTGTCGAGAAAAAGGGCATTGAAAGAAGGATTATCCAAGCTGAAGAATAAAGGAAAACCTGACAAGGGAAAGGCTGTTGCAGATTCAAATGTAGTTGAGTATAATGATGAAGACTCAGATTATTCACTTGCTGTTACACCATCAACTAGCTCTTTTAGTGTATGGCTGATTGATTCAAGCTGCAGTCATCATATGTGCCCCAATCGAGATTGGTTCTTTGAATTTAAAGAACTATAAGATGGAGTTATTTATACAACAAATGATGTCCCTCTCACCACACATGGGATTGGTTTCATTCGTTTGAAAAACCATGATGGACCAATCAGAATCTTAAGAGATGTTCGTTATGTGCCCAGTTTGTCAAAGAATCTTATCTCCATGGGAGCTCTAGAAGAAAAGGGTCTCACGGTGGAAGCAAAATATGAAGTGATGAAGATAATCTTTGGTGCACTTGTGGTGTTAAAGGGAATTCAAAAGAATAACATATTGTACCACTACCAAGGTACTACTGTTATTGGTGCAGCAGCAGTGACTTCTAGTGATGAGAAAGAGTTAGAAGCAACCTTGTTATGGCATATGTGCTTGGGGCATGCAGGTGAAAAATCCTTAAGTCTCATATCAAAACAATGATTATTGAAAGGTGTACAGACTTGCAGATTGGATTTTTGTGAGCATTGTGTCAAAGGGAAAAAGACAAGGGTGAAATTTGGAACAACAATCTACGATACCAAGGGTATTTTGGACTATGTTCATTCTGATGTGTGGGGGACCTTCCAAGACGACTTCTTTAGGAGGAAAACATTACTATGTGACCTTTGTTGATGATTTTTCCCGGAGAGTTTAGGTGTATATTATGAAGACTGAGGATGAAGTGCTAGGAGTTTTCCTCAAATGGAAAAAGATGGTGGAAACTCAGATAGGCCAAAGGATCAAGCATCTTCATAAGGATAATGGCGGGGAATATAGGAGTGATCCATTTATGAAGGTGTGTGAAGATGAAGGCATTGTCAGACACTTCATAGTCAGGGATACACCCCAACAGAATGGGGTGGCAGAACGCATGAACCAAACATTGCTGGAGAAAGTTCGATGTATGTTGTCCAATGTTGGGCTGGACAGAGAATTTTGGGCTGAAGCTATTACATATGCTTGCCATCTTGTTAATCGCCTACCATCTAGTGCTATTGGTGGTAAAACACCATTGGAGAAATGGTTTGGAAAACCTGTTACAGATTATGATTTCTTATACGTATTTGGTTCCACTGCTTACTACCATGTTAAGGAATCAAAGTTTGATCAACGTGCAAAGAAAGAATTTTCATAGGGATCACCTCTGGTGTGAAAGGATATCGACTTTGGTTTCCAAAGTCAAATAAAATAATCTTTAGCAGGGATGTTACCTTTAATGAATCTACCATGTTGAGAAAGGTGACAACTGAGCAGATATATGGTACTCCAAAACAGGTGGAGTTTGAAAGAAAAATTGTTAGCCCAGAAAATGATGAAGCAGGTGTAGAAACTCCTATGGTAGATGAGGAGTCAGATGAAAAAGAGGTTCCAACCCAAGAACCTCTACAACAACATGAATCAATTGCATTAAGTAACCCAAAGAGGACAATAAAAAGCATGCTCGCTATGTTGATATGGTGGCTTACACATTCCAAATTGCAATAGAAGATATTCCTACCACTTATAATGAATCAGTCAAAAGTTCAGAAGTAGAGAAGTGAAGGAAAGCCATGAATAATGAAATGCAGTCCTTTCATAAAAATCAGATGTGGAAGCTAGCTAGTCTCCCGAAGGAAAAGAAGGCAATTGGTTGCAAATGGGTATATGCAAAGAAAGATGGATTTCCTGATAAGGATGATGTTCGCTACAAAGCAAGATTGGTAGCTAAAGGCTATGCTCAAACGGAGGGAATTGATTATAATGAAGTTTTTTCTCCAGTTGTAAAACATTCCTCCATTCAAATTTTGTTAGCTTTGGTAGCACAATTGGATATGGAACTAGTTCAGTTGGATGTAAAAATTTTATTTTTACATGGAGACTTGGAGGAGGAAATCTATATGGTTCAGCCCGAAGGATTCAAAGTTGTTGGTAAAGAGAATATGGTGTGTAAGCTTGAAAAATTGTTGTACGGATTGAAACAATATTCGAGGCAGTGGTACAAATGATTTGACAAGTTTATGATGGGGCAGAAGTACACAAGAACCGAATATGATCATTGTGTGTATTTGCGCAAGCTACAAGACGGATCCTACATATATCTTCTTTTTGTGTTGATGATATGTTGATAGCTTTCAAGAGTCTAATAGAGATTGAGAAGTTAAAGACTCAGTTGAATAGGGAGTTTGGAATGAAGGATCTAGGTGAAGCCAAGAAGATTCTCGACATAGAGATAAGTAGAGATAGAGAATTGGGGAGACTTTGTTTGACTCAAAAATAGTATCTGAGAAAAGTGCTTAAGCATTTTGGCATGAATGAAAAGTCAAAACCTGTTAGTAGTCCTCTTGCTCCTCATTTTAAGCTCAGTGCATCTTTGTCTCCAAAGAATGAAGCAGAACGGGAATACATGGCAAAAGTACCTTATGCAAATGTTGTTGGTAGCTTGATGTATGCTACGGTGTGTACAAGACCTGACATTTCACAGGTAGTTGGGGTTGTGAGCAGGTATATGCATGATCCTGGAAAGGAGCATTAGCAAGCTATGAAATGGATTTTATGGTACATTCTGAACACCGTAGATGTTGGTTTGACATTTCAGTGGGATAAGCAAGATGGTTAATGTGTAGTTGGATATTGTGATTCCGAATATGCTAGTGATTTGGACAAACGACGATCAACTACAGGTTATGTGTTTACTCTTACAAAGGCACCAGTTAGTTGGAAGTCTACTTTACAGTCAATAGTTGCTTTGTTTACTATAAAGGAAGAGTATATGGCAGTTACAGAGGCTGTGAAGGAGGCAATTTGGCTTTAAGGATTGCTTGGTGAATTAGGAATTCAACAGAAACACATCACAGTACATTGTGATAGTCAAAGTGTTATCCTTTTGGCAAAGAATCAAGTTTACCATGCAAGGACGAAGCATATCGATATTCGTTATCACTTTGTACGAGAGGTTCTGGAAGAAGATGGAGTAGCAATCCAAAAGATTAGGACTCTGAGAATCCTGTTGATATGTTGACAAAGGTAGTGACTGCAAGTTGCAACATTATTTAGACTTCATCAATATTGTTAGAAGTTGAAGTTGGGTGCTTCGAAGCGCATTTGGTGACACTATTAAAGTTGAGTTGTGAGAGATTTGAAGATGTGGAGTTCGCCAAGGTGGAGATTTGTTGAATTAGTGGCTCCTTCACAAGTCAACAATTGTTTGCTTGAAAAAAAAGGGGTTTTGTGAATCCCACATCAAAAGTTTTTATATTTGTAATAGGTTTATCCTATTATAAATATAGCCCACCTCTTTTAGGTTTAATCATCCCAAAATTGCTTATCTTTCATAAAGGCTAATTCTTTCTCTCTTTTGTAAATATTTCACTTGTATTATTTCTTTGAAATAGTGAAATATAATTTGGTAGTGTCCGAGGACGTAAGCATAATTGGCCGAACCTAGCTAAATTCTGGTATTCTTTATTTATCTATTTAATAGCTATTATCTTGTATATTGTTAGTGAATTATTGTGCTATTTAATTACTTAGAAAAATTCTGTCTAAGGAAATTGGATTTTAAGTGGGACCGTTTGTGACCCCTCCAGTCTTTCCTGAGAATTTTACCATGTGTGATTCTCAGTACAATTATTTACGCTTTATTCATCTGTGAAATAATGCTCTTAGTGAATTTGCTATTATTGGTGGAAATTAACCCGAATTTTTGCAACATTAAGTCCTGCAAATTGTTGCAGTAACATTATCCCTATTCCAATCTGAACTAATTACCACATTAATTAGATAACCATTAGGTGAATAATCAAAAAGAAATTAAGATTAATAATGCACCAAGACTTACCATCAGTGGAAGAGCATATATATGTTGAAATAAGTCTAAAATTTTACCACCTGGAAGCAGTATAGGGTTTGAATATATTCCTGTAAGGCAAAATATATTATGCTTTTTTAAAATAGCTAAATTAAAAGAAAAATTTACTAATCAACATTCTGTATAAATTTACATTAATCTCAGTTGATTCCTTTGATATATCGGTATTTTTTCCTCTCAGGTGTCTTAAAGCAGCTTCAGATTCGTTTTGTCGACCAATCTTTGCCTGCAAATATTTCATATTCATTTTATTAATATCAATTATTATTTCAAACATGAAATTTCTTGAATTTAAAAGCAAATTTCATATTACAAAAAGTACAAACTATAAGATATTTATAGCATTATATATTCTCTTCTTCATCAGGCGTGAACTTAATAATTACCAGTCATCTTGGAGACTCAGGAATGATGAATAGGCCTAAAACCTGAGCTAAACATGGAATAATTCCTGCAAATATATTTGTAATTATAAATAATCCCATTAAGGAAAAAGAAAAAAAAACTAAGAATCGATTGTGTTTATATATATTAAAGTGAAATCAATGTAGCATAGTTAGACTGCACTTTCTTTTGAAAGGTATTGCTTTTCCAATCCGGATTAACTCTTATATCCTCTATATATTTGTCACACAACCATTTTGAACTTGCCAATTTATTAGGGAACACCTTACTACATGTGTGGTCACCTTTATATATTTTGATTTGGAAAGTTAATTCATCCCTAATTTTAAAAGCATATAAATACCATAAACATCCATCACTATATTTAGCTTGCATTTTTAATTCACATGATCTAGAAAAATTCATAGGGTACCCTCCTGAAATAGCATAGTTGATCACAACTTTCTTCAAATCCATCCTATCCCCAAACCTAAGGCCAACCTTAAAATTTGGGGTTGACATGTCAACCTCACAATTAAACTCAGGGTATCTCCTCTCTTCATCATCATCCACATCAACTTCATCAAATTCATCATTCAATGCTTCACTACTTTCATATGAATTCCCATGAACCTTTTCTTTTCCCTTCTCCTTGTCTTTATCTTTATTTTAAGCATCCTCCCTATCATTCCCTATGTTTTGTTCACTATCAACAGATACAAATGATGACCTATCGTCTCCATTACCTACATCATAAGGTTCACCAATGATATTTTTTCTAAATCATAATTATTCAGGTCATCCACTACAGGCACATGCAAATCACCATCTTCTTGCCTGCAAGGTTTCTCTCTTGCTCCTCAAGCAAGTCATCCCAGTTATGAACTAGTAGGGGCACATAACCAGATATTTCAAGGGCTACTATATTTTTTGTGGTATCATGTTCAGTATAAATATGCACACTGTCTCTGCCACCTAATGCATTCATTAATTCTAATATATATGCATAAGTACAAAAGGGGTGCAAGCCATGCCTAAAGTCTTCATCAAACAGCCTATAATAACACTTATTCAATTGTAATATCCCACATTTTGCCAACATGTCCTCAACTTCCAAAGGAGAAAATTTATTTATGTCTATGTTCTCGAAAGTCTCAACCTCACCCCCCATATATTTTTCTTTTGGGTCTCCAACAAACTTACCACTATAATGTAATAACACAGTGATATATCCAGGTGGCATTTTAACTTTTTCCTAAACAACAAACACACAAAACACAAAGCAATATAAATAAGATTAAGTGGTCCCTTATAAACTCATATTCCAAAGATCCACCATCAAAATCAAACAAAAAAAAGTAACACCATAACAATTATATATAGTGGATATTAACAATATTTAACTTTAATGGACCTACACATCGTGTGAAAAAAACACCCTAGTGGTGCATGCAAATCCATTTCATTTATACAGTACTATATAATAATCATCATCCCAATTAAGTAAAAAACAAAATTATTAAGTCAAACCAAATCAGAGCAGAGAAAATCAACATGCTCAATAGCAAATGAAAGAAGAAACATAATCCATGCCCCACATGGGTCCACGAAGCCAATTGCAATATAAAATAATGGGACCGTTCTTATATTACAGTCCAAAAACCAAATGGCAAAGAATATTCCCAAAACCTAAACACATATTTCACGTTATTTATATACACCCAACAATAAATTAGTAAATTTGCATAACAAATTTGCATACACCCAACAAATAAGGAATATTGATAAAACCATTTGCATTTTCAGATTTAAATAAAGAAATAAATGTGCATATGAAGTAATAAATGTACCTTGTTGCTCGGAATTGCTGACCGGATGAAGCTCAATCTTCGTCGGACACCCTTGCCGGCAATCACCGTCGATTGGGACTTGCTAGAGATTGCAAGAAAATACCTGTTGCTGATTTAGGTGTTTCGTTTCACGCTAGAGCATAACCACATTTAGGGATTTTGTTAAAAATCCCAAGTATTCTATTAGAATCCCAAAACACAAAGTTTTGACGTCAAATGAAGAGATAAGATTAGTTTATTCCATGTAGGCATCCATCCTATCAAAATTGGTCCATCTAGGCATCCAGTCAGCTTTTTTCGTCTAAACTAACAGTTTAATTGATGGAGTTCCAAAATTGAAAGGTACATCAAAGTTGAGTCTTCGAATTGTAAGGTTTTGAAGTTGAGTACAAATATTGAAAAGGATCCTATAGTTAGGGCCTTTTTTGTAATTAACCCTAAATACTAATTTGTATTAGATTTGCTTCACATTATTTAATTTGTACAAATACAAAATAAAAATTGGGTTCCTACTTTTAAAATTACTTCAGATATTAAATCTGCTTTGTAAATAGCTAAACACTTGAAAACAATTTTGTTTGTGCTACACATAAATGAAATAATAATAATAACAATAATAATAATAATAATAATAATAAATTGTACTATACTTGAGTATATATGGGTGCACTTGTTTTTATTATTGAAAACAATGCAATAAATTATTTTGTATGTTGTTTTCATATTCTATCATTACTTATTATTAACTTTAAATACATCACACAAATTAAAGAAAAAAGCATTAACTGTAAATGAAGATTATAATATATGAAAGAGAAAGAGATTTAGATTATAATATATGTGGACCTTTACCTTTCTTGATTCTTGTAAATTAAATTTCCCTTCTCTGAGAGCAAATTGGAAGCTGATTTAGATCAAAATGAGTAGTGAAAGAAGCCAATTAGATCTTCATATTTCCTTCTTCCCGTTCATGGCTCAAGGCCATACAATTCCACTCCTAGACATGGCCAAGCTATTTGCAGCAAAAGGCTTAAGAGTAGGCATAATCACGACTCCTGTAAATGCTCCTGGAATATCCAAATCAATAGAGAGCAGCAGGAACTTGGATCACAATATTCAGATTCTGATCATCAAATTTGATTGTGTCAAAGCAGGATTGCCTGAAGGATGTGAGCATCTGGATCTGATTCCTTCACCTGATATGGGATTAAATTTCTACGTGGCCACTTCAGTTCTTGCTGACCCACTTGAAGAAATACTGAAACAACATCGTCCTAACTGTCTTGTTTGAGACACTTTCTTCCCATGGTCTACTGAGGTTGCAGCAAACTGTGGAGTACCAAGAATTGTTTTCAGTGGAACTTGTTTCTTTTCTGCTAGTGCTACACACAATATAATGTTGTATCAGCCTCATAAAACAGTGAAATCTGATACAGATCCTTTCATAGTTCCGAATTTCCCAGGGGAAATTGAGCTGACAAGAAACCAGTTACCACCTTTTGTTTATCAGGAATCTGCGTTTGCAGAATTCTACAGGAAAGTCAACGATGTTGAGCTTAAAAGCTATGGACTTCTGGTCAACAGTTTCTACGAGCTTGAACCCAGTTATGCGAATTTTTACAGGAATGTTTTGGGAGCAAAAGCATGGCATATCGGCCTGATTTCGCAATGGAATAGTGATTTTAAAGAACATTCCAAGAGAGGAAAAGAAGCCTCCATTAATGAAGATGAAATTTTACAGTGGCTGAACTCAAAGAAACCCAACTCCGTTGTTTATGTCTGTTTTGGAAGTGTTGCAAATTTTCTCGACTCTCAACTTCTTGAGATTGCAAATGGACTTCAAGAATCTGGGCTGCAATTCATATGGGTAGTCAAGAGAAGCAAGACAGATCAAGAAAATGACAAGGAGTGGTTACCTGAAGGATTTGAAGAAAGATTGACAGGTAATGTTATGAAAAGATTTAATTAAATTTACATTGTCACTGTATCAATAAGCTTTAGTTTAGTTGATCTGCGACCAACAACGTGAGTTCTTAAGTTCTAGTACAACTAATAGCTTAGAGAAACCTCCAATCCATAGAACAGATAGACGTATAATAGAAAATAGTTGTTCTGTTTTGCCTGTTTTAGTCAATTGTTCTGTATAGAGTTTTCCAGTTTGACTGACTAGAACAATTTAGTGGAATTAAAAAAATCAAAATGAAATCAGATTTTGAGAATTTGAGCTAGAACTTGTGTATTGAACTGGTAAAGGACTAATAATAAGAGGATGGGCACCTCAAGTGATGATTCTTGAACACGAAGCAGTAGGAGGATTTGTAAGTCATTGTGGGTGGAATTCTACACTTGAAGCAATAACAGCAGGCGTGCCAATGGTGACGTGGCCAGTATCGGCAGAGCAATTTTATAATGAGAAGTTGGTGACTAAGATTCTGAGAATTGGAGTTGGTGTGGGTGCTAAGAAATGGGATAGAGTTTTGGGTGATAGTATGAAAAGAGAAGCCATAAAGAAGGCAGTAACAGAGGTCATGGTTGGTGATAAAGCAGATGAAATGAGATGCAGAGCCAAGAATTTTGCACAAATGGCAAAGAAAGCTGTTGAAGAAGGTGGATCTTCTTACTGTGATTTTAATTCCTTCATTGAAGAATTCAGGAGTTTGGAGAAGTAGAATATTAAAGAGATCCTTGAAAATTGACACTCTGGTAGTTGGTACACGACCAATAATATCGATTTTCAATAATGTATTTGTATAACTCGAAAATGTTTCTAAAAATAAAACTATTATTAATTATCTGTTTCTGATTTCTTACGAAAATCGGAAAATGTATTGATATTGTTAGGACTTTTTATATCTAATAAAAATTTGATATTTTAAACAAAAATGAATAATTAATATTTAAAAACATTGGATTTTTCAATTTGTTATCAAATTGAAGTTTCTAATTTAAAATAAATTATTTATGAATTTTCTTTTGCCATTCTCAGCAATCTTTCATAAATTCATTTTTTTCAAAATTATTTTCACGTGATATAACATTTAAGAGTATGATAAAATTAGACGATGACTAAACAGAAAATATATAATTCGATGCTTAAACATTTGATAATTTTTTGAATTCATTTGAATTTTCAGTCATTAATTCAGTTTGTATGTGGTGCAATTTTAAGATTTCTGCACAATAAATGTAAAAATTGGGCAAGTGGTAAGCCTTTTCATTGGCTGATTTTGGCCTAATCCTTTGACAGAAATAAAGAGAACTTATCCATCCAGAGTGCCAAAAATTCCCAAGCTATTAACTTACGTCGCACTCCAATGTGAGTCTGACATTTAGGGGTTACGAAATAAATAGTGCAACTTAATTCTGAATTATCATTTTATTATAATTCCTTGTAGCTTTTAGCTTTTAGCTTGTTATTTCTTTTAGATGTAAGCAGCAAAATAAATAAATAATATTTTAGATGTACTAAATTTTCGAATTTCCTTGGCCTAGTTATAAATCTAAAGAAGCAGGTAGAAAAAGTGACAACGTATATGTACTTAATTTCCATCATTATATTGTTTAAAATGATGAAAATTACTTCATTCATTTTTTTAAGTGTTCATTTTGAACTTTTCTTCAACAGTAAAAAATGCATTAATTCACTTAGAGATTTACTGAATTAATTTCCTGTAAAATATCGTACCTCTCTTAATGGACCGATAAATATTTATTAAAGTCAGATAAATATAGGAAGATAATGTGCATTATAACTTATTTTTCTAAAATGGATATTTAGGAATAAAAATAAAATTCAAAATGGAGACTTATAAAGGAATGGAGAGTGTAAATCTACAAAATACATAACTGTATTTGGAAAACTTTTTTCTTTAGAGAGTGAAAGAACTGTATTTAACAACTTAATTTGGCAGTTTTTTTATTACCCATCTCTGGTTCCTAATACTATAGCCTGACAAAAATTGACATATACAACAAAAGAAACTGTACATGAGTTTGTTACCCATCTCTGCTCCCTAATACTATAGCCTAACAAAAATCGATAAAAACAATAAAAGAAACTCTGTGCATAAGAGCACGTGCATAGAGGAGATGAATGAAAAATAAATGAAAGCATATGTATTTAAAATAACTTTATGGGCGTTTAAGTAGTCTAACCCAACTATTACTATGAAATAAATTTATTTAAGTTGTCCTAAAAATTGAAATTTGAACACAATATCTTCAGTTTTCTTTTCTATTTGAAAAATTAAATAAATAAAAACTAGAAAAACAAAAGAAAAATTAAATGCATTTTGATCTTTACAAAATTTCAGAATAAATACCGTCAAACTTCGAAATCTATAGCCATGAAACACGATCTCACCTTTAACTAAAAATATAAAATAAAATAAAATAAAATAAAAAAATAGAATGAGGAAAAATTTATGGCAGGAATATAAAGTTACACAAATGAGAAAGATAAATAGTTGTTTTATATTGATTAAAAAAATGAAAATGATGATTAGAGTGAGGCAAGAAAAGATATGAATGTAAAGGAAGTTTAGAAATCCTAAAAAGTTATTTTAGGAGTGATTTTAGAAATTATTTTCAAAATTTTGAGCGTTTTAAAATTATAAAATACAAGGAATTTTAGAATATATGTATTTTTGAGAAAAAAAATTAAAAAATAAATTTTTTATATTAAAAAATGTTTTGGTTGGATTTTGTTAAAAAAATAAAGTTACTGTATGCTGTATAATTTTCTCCACATTATTCTACACTTTCCCTTCGAAGATCTGCTGAATCTTTCTTGGCCTATAGTCATTGGCTTAGGTAAGAAAAGTCTAATTAATCATTCAGGAAAAATGTATAACTTTAATTGAAACTCGCTACTTGCACATAATATGCATAAATCATATGCTGTCCATAAGATAATATAATAGATGGATCATGAAAGTTGAATAAATTATATCAAATTTAATACATAATAAAAAGATTGAATTATTAATTTGTTTAGAACAATTGAATTGACCAGTGCTGTTTTAGGTTTAAATCGACTTGTAATGAAAATTTAAAAAAATTGACATTTAAATGGTTATTTAATATAATATGAAAGAAATAATGCAGGGATACTTTTATTAATATATATTTTTTTCAATATGTGCAAGGGTAGATTTTTAGGATTTTAAACTCATGCATTATATACATTAATATTTGAGTTTATAGGTATGGTTGTCCAATTGCATCCATTGATAGAGATGTATTTACTGTTAGATAATTTCTCCCACATGCATGTCTTTATCTTTATTCAGTAACTCGATTAATAGTATTAGTAGACAAAATTAGGAAACAGGAGAAAAATAACAAAGTCTGGACCAATACGTATCATTTTGCCATTTTTAGATGTTTTGTTTGATTTTATTAGTATAAAGCTTAAAAATTTGGTATATATTAACTGATTTTGCAAGTTGAGTATTAGAGTGCTCTATTCGTATATCACAAATAGCGGCCAAGGCCTATCATCCAAGCTGAACTACCTGGGAAGCTGCGGTAACCTAAGCATTTCATTTTCTTTCGGGATAGAAAATTGCTATTTGAAATTACTCATGGTAAGTTAATGGCAAGTTGCTACATATATAAAAGAAATATTATATAAGTGGTTATTATATGTGTGGCTCCAAATTATATCCTAGTAGGATTAATATGTAATTGAATAAAAGATTGAAAGAGTTTTAGCTTGAAAGAATTATTAACCATGCAATCGGGACGTAATCGTTATTAATATAAAAGTTAAAAATAATTCTGTAAATTGTAAATTTGGGCTAAATGTGCATTATTATTGGAGAAGTAGGGATTAACGTATTAAAATGAGTTAGTATAGTATATGAGCGGTAATAAAAACTAACAAGAGGGAGGTAAAATGCAATTAACGATGGCCAAACAAGTGAACCAATTGCTTGCAAGCATGTGTCTCTCTCTAGAAAAGTGAAGAGAAAACAAGAAAAGAAGGAAAAAATCTGTCCCCTTTTTTATGGTTTGGCAGAACACTTTATGGCCAAAAGTTTCCAGCTATTTTCTTCTTTCTCATGCCACTTTTTACTCATAGTTTTAACAAAAGAAGGGCTTATGTATATTGGTTGAATCTTTAGTAGACCAAGGTGAGTAAGTGCAAGGGTTTGGATGAAGAGGCTTCTCCTCTCCTCCATTCTTTATTTGATAAGTATTTGAGTGTGTATCCATCACTTTTGAATGATAATTGAATGATATTTCATGGTAGGTGTTGGAGAAGCTAACCAAAGCAAAGGGCAGGAAAAGATGGAGCTATAAAGGAACTAATTGGGCCAATTTTGAGGTATGGAAGTTCATATTTTCTCTGTTATGCGTTTAAATTGATTCAAGTTGGTGAATGTGTTGTACCTGATCTGTAATTGATGTTAGAGCTAAGTAATAATGTTGTAATGCATGAAAATGGTGATTTATGTCTTGAAAAGTGACTTAGTGGAAATTTGCCTTAGGGTTCTCCTAAACTAATTTTAGTATAAAGACCATAACTTGCTCCGTAGATGTCTAAATGAAGTGATTTTAATTGGAGATGAAGCATAAGATAGAGATCTACAATTTTGTCGAAGAAACCAAATCCTGATTCTACCTCTAAAGTACTCTAATTGTGACTTGAAGTTGAGTGATGGCTGCTTCCTTGTCATCTGAAACAGTAATCACCTTTTTGTGAATATCTTGAGATTTAGAAGGTCAAATAGAGTGATTGTTAATGATCTGGAAACTAGAGGCATAGGAAAACAACTTCTTAGAGAACCACTTTGCCTAAAAATTTCATTTACTATGTCCAAAATTCGCAAGGCAAAATGGCTGCCAATTGGGAAACAAGAATGCAGAATCAACCCGGCTGGGTCACCTCATCAATCCGGTTAAGCACATTCCGAACACAGAATGGCTGCAATGAGAATGAAAATCCTGTCAAAAAGCAGCCTAAGCACATTCCTAACACAGAAACCTGCAAAAATTACCAAGTTAAATAATACATCATTTATCTAATAATCATGACTGCAATATTAAACGACATATATATGTACCATCATTAGTGGTTTTCTTCCAGTTTTATCCATAAAGAATAGACCTAACATGCTCGTTGGAATCTTTCCAATGAAATTTGTAAGAATTGTAAAAGAAAAAAAAAAGCATGGAGATGTTTAAATTAATTCGAACTGATGACGATTGGATAACCTTAATTACAGATATTACTACCGATCCAACTTCTGCTGATGAAAAACCTGTCATTAAGTATAAGATTGTTAGCATGTTTATCCTTTTTCAGAAAATTTGGTATGTGATCATCAGAATTATTTACCAGCTTCATCAAAAATAGAATTTGCATAGAGGTTAACTGCATTAAGTCCTGCAAATTGTTGCAGTAACATTATCCCTATTCCAATCTGCACTAATTACCACATTAATCAGATAACCATTGGGTGAATAATCAAAAAGAAATTAAGATTAATAACGCACCAAGACTTACCATCAGTGGACGAGCATATATATGTTTAAATAAGTCTAAAATTTTACCCTCTGGAAGCAGCCTTAGGGTTTGAATATATTCCTGTAAGGCAAAATTGATTATGCTTTTTTAAGATAGATAAATTAAAAGAAAAATTTACTAATCAAGATCCTGTATAAATTTACATTAATCTCAGTTGATTCCTTTGATATATCGGCATTTTTTCCTCTAAAGTCGTCTTAGAGCAGTTTTAGATTCGTTTTGTCGACCAATCTTTGCCCGTGAATATTTTGCATTCGTTTTAATTAATCTCAATGATTATTTCAAAAATGAAATTTCTTGAATTTAAAAGCGAATTTCGGATTAAAAAAAGTACAAACTATAAGATATATATGGCATTATATATTCTCTTCTTCATCAGGACTGAACTTAATAATTACCAGCCACATATTTGTAATTATAAAGAATCCCATTAAAAAAAAAAAAAAAAAAAACTGAGAATCAATTGTATTTATATATATTAAAGTGAAATCAATGTACATATAAGAGCCAAAATACGCTAGGAGAGAACACCTCCAACAAAATAAATCACTGCTGTACCAATTGAAAGCAGCAACCGTAAAAAAGATAGCATATTACTTTTTCTATTCTCTCTTATCATAATGGTTATATTTTTGATGTACCTGATAAAGAGATGCAAATCCTCCACGAAGATTTTTGGGTGTTATTTCTGCTATGTACATAGGTATCTGAATCATAAACATATTGTTTTTTGGTTGAGTTTAATTAATTTATAAAGTGTAAAGTAATTAAGATTATTATGCTTTGTTTAATCAGTCTAATTATATAAAATAAAATTAAAAAGCTTACCACAAAAGAAAGAAGCCCAACTCCACATCCCCGTGAATAGTCTTCCAAGGTCAAGCAACCAAGCTTTCTGTTAGAAAATATTGTCAACTTAATTGGCCATTTTTTAAATGGAAATCTGACCTGATTAATGAAAGAGAAACTATAAACTAAACCTGAGAAAATGCGATTGCAAGCCAACCAATGATGCAGACTATTTCTGAAATCCCCATTGCCTGAATCATCAGAATTATTAATTCGTATTATTGTTATAAGAAAATTAAGCTCAAAATTGTTTGCTTCTAATTGACATAACTTAAGTAACATACACTTCTTTGACCATAAACATCAGAAATTTTCCCACTGATTACTGCTCCAAACATTGCTCCAATTGCCATAATTGAACCAAACATCGAGAATTAATTTAGTGTTAGCAGAATTATCAATGTGTCACTAAAATTAAATGTGTGACTAACCTGGGATAGAGAAAGACCAAGATCATGCTTGATTCCAGATTCAACCAGTGAAGAATGTCCAAGTTGCAAATTAAAGAGTTCTTTTTCTATAAAATTAAACTAACCAATAACAAACAGTGGTGATTGTGACCAAGTTAGCTTACAGTGGCTCCAAAAACAAATGAACCACAAACAGCGATTAAGGAACTAAACATTAGAATAGCAGTAGCTGAGCAACCATTGTGATAAACAATAAACACAAAACAGAATGCTAAAACCAGTAAAACAGATCAAAGAGTAAAAGAATGCAGGGAGAAAACTTGTTTTATTGAAATAATAACACTGCCAACATTACAATGCCCATAGGAAATAGCTTTCCTCTCCAAATGATGGAGCCCTGCTCACTAATGCAGCAGCAAAAACAGAATGTCCCAAAAGATCATCTCTCCTCCTTTCTCTTGTGCTGAAATAGCCAAAAACAAAATGCAAAATCGTTGCCCCTATTGCTTAGCTAGAAAACAAGCATAACTCCCTCCCTCTCTCCCCCTTTCCCCTTAACAGAAATACTCAAACCATAATTACAAGGAAGAATTTAGTGGAGTGCCCTTGCCTAGCTGCTGTTGTTGCTTCTTTCTGGTGTAGACCAGTAATCTTCGTGGCCCAGGTGGAGTTTGGTCCAGCAGCCCATCTGCTATATCCCTTTCTTCATCAATGCCGCCCCCTTAAAATGAAGTTTGTCCTCAAAACTTAGTTGTGAGTAGTCCCTCTTTAAAGTATACTCATCCTTCCAAGTAGCGTCTTCAATCCCCTTGGATTGCCACTACACCGGCCATTGGGAAATACATTCACCATCCCTTTGGACAACCCGAGTTGCTAACACTTTCTCAGGGGCAGGAGATTCAGTAGGCTCCAACTCTAACTCGAGTGGCAGTTGGTGAGAGCTGGGTTGGGTGCTTATGGCCTTCTTGAGCAAGAAAACATAAAAGATGGGATGCACCTTGGAGGATTCGGGGAGGTGTAAGCGATATGCTACTGTACCCACCTTAGCCTCGATCTGAAAAGTCCCATAATAACGAGCTGATAATTTCAGGTATATCTGACGAGTAACTGACTGCGGTCTATGCGGTCTCAACTTCAAATAAACCCAATCGCCCACCTCAAATTGGACATCTCGGTGATGCTGGTTAGCATGCACTTTCATCTGCTGTTGTGATCATAGCAAGTGCTCTTTAAGTTGCCTTAAAGCCTCATTGCGGTCCTGTAAGTCTCTCCCTACTGCCTCCACTTGGATCTCACCTGGAACATACTACAAACTGGTTGGTGGGCGCCTACCATACACCACTTCGAAAGGATTTTCGCTCGTGCTTACGTGAAAAGAGGTATTGTACCAAAATTCTGCCTACGATAACTATTGGCTTCAATATCGGGGCTAATCGAATGCAAAACAACGAAGAAAGTTTTCGAGGCACCCATTGATCACCTCGATTTGTCCATCAGTTTTCGGATGGTAAGAGGAACTAAACTTAAGCTATGTCCCCTACAACTTGAACATTTCTTGCCAAAAATGACTTATAAAGACGAGGTCCCGATCACTAATAATCGACTTCGGGAAACCATGGAGCCACACTATATTGCCAACAAATAGCTTAACAATTCCCTGAGCCGTGTATGGGTGTTTTAAGGCCACAAAGTGGCTGTACTTAGACAGCCTGTCAACAACCACCATTATAGCATCACATCCCTTAGACTTGAGCATTCTCGTAATGAAGTCCATGGAGACGTCCTCCCACATTGCCTGTGGAATGAAAAGGGGCTATAAATAGCCAGCTGGAGCGAGAGATGAGGCTTTTAAAGCGCTGACATATTGAGCAATTCTTCACATAATCTTGAACCCACTGCACCATTCCCTTCCAATAAAAATTGGCTGCTATCTTACGGTAAGTCAGTAATAACCCAAGTGCCCTCCCATGGCTGTATTATGGAACTCTTCAAGCATGGTAGGGATCTATTTCGAAGTAGATAGCATAACCAGCTTTCCACAACGGTATAATATGCCTTGCCTCAATTCGTACTTGAGTTTAGAGTTGGGATCGACCTAGAGAGCTTGCTTGATGGCTAGTAGTTTCGGATCCTGGTTTACCTCTTCTATTATGCTGTAACCATCGGCCTGTGTAGTAGAAAAAACAAATATGGCCAATTTAGCATGCTCATACTGCCTAGACAAAGCGTCAGCAGCATTGTTGAGTCTCCACGGCTTGTATTGAACCTCAAACACATACCCCATTAATTTGGCAAGCCAATGCTGCTGGTCTGTAGTGGAGACCACATTGGCACTGGCCTTCCAAGTAAATATGGATGCCAATGTTGAATTGCTATGGCCAGTGCCATTAATACCTTCTCGTAAGCGGACTTCGCAAGGTTACGATCGGTTAAGGCTTTATTAAAATAGGTGAGAGGTCAACCTTCTTACATCAAAACAACCCCTAACCCAGACCTGGAAGCATCGCATTCAACATAAAAAGGCTTGTTGAAATCGGGCAAAGCAAGCAAAGGGGTGGCTGTAAGTTTCTGCTTTAATGTTTCAAAGGCTATTTAGGCTCATTCATCCCACCGTAACCTATTTTTCTTTGTCAGCTTTGTCAAAGGCCTTGTAATTTTCCCATAATCCTTCATGAATTTCCTATAGTACCCGATCATCCCTAAAAAACCCTAAACTCCCTTGACATTCTTAGGAATTGGCCAATTTTGAACTACAATCACTTTGGATAGATCAACAAATACGCCTGCCTTTAAGATACAGTGACCCAGGTAATCAATAGAGGTTTGGCCTATTGAACACTTATTGGGATTGACCTTGAAGTGGTTGTCCAATAGAACCTGAATAACAATAGCTAGATGCGCCATATGCTCTTCCCAACTCCGACTGTAATCCAGAATATCGTAAAAAAAACTAAAACCATGCGCCATAACCAAGGTCGAAAAATATCATTCATGACATTTTGAAACGTAGAAGGAGCATTGGTAAGCGCAAACAGCATGACTAAAAATTCATAGTGTCCATCGTGTGTCTGAAATGTTATCTTATGCTCATCCCCATCCCTTATCCTTATCTGATAGAAACCGGATTTTAAGTCCAATTTGGAAAAATATTCAACCCCATTCAACTCATCTAACAACTTGTCGACCACCGGAATTGGATATTTGTCAACCATATGACTTTATTCAAAGCCCTATAATCGATGCACAACTGCCATGGAGTATCCTTTTTCCTAACCAAAAGAACCAAACTATAATAGGCACTTTGGCTGGGGCGAATAATCCCTTGTTGCAACATGCCTACTACTTGCTTCTGTATCTCTGACTTCTGGACTTGTGGGTACCGATACGGACAGACGCTAACCATTGCATGGCCTAGAATGAGGCGAATGGCATGTTCATGCAAGCACCTCGTGTAATACTCTTATTAGAATAGTATTTTCCGATACAAAATAAAGCGGTAAACGATATTTTTTTTTTCAAACTTCAATCACTGCCAAAATATTTCTATACCATTTAAATTACTATTCAATTTACAAAATTTCAGCAGCACAATGGCTAGAACTTACTAGCCTCCTGAAAAACCAAACAATTCACACAGCCTCTCCAAGGCATAACATATCATATTAGATAATAATATACATATCATTCACTAACTATCCATCACACTTATACAAACATAACAATATTTACAATTTCATAAATGCTAACCCTAAAAAAAACAAATCAATCTTTATCTTTGCTATTTAAGTATATGCCAAAAATACTAATATAATCACACTAACTTTTCTTCTTTGATCTTTGCTTCCCTGTGTTCCAAGCTCCCGCAATACTTCAGAACCTGCACGCAGTAAACAATACATGCCGAGCACTAGAAATGCTCAGTGGTGACTATTAATCCTAAAATTTTCCGATTAAAGCATAATTACATAAATTATGCAAACTTTTATTTTTATTTATCAGAAATTTACTTTTAATTTCTTTCATACTATTTTCATTATTTATCAACATTTTTGGTAATCATTTTACTTTGATCTTATACTTTTCAATTTATTTTACTCTACTTTCGTTTGTAACTCGATTTCAGATTGACTTTTACTTTTATGTTTTCTACTTTTATTTTTACTTAACTTTTGTCCTATACTTTGAATCACTTGACGCAATTTTCATTTTATTTAACGAGTTACATTGGTACTAATATTTTTGTATGGTAATTTGTCCATTTACTGTTTCATTTCCTCGATTAATTACACAGTTGTTTATTAAATAATATAATTATAATTTTCGCTATTTATACGTTTGTTTCACTTTGGCTTTTTAATTAATTATCACATTTCAATTATCAAAACTTTTAACTTTTAATGCAAAGTGATGCAGTTATTTGGAACCCTTTGCATACAAATCTTTGTTTTCTACTCTTTTTACAAATGAATATTTTTATGCACTTATTTTAGATTTATTACCTTTTTCATTTTAACTGAACGACTGTTCATCTTTAAATCATTTTACTTTTCATTTAACCTTTACTTTCAGAATTTTATTACTTAGTCATAAATTTACACTTAAATACAGTATTATCATTTTTTACTTTAAATACACAATTAGTACTATTTTTTTTTAATTTATTTATTTTCAAATAATAATTGGTACACAAAATACTAATTAATTCTCATAGGTCTTTTCATAACATTTTATTTCAATTTTTTTTCTTTACAGAGGTTTATTATTATTTTTTTATTTGTTATACAAACATTACTTATCATTTATTCTTGTAAAATATTTTCTTTTCATTTTTATTTTTAATTACAAACTTTGGGAACAATTTCAGTTTTATCCCAATTTTTCATTTTTCTTCAGTCAAGTCATTTCATTTATAATATTTACATTCAATTTACTTTTACAAGTCATATTTATTCATTTCAATATGCCCCTAGTACAATATGACATGACTCTCAAAAAGGATATGCCGGACATGGACCTAAAGGTTCTACTGATAGAAAAATGATCCACACGGAATCATTTCTCAAAAAGCACATCACTAACACTTTCACTTTCACTTTAACACTGAAACTATGGAGATCAGAGATCCTATCCATAGCAAAGCAATTCGCCATGACTTGCACCGCGGTATAGGGTATCTCTATGACTAGCCAATTATATCCTAATAATTCACAAATTTCATCCCATTAACTTATTCAATAAAAAACTTAGCCAAATCTTCCCAACCCTTCACCATTCAAAGTACAATCTTAAAATTCTCTCAATTTCACCATTCATACCCTTTTCAAGAAGTCATAACCGTTTTTTTTCCTTGTAACTACCCCACACTTAAGTTTTTTTGCCATACTTGCTAGCTTTATTTCTCTTTTTTTTCTTTTTCTTTTTCTTTTTCTTTTTCTTTTTCTTTTTCTTTTTTTTCTTCTTTTTGGCTTTGATGTTGGCAATACAATAATAACATGGGTAATCACAAAATCATAATTTACTATTCACTTGACTTCAACAATAACCCTTGATTCAAAATTATCTTACTACACTCATCAAGATACTCAAATTCCCATTAATCCATCCAATCCTAGAGTGACCAATTCTAGAAGGGAAGCTAAAATCTTTTTAGGCTATATGGTAAAATAAATGAGTGTAACAAAAAAAAATAAATATGGCACGCATTAAGCATACCTCATTAGGCTCAAAATTAGCTAACAAATGATAAATATGCATATAAGGTAGGAAATAAATTAAGATATGGCTTAACAAGAAAAACATTGCCTAGATCACTTTTCAAGTTGTTTTGAGTTATTTTTATGCTTTGAAGGGTGATGAGGAAGGTTCTAGTGTTCTAAAATTCATCACTCAACTATTTCAATACGTTGTTTTTCTTTAAATCTAAAAACTGGTCTTTAAGTGCTCAAAAATGTAGAAACTAACAAATATAAATCAAATTAAATGTTAAACTAGCTAAAAATTCATTAAACAACATGCTTGTTCTAATGCTAAACAAGAATTTTAAACATTGCACATTCTAAATTCAAGTTCAAAATGTTCAATTTTTGAGAAAAAACTAGGGCGAATTAAGCTAAATGTACAATAAATGATAAATGAACTAAACTAACATGTAAAATAAAAACTAAACATGCAACCTAAAAACAAAACTAGACAACTAAAATAAACCGACTAAAACAACATAATTCATGAGTAAGAAAATGAGTAAGGTAAGAAAAACTCCCTTAGTTGGATCTTCAATTTCTAGCTCAGCTGAGCTCTCAAAAACTTGACCGGTGTCTAGCAAGTGTACTAAATCGGCTAGTAATACAGGGAAATATAGATTAAGACCCCAAATATCGTACCCAAGGGAACATGGATTGCTAAGAATAATACCTATGTATGAATTAAATTAATCCGATATTGTTTCCTAAATGTTTTTGATTTAAAAGCAAAAATTAAACAAAATAAACAATTAAACAAAACAAAAGCATGAATTAAAAACAAAGCAATAACTGAAATTCTCTTGCTAAAGAAACTATCCATCTTAACTTTCATTGTAATGACTTAAGTCCAATATAAACACCAGTGATTATGGAAAAACTAGTAATAAAGCCGGATATCTTTATTCAAGTCTATCATTCTTAGTATTAAACTCATAGACAAATCTAATACTTAGCATGCAAATCTAGTTTTAACTTCCTAAATATTCATTGAAGCCTTTTTCAAGTGATTCAATTCCAATTCATTCTTGATTCTTCCTCTCTTAGTATTAACCAATAAAATTCATACATAATCATCTCATATTTCGGATAATAATCATGCATAAACATTAAAGAGTTAATCCAATAACATGCAAATCATTAACTATGTCAAAACCAATTCTTAGTTATTTATTCAATAAACCAACAATCAATCTCAACTCAATCAAGGATAAGAATATGCTTAAAACCAAGAAATAATCAACCGATATTGAAATTAAGCTCAAAATAAAGTCATAACAATGAAAATTCAAGATTTCAAGAATCCATTAGCAAAAGAAGAAAAACTACTTCTTAAACATAATTAAAAACTAAAACAAAGTTGAAGAACTAAAACAAAAGAAAAACAAAAACAGAAAAACTAGAAAAAAAAACAAGTAAAACTAAAACTAAAGCAATTAACCTCTTCTAATCCTTAATTCCCCCTTTCTTTGGTGTTAGAGTTGTCTATTTATAGGCAAAATATGTTGTAGAAGCCTTCTAAACTTCCCAAATAGGAGTAGGAGAAGAATCCTTCTTGAATTGGAAAAATCGAAATCCTTCGCTTCATGGGAGTCTTCATCACGTGGCCATGTGTTCCCTAGTGTTAATTCACACGTGGCCATGTGTTGTTGTTTCAAGAAAATCACGTGGCCATGGGTTTTCTTCTTGCTCTTCTTTATTTCTTCTCACATGGCCACGTCTCTACTAGCTTTGCTCTTTACGTGGCCACGTGTGAGACTCTTCAATGAACTCACGTGGTCACGTCTCAGGGCTCTGGCCTGGACGTCAACTTGTCTTACATCAATTCTTCATATTTGCACTTTTGGCCCTAAACTTTGCCCTTTTTACACTTTAAGCCCTTTTATGTCAAATTAACCCTGAAAATCAATCAAAATTTACAATTAACTCCAAAAATACAAAATTAACAAATTAAACTCAAATTAAACCTAATTAACACGAAATTAACTTAATTAAATACCTAAAAACACACTAAAAATATCATATAAATGACTATTATCAGTAGTCACATACCTTAACGATCGAATTCACTTCGATTTTCTTAATAATTTGCTCGCTGGTAACAATCTGACATTGCCATCTCATAGATCGAGACCTCTTGACTTCATTTTCGGTGGTCACGTGCCCAACCATCAATTGGTTTGGTCGAAATCGAAGCTGAAAAGTTTTGCCTCCTTCACGGCCGATCTACCCATCGCTAACAAACGAGAAGGAGTGGTGGGTACCAGAAGACTCACCTCGTCGTCGGGAGTTAATCGGTGGTGGTGGTGTCCCCGTCCACCGCCTTGACTCGCTAGAACGGAGGAAAAACCTATTGCCACGTTAAAAACTCGTCACCCCTTTCGGACATCGGAGATTGAGTGATCGTCGCGCCACTCATCGCCGTGCGGTGGTGGCCGACGTAAGGTGGCTTCCCTTTCACTTCTTTTTTTTTCTTTTCTTTTTTCTTTCTTCCCTGCCTTGCATTGTCGTTGTCCACTACACTTTCTTTCTTTTTCTTTCTTTTCTTTCTTTCTTTACATATGAGCACCTTTTGTTTTTTTCTTTCTTTTTACTAACCTTTTATGGCCATTTGTGGCCAACGTTGGCTGCCCCTTTTTTACACACACACACACACACACACACACACATATATATATATTTATTTATTTATTTATTTATCATTTTGGTCTCCGAAACTTTTTTTCTTACTTTTAAAACTGCTATTCATTTTAAAATTAATTTCATAATTTTTATCACATCAAAAATAGGTGGAACACAAATTTTCGATTCAATCAGAGTCAATTATCGATCCGATTTAAATTTATCAGTCTAAGTTGATAACTGTCAGTGTCACCGAAAATTTCAATTCTTATCACCAAAATATTCTATACAAAATTTAATGTAGGTATACAAAATTTGATAATATTCGGAGTTCATTTACTATTTTTAAAAATTACACAAAATCAAGCTACCTTCTTTATCAGAAAAATTAACTCGCTACATTTTTCGTATTTTTGACTTTTCGAGGCTCATTTGATCTCGGTTTCACTTCAAATTTCAACCCCGGACTCACCATGACCAATACTTTCCGATGATCAAATAAAATATTTTTAACTTTTTTGTGTACTTTTCGGCCCAAAAAATACTATTCACTATCGAAAAATACAGTTTACGGCTAACCGGTATTAAAGCTATTACACCTCGGAGGTAGCCCGATCAAAGGCTCAAACACGACTGTAAATTCACTCATGAGGGCCATGATATCTGACTTTTGCTCAAGGGTAAGGGCATATACCATTGCTGGAGCTAACTACTTGTGATATGGATCCCTGCACATCTGTTTCAAGCTACCCCCTCCCAAGCCGCAAATTCACTCATGAGGGCCATGATATCTTATTTCTGCTCGTGGGTAAGGCCATGCACCATTGCTGGAGCCAACTGCTCGTGATATGGGTCCCTACACATTTGTTTCAAGCTACCCCCTCCCAACCAAACTTAAAGAGAACCCATATCCATAGCCATGCCCTCAATGCCCACCAACTCAACTTGTTTCCCTGCAGATTCAAACCGCATCCATCTCTGATCCCAGTTATGCATTACATCCCCCAAGGTTTTTAGCCATTCAATTTCCAATACAACGTCTAAAGGTCCCAAATCAAAAACTAAGGCACTCAACTGTAATGTAATAAATCCCAACTGTATTTTGACATCCTCGCACCTCTCATTAATCGAAACTCGATGCCCATCCCCCAATTTAATCCTCATCGAAGGGATAGAATTAACAGTTAGATTCAGAGATCGTACCGATTTTTAATATGAAGTTATGTGTGGCTCCTGAGTCGACAAGCAGTAAGATAGTTATGCCTTGAATGGATCCTTGGAGCTTCAAGGTTTTTGGCCCACTGGCGCTAATCCCTGTACCAAAGTTAACCTCTATAGAATCGAACTCCCCCTCTTGGTGGTCGTCGTCTCCTTCCCCTATGTCTGCCTCTGGCGCTTCTGTTGCGGGCTCCTTAATGTCAAAGATCAGGTCATTTTCTAGAACCGATACCCGTAATTCCCCCAGGTTGCACCAGTGTTGGGGGCTATAAGGTTGGGCGCATTTAAATCATAGACCCAATCCTCGTAGTTCCTCCAATTCCTTTAAGAAGAGGTGGCACGATCCCCTGTTGCGACTTAGAGGTTAGGTTCTGAGTGTTGGGTGAAACGCACATTGTGGAGTCGTTTCACGAGGAGCAAATAGGCCAGATTGGGTATTTCTCCCTCTTGGGTCGGGTTGACCCACTTCTTTGGGAATATGAGGACGCACGTTCTAGGTGTTGGCATGAACAATCTTCACGCAACCCCAAGCCACTCCGCCTTTATCCTTCGTAGTCGATCTGTTCTCTAAGGGACTAAACGTGAGTTCTGCATCCCGAGCTATCTCCATACCCTCGTTACAAGTTTGGGGTTTAAGATACCACACCCACCTGCCAACTTCTTCTTTTAGCCCTCCCATAAAGCAGCCCAGGAATTGAGCCTCAAATGATTTGGGAATATAACCAATAATCGACTTAAAGGCTTCAATGTATTCATTCGATGCTACCAGTTTGGAAAAGAGTGTGAAGCTCCTCATAGGGGTTTTGAGTGCGACTCTTGCCAAATTGCCCATTCAATTGGAGTTTAAACAGCTCCTAGGAGATGTGTGGGTTGTCTTGTAAGGCCTGAGAAAGCCAAGCAGTAGCAGTGTCCGGTCATACACATCTGGGCAATCGCTAGCTTCATTGATTTCGATGTGTGATTTATGCTGAAGTAGAGCTCAGCCTTGAAGATCCAGCTTTGCGGTTCAAATCCGTTAAACTCTAGTACTTTTACCTTGGATAGAGATAGCATTCCAACCCCAAAGTAATTGGGTCTTACACAAGAATCTATTGGATGAGGAGTAAATTGGTCATACTTTGCATTGGTTGAAATGAAAACCCGAGCTGGAGTTTCATCGGAGGCCTCTGTTTTATTAGCAGCATGTTGGTCAGTTTTTCTTCAATCATTAGTTGCTTTTCTATATTTTTCTGGAGTTTGGCATCTATTTTGTCAAATTGCTCTTCTACAATTTTTTGGAAAGCAGCGATTGAACGTTGGATTGCACCTAGTGCTTCTTCATGTGAATCAATTCGATTTTGCAAAGATTGTAAGCGGGTTTGTAGTGGGTCTACCATTCAATTTCCCACAGACAGCACCAATTGATAAACAATAAACACAAAACAAAATGTTAAAATCAGTAAAACAGATCAAAGAGTAGAAGAATGCAGGGAGGAAACTTGTTTTATTGAAATAATAGCACTATAAACATTGCAATGCCCATAGGAAATTGCTTCCCTCTCCAAATGGTGGAGCCTTGCTCACTAATGCAGCAGCAAAAACAGAATGTCCCAAAAGATTGTCCCCCCTCCTCTCTCTTGTGCTGAAATAGCCAAAAACAAAAAGCAAAACCGTTGTCCCTATTGCTTAGCTGGAAAACTAACATAACTAACTCCCTCTCTCCCCCTTTTCCCTTAACAGAAATACTCTAACCATAATTACAAGGAGGAATTTCTTGGAGTGCCCTTGCCTAGCTGCTGTTGTTGCTTCTTTTTGGTAGACCAGCAATCTTGGTGGCCCAGGTGGAGTCTGGTCCAGCAGCCCATCTACTGTATCCCTTTATTCATCAAATCCTTTCTTTCTTCCTGCGTTTCGTCTGGTGGTTGCATTCTCATTACAACCTCAATTTCATTTTCTGAAGCCAAGCCTAAGGATTGAAGAATTGTTAGAATTGTTTTGATGTTAGCATAATTATAAATAAATACACGCAAGAATATGAGATTTAACAGTTGTACCACTTTTAATGTGATTGAAAAAGTGAATAAGTTTTAGATCATTGTATCGTCTTTTTCAAAGAAATTGAAAACCAGATTTTATTGGGTCATTCAATTCGTTGGTTCAATCCGGTTTTTTTGAATTTGACACCAGTTCACTAGCTACTGTTTTCGATTGTTTCCAGCTGAACTGGCTGGTCTGATATGGTTTTCAAAACACAATAAAAAAGAAACAAAGAAATGAATGTAATCATATATATATAAACTAAAGCAGAAGTAGTTCCATCGTCAACAGTGACTAGTTTCGAAAACTTTGCGATAAGCTGTACGGATATGAGAGAAAGGAGGCATCCCGGCGGATCCCGTGGATAGAGCCGCTGGAAGATCCGCCATTGGAACCTCGTTCCATATCCATCTCTAATTCAAAACAAAACCCACAATCTCAAACAACAAGAAGAAAATTATAAACAAAACTGATTGAATTTAAAGGATGATCGAACTAAGAAACTACAGGCTTCTCCATTGAAAATAAGAATACAGGAATCCTACACCACCTGGATTTTCGTTGATTGACTTGGAAAATCTGCATTTTTATTGACCTGCAACTTCAATTTAAATACAAGAATTGTTATGATATGCAAAATAAAAGGCTAAATATATGCTAATCAGTTTACTGTTTGAAAGTATGATATAATTTTCTAATTTTATTTATTTTAAAATTTATAAGTTACAACTACAAAAACAATGCCAACAATTTTCTTTTCTTATGTACAATTCTATATCTTTTAAATTTTTTTCTCTTATGCTTTATTTTTTCTATTATCCTCTTTATAAAATATTTTTTATGTTAAATATTCAATTATTCTTAAAAAATAAAAAAGAAGGGAGTAAATTATTAAAGTAAACTATATTCATTTGAACTATAATTATAACTTATTATTTTGAAATATAATATTTTCTGAATATAAACATTATATTAATATAAAAATTTTGTATAGCAATTATTATTTTGAAAATTTTATTATAAAATGATAATATTAAATATGTTAAAATTTATGTTTTAATTGATTTTATCTTTAATTAGTTTAATATCGATAATATTTTTAAATCTTTAATTTTTATTTTTATCACATCTTAATGAAAAAAAGAAATAAAATGGAAGCACATGTATCTATATAATATATAAAACTTACCTACATAACTAGATAGTTTTATGGGCTTCTAAGTACTCCAGCCCAACTCTCACAATAATAATAACAAATTATTTAAGTTATCCGGAAAATTGAAATTTAAACACAATATTTTCATTTTTATTTTCAATTTAAAAAATTAAATAAATAAATGAAAAAAAAAAAGGAGAAATTGAATGCAATTTGACATTTAAGAAATTGTAGAACAAAAAACACCGTAAAACTTTGAAATCTATGGACATTGATAACTATGAAAAAATATCTCCAAAAACCTAACAAAATTTGAGATGGCCCAAATTCATTAATAAAAAGGAAAAGAGCATGAGCTGGAAAGTCAAGACAGAAAAGTAATGTCTGATCGGACTGATGGGATAGTATGTCCTGTCAGTCCACTAATACAAGCCAACGCCCATATGCTCCACCAGTTTTCTGTCACATCACCGCGCACCTGCTCCAACTACCAGTTATCACTCTTCGAGATACTCGAGTACCCCTCCATTATCTCCTATAAATAGCTAAAAGCATAAGGGTTTCAGGGATTGAACATCTGAGACTCTCTCTCTAAACAATCTTTCTCTAAAAGCTACTAACTTAAACTTCGAAGTGTTAAAGCCCAGGTCCAACCAGGTACTCTTTTTTGCAGGTCCAGCTATCCAATCGGATATCCTCAACTGCCAGCTCTTCTTCTTACAGATAAAGATATTTCGTGCTATATCATTTGGTGCTTTTGTTGAGAGGCATGGCAGATTCAAGATCCCACGAGCACCAAGCTCCTACAAAACACAATCACAACAGCCAGGATCAAACTAAGCCCTCAGGGATAAGAGAGAGATCTTTCAGATCACCTACCAGGGGTAACCCCCTCCTAGACCTCGACGACATGGCCATGCGACAGCTGGAGGACCCCTCCATTACTATCGGAGATATGCGCGCCATTCTTAATGACCTCACTAAGGGCGTGATCCAAACTCTGGAAAAGGGTAAAATGCCCAGGATTTTTGAAATAAGTCATGAAATGGTTTTCATGACCGAAGACTTCGGAGGGAGAAGAAACAAGGGAATCTTCATAAATGAGCCACAAACTCGTAACATTGGAAGGATAGGGGTCAGAACCCCAAGGAGATACGATAAGGGAAAGCGGACAATGTCCATGAGCAGAGATGCTCCTTACATCCCCAGTGGATCATCCACCCCATCCTTTGGCGATGATCCATCCCTTATGAGCATTCCTAACTACAGTCACTCTTGCAGATCTGAAAGGGAGTTCACTTCCACAGTAAATGGATGAAGAGAAGATAAATGATTCAAACAAAAACTCCACCAATTTGGTTTGGTAGAACCTATGATGGAGATGCAGGGTATGTTTAAGAGGAGCACCAACAACAACACTGCATCTCCTTTCTGCAGGGATATTACGAAATCTAAGCTGCCCCCCAGGTGGAGGGACGTAGTGATGGATAAGTATATAGGTAAAACTGATTCCACTACCCACCTTAAGGAATATTTGATTAAAGTGCAGGTTTACACCTACGATGAAAGGATCGCCTACAGAGTCTTTCCCACCATCCTAGGAGGAGATGCTTTGAAATGGTTCATCGAACTCCCTTCAGAATCAATCGCCTCCTTCAAACAACTCAAAGAGCTGTTCACCATGCGGTTCGTTGTGTAAATTCTCATGCCAAAATCAATCAATGACTTGTGCAACCTCCACCAAAAAACGGATAAAAGTCTCAGAGAGTTCATCGATCGCTTCCAGACCACGTTGTCAGAAGTAAGGAATGTAAGCATGAAAGTCGCATCGAATGCTTTGGCGAAGGGCATCTCGGATCGTCCACTCTTTAATTCTTTGACGACAAGGCCACCGATTAGTTTCTCTGACCTAATGGAAAGGGCCAAATCGTACATCTAGCTAGATGATGCTCTCAGATCGAATAGAATAAGGAAGACCAATGTCATAGACAGATTGCAATATTCGAACGGTCGGCCCTTCAACGGAGCCTTCTCATCCGATCGGTTGGAGAGAAATCTTAACAAGTCAATCTTTTCGAGGATAACGAAAAGGAGAAATAATTCCAAACGAAGCACGCCCGATCGACGTAATAATCGAATGGCTGGGATTTCTGCTTCACTCAACGCCGGTCCCGCCCAAACATTGATGGGCACCAAAAAAATGCAGGAAAGCTAATTGGCACAAAATGTCAAAATAAGAAGAGAAATAATAGAGACCGCGACAAATGTCATTAGTTGCTCAAAGCTGTCGGGTACTCAAACAAATGAGTGGAAAAGCTCCTGTAAGTGGGCCGATGGTGGGAAAGAGACGATCGGCTCAAATAACGATGACAAGCATAAATGCAAAACCAACAAAGGTCATTTTTAAGGGCCATTGAACAACGGCAAAATCAGGTGCAATCGTTATAATTTGAGTCCCCCTTGAATTTTCTTTATACTAAATTATGTGATCTCTGAGTCTCTTGTAATAATTACAGAATTAAGATTTATTTGATTATCGTTTAAAGATTTATCTTTGAGATTATGAAAGTACAGAAATAAAGAAAATATCCTCTATTTTTTCTGCATCTTTGGAAAAAAATGTATGTTTTCAATTATTTGTTTGTTAGTTTTGATGACCATTTGCGAGATATTTGTTTGGCTCCATTCGACAAAAATCCCGACTGCCGATTTAGTTAATTTGATCGAAATTGGGGGATGACTATTCGCTAGGCTTGATATTTATCCTGAGCCCAAAATGCGAAAGCTTCTCTCCATTATAAGTATGGCCCCTTCGCTAGGTTCGACGTTCATCCCGAGCCTAAAATGCAAAGGCTTTCCTCCATTGCAAATTTGTCTACTAGGTTCGATGTTATTCCCGAACCGAAAATGCAAGATGTCTCCATTTAATCTCCACAGACTCATTCGCTAGGTTCGATGTCTATCCCGAATCAAAAATGTAAAAGTGTACAAGTAAATACAAAATTGCTAAATCCCCATAAAGCCATTGATTGGCTGAAATATCTCCTAAGCGGATGATCTCCATAAAGCCATTGATTGGCCAAAATATCTCCAGAAGAGAATCTCTACAAAACAACTAAGGGCATTAATCGATCGGTCGGTATTGTTCCAATCAGTAGGCTTGACCCAACCAAAGATGCAAAAGTTGAAATCCATTCATTTACAAAATAAGTCCCTCTACTAGGCTCAATGTTCATTCTGAGCTCAAGATGCGAGGTGCATTCGTTTAAATCTCCATCGATTTATTCACTAAGTTCGATGTCATCCCAAGCCTAACATGCGAACATCACCAATTGAGTTAATTATCTCTTCCGGGCACTTAATGTGAGAAGTCGCCAAATCTTCAAAATGATATAAAAATCATAGGCCTTCTCTTTGAGAGAAATAAGTCCTTGAGGGCAAAGACGCCAAAAGAGAACAATATGTGGTGCTCTACCACTGAGCTATAAAAGCACTCAGTTGGTAGTGAGAATGGAGTCTTGTCTCCCACCATAGACCGAAAGGTCATTCGCCATGGATAATTCACCAACGAATAGCTGATCAGCTAATACTTCAACCAAATTAAAGACTGAAAAGTTACCTAACGCGCCTAACGCAATAAATCTAAGTCACAACTCACGTTTGAACAAAAAGTTTAAATCCGATCAGATCAATCGATCATAAAGAGTTGTGTACTTTAAATGCTTGAAAAGCAAGTTAAAATTCAGGAAGTATTCTCTTTAGTCAATTTTACACATTCTCCATGTTTGATTCCCTGCACTCTCTATGATTGATAATGTTTATTCTCCTTTCTTAATTTCATGATAAATTTTTCCTAAATCGAAATTGCAGTATGAAGACAATTGAAAGAAAAACGCTTCGACAAATCGAATTTTTTAAATATGAAGAATTTTTTACAAGTTACAAAGCAAAGGAAAAAACCATTACAAAGAAGAAAATCTAAATCTCTATATCTACAAACTCTACAGCTCTAGGAGGGACATCCATATCAGCCAAGGGTTATGAAGACTCTAGGGTAGCAGCAGGAACAGGATCTGTTGATGCTAAAACAGCCACTTCTGGCTCGATCAGTGCCTCATGGATCGGCAGAGATGACGTGAGATTTTGAAGAGCTTTCTATTTATTATTGCTGGAAGGAGGGTCAGGTAAGATCTTTGGGTCCTCCATCCAACTAAGATCAGCCTCAGGAAAGCATTGCTCGAACGCATAAATTAACCGAGCCAATAACTGACCTTAGGCCTCTCCCAGATGGTCCATAAGCTCTTCTCTTTGGGTGGCAAGCTCGCCTTCAAGCTTCTTACCCCATGCCATCTCTCTTTTTGGTAAGACGATTTTCAATTAATCTTATTTTTCTGAAGAAGGTCACGCTCATCCTTGGCCTTTGAATACTCGACAGATAGATGTGTGCACTCCCCCCTCAGTCTAGCTACCTCCTCTTTAAATTTCTGCCTAAGGCATTCTCAACAATTAGACGGGCTACATTCCCTTTAAGGTGATCAACCTCTCTCTGCTGAGCTTTCAGGTCTTAAGAAAGACGAGTGGCCTCCTTCTTTAATTTTTCAACTTCTGACAAGGCACGAAGGGATTCTTTCCTAGCAGCATCATATTTAGCTTCTGCTTCTCTCCTTACCCGATCGACGTCCTCCCATCTCCCTCAGTAGAGAGCAGCTATACTGTACAAATGCAAACTCCTCTTTATTAACTGAAAGAAAAAAGGGTCAGTTAGCCGAAGGATAACGGACAGACGAAAGAGCGAAGCAAAATTATTAGAAATCATTCAGAATGAAAATGTTGAAAAATACCTCCAGACTTTGCTGTTGAAAAAGGCTGCACTCTCGGGCTAGTGTACTAGGATCCTCCATTGCCTTGAAATCGCTCTCTTGAAGCATACCTCGGCACAAATAACTTAATACTGCTTTACTATCAATAGACCAGCTGTCGTCAAATTGATTTTTCAAAACCTCTCCTAACGATGTGGCCCATCTCTCAACAATTATTGTGATAACATTTCAAACGGGCTCGTCCTTAATGGATTCGTTATCTCTTGCGGCAATTCTCGCACCCGTTACGGCTACCAGGTGAGCAGCTTTTTTTTACCTCCTTTTCGGTCCTCCTTTGGGCATTTTCATCCATTGGGGGTGCGTTTGTATGAATTGATCTCCTCCGATGTTGAGCTGGTCGCTCTTCCTCAGAATCAGTTTGATCCCTCAAAAGCAAATGCCTAAGGGGATGCAGACCCTCCAACAAAGGCCAATTGAAATAGAATCCCAAAAAGATCTAAGGAGGACAAGCGACAGGAGCCACCACAACACCAGAGATAGAAGCGGGAGCAGTTGCAGAGGGATTGGAAGCCTGAGCTTCTGAAGAAGGCATGAGCTTTCTCTTTTTAGATCTCCTCTCCTGTTTAGCAGCACTTTTTGCCTCAATTATCGCCTTAGCCCGATCGGCTAATTGTTTGGCGATGTCGTCTCCCTTAGCCATTAAGTTCGCAGCTGTATCACAAAAATAAAAGATAAGTATTCTCTCCAGCTAATATACTTTTCATAAGCATGCAATGTATGATTATCTATATATGTGTTTCTTCCACACTTCAATTACGATGCTCACGTTTTGCGTCCATAGCAGCATCCGAATTCAAGGCCCCGACTGGAGTGCCCAAAAGACAATTGGAGTCATAGATTTTCCCTTGCCTTGCCATGACACTCAATATCTTTTCAATGTCGATTTTATAAATAGACCGACTGGCTGCTTGATCTTTCAAAGCAATAGCTACATCCAACTGGGTCAACGACGCTCCAAATCCACCGGCCATCCTCGCTAAAAATAATCTTTCTTTAAAACCTTTCAAGGATGACGGTACATTGAACAACTTCCTCTATGGTCGGCTGGTAAAAAAAATATTCCATGCCATCACTCTGGCCCGAGATATAGAAAAAATGAGTGAATAGATCCGGAGTTAGCATCACTCTCTCCATCTCACAAAGGATCCTGAAGCAGGACACTGTTCTTCACCCGTTCGAATGAAGTTGATTAGGGATAATTCTGTAACCTTCAAGAATTGTAATCTCAAAAGCATCAAAGGAAAGCCTCAACCCAGCGTCCAAACTCCATAAATGACAAATGAACCACTCATTATTTTCAAGACCAAAAGGTCCCTCGGTCATCAACATGGAATCTGGGCAGGCCATCACAGAGACCTCTGTGGGAATATTGTATCGAAAAGGAATCTCAGCCACTTCTCCCTCTATGAATTTTGAAGGATGAGCTACGGCCTCACAATCTTTATAATCTTCAAGAAAATTTCTATCTATAGACCGGCTGCTGCTTGAAGTCATCTTTGATGGAGGAAAAGAAGTAAAAAATGATGTTATGAATGAGGAAGAAAACCAAAGGCAATGATTATTTACTTACTTGGATATTCTTACAGAAACTCTGAAGTCGCTGAAATGGTAAAGTCCACAACGAAAATTTGGTAGAGTTTCGCTAAAAATCACTGAAAATGAGGAAAAATTTGCCACAAAATGCCTATTTATAGGCAAAATGCTTCTAGAATACTCCAAACGCCTCTCCATCGGATGATCACCACGTATCTCTAATCCATTATGACAGTTACGGAGAACGAAGCATCGCCACGGCATGCACATCGATAATAAATGTATAACGACTATCCAAAATGAACAGACGCGACTTATCAAATTCAAGTTCATTCAAAAATCCCGCCAAAAAGTCAAAAATCATCCTATCGGACCATTAGAAGGGAGGATAAGTGATAACTATGAACAAAATATCTCCAAAAGTCCAATCAAATCGGCCCAACAAAACTTGGGATGGTCCAAGCCCATTAATAAAAAGGAAAAGAGCATGAGCTGGAAAGTCAAGACAGAAAGGTAATGTCCAATCGGACTGATGGGACAGCACGTCCTGTCAACCCACTAACATAAGCCAATGCCCATATGCTCCACCTGTTCCCTGTCGTATCGCCGCTCACCTGCTTCAACTGCCAATTATCACTTTTCGAGGTATTCGAGTACCCCTCCATTATCTTCTATAAATAGCTAAAAGTATAAAGGTTTTAGGTATTGAACATCTGATACTCTTTTTCTAAAAACTACTAACTTAAGTTTTGGAGTGCTAAAATTCAGGTTTGAACGGACACTTTCTTTTGTAGGTCCAGCTATTCGATCGAATATCTTTAACTATCAGTTTTATTTATTACATATAAAGATATTTCGTGATTTATCAGCCATGAAACACAATTTCGCCTCGAACCAAAAATATAAAATCGAAAGAAACTAGAACGGAAAAACAATTTATGGCTGGAAGATATGTCGAATCTTTCTTGGCCTGTGGTCATTGGCTTAGGTAACAAAAGCCTATGATTAACCATTCAGGAAAAATGTATAACTTTAATTGAAACTAGCTACCTGCACCAAATATGCATAAGTCATATCCTGTCCATAAGATAATATAATAGCTGGATCATGAAAATTGAATAAATTAGATCAAATTTAATACATAATAAAAAGATATATAAAATCAAACTGAATTATTAATTTGTTCAAAAAAGTTGAATTGAACAGTGTTGTTCTAGGTTTAAATCGAATTTTACTAAAAATCTAAAAAATTGAAATTTAAATGGTTATTGAATATAATATGAAAGAAACAATGTACGGATATTTTTATTATTATTTTTTCTTTTAACATGTGCAAGGGTAGGTTTTTAGGGTTGTAAGCTAATGCACTGTATACCCATGAATCGATGCACTGTATATTCATTTATCGAGCGCTACGTACTGTTCAATCCATATATATATACATGGTTTATGAAACTCACACCAAAGTTCTTAGGACATGAGTTATATATATTTGCAAAACATATAGCATTTTAATTATAGAATTTATCGATAATTATTTCTACATTACTCAATTAAATTTTATTAATTAATAACAATACCTATTTATAATGTTATGATTCATGGGGAAGTATTAGGAGCACCAAAATTTCGGAATTCGGCATTTGGCGGAATTTCAAAACCTCAATAAAAGAACAACTTCGTTATGATTGGGTGTGATATACAGTTTGTATTCATGACCCAATTAGGCTTGGATTTGCTGACTCCACAACTTGCTTTGGCAATGGATGTGCTCAACTCAAATCGGTATCGAACACTGCAGCTATCTCATGTGTGTATTCCTTCATAGTTGACACAAGCAAGTTCAAGTATAATACAAGATATGCTAGAAGATGTCCCAATATCCATTGAATTGGCAATTGATAACTCCACATGCAAGGGAAATGCCACTAGTTCTACAAAATTCCCCAACTATACCTACGCAGATTCATACATCAGCCTTTTTCAAAAGGGATAAGGTCAATTTTTTGTCACTACAGTTTCTAAAATAGTTGGAATAGATCACTATATTTCTTTTATGTTATGTACTTCTTAAAATAGAGTAGTTTTTAAGAGAATTTGCTATTGTATTTATACAATAGAAAAAATTTGCCTTCAAACTTATCAAAAACAAACTTTGTCCAAGCATGTGATGGTTCCATAATTGGTTGCCGTACAAAAAGGATGCCATTTTCTCTCTGCGCACTTTAATGGCGACTATTTATTTCAAAAATATAATGGCAAAAAATGCATTTATCTCGCCTGAAATTTTTCTGGTGCTGCCATCAGCATACTTCCATGTTACAGAATTATTGGTGTAGCCTTTTATTCGTATAATAATTGTTTTAAGTGCACAAACAATCACTAAAATCTTAATTAAGATTGGTGGTGACGCCACCTAAGTTGATGAAGCAAATCATTGAAATCAGAGCAAGAAGATCCACCATTGTCAATAGCTTTTTTAGCCATCTCTGCAAGCTTACTTGCTCTGCATCTCATTTCTTTAGCTTCTTCACCCACCATTATTCTACTAATTCCCTTCTCTATAGCTTCACTTTTAACCTCATCCCCGTATAATCTCACCCATTCCTTAACACCAACGCCGACCCCAATCTTCAAAACATCAGTCACCAATTTCTCATTATAAAATTGCTCAGCAGAGACAGGCCATGTCACCATTGGCTTCCCTGATGTTACACCTTCAAGTGTTGAATTCCACCCACAATGACTCACAAATCCACCTATAGCTTCATGATCAAGAATCAATACTTGTGGTGCCCATCCTCTTATTATCATTCCTTTGCCTTCAATTCTCTTTTCAAATCCTTTGGGCAGCCGCTCTTCTTCGCTCTTCTTATCTCTTCTCACTACCCATATAAATGGCTGCCCTGAAGCTTCAAGAGCCACAGCAATTTCTTTGAGCTGAGAGGCAGTGAAATTCGCCACAGTACCGAAACATATGTAAATCACAGAATTGGGTTCCTTGGAATCAAGCCATTTCAAGCATTCCTGTTCGTCAATGGACGTTTGTTTTCCTCTTTGTGCTTTATCTTCAATTCCTGTATTGCATAAATAAACAGGACCAATATGCCATGCTCTTCTTCCCAATACATTCCTATAGAAATCAGCATAATCAGGCTCCAATTCGTAAAAACTATTCATAATAACCCCAAAGCTCTTTAACTCCGATTCTTTACTTGCTTTCACCAATTTGGTAAACTCAGTTTCAGCTTCTTGTCTCAAGAAATCAGGCAACTGTTTTCTTGTAAGCTTGATTTCGCCGGGAAGATTGGGGATGAGAAAGGGCTCAGAATCAGAAGAAACATCCTTGTGAGGCTGGTGAAGCCTAATGCATTCTCCGGCAGACAAAGAAAAGAAACAAGTCCCATGAAACACTAACCTCGGGATACCAAATTTCGCGGCGGCTTCAGTAGCCCATGGAAAGAACATATCGGCAACCAGACAATCAGGGCGGAGTTCTTGGAGTAGTTTCTCCATTGGTTCTTGAAGCATAGCTGTGGCCAAGAAAAATTTACTCATCATTTGGTGACCATTCGCATGGGAAGTGAGAATATCGACATTTTCGCATCCTTCTGGCAATCCAGCCTCCGTTGCCGGGAATTTCAGGACTCGAATTTCGATTTCGAAGCCTGAATTTTTTACTCTTTCGATTGTTTTGGAGATGGTAAGTGCATTAACAGGAGTGGTGATAACGGTTGCATTTACACCTTTGGAAGCAAATAGCTTGGCCATGTCTATAGTTGGTATCATATGGCCATGAGCCATGAAAGGGAAGAAAAATACACGAAGCTCATGGCCTAAACTCCCCATGTTGCTTGTTAAGAGCCAAAAGAATTGGAGCAGACGAAGAAAAAACTTTCTGTGATTGTATTGTATGACTAGTATTAGTATACCAACCTGCGTAATTTATAAGCAGGCAAATATGCAGATTGAGATAGGAAGAAAGATTTGACAACTTGCTTATATGTTGAATAGTATTTTCAAGGCTCCTACACGTATTTGCATTCGTCATCTTTTAAAACTTTCCGTATCTCCAAGGAAAGCATTTAAGGCAGTGGAACCTTGATTTAACAGCATCATGTCTAGGGCAACTGTACTCTCTAGTCTTGTCAATTGTCTTGTGGGGAAGCACTTACTATCTTTGGCACAAATTTCTGAATTGTTAGTTGAATTATTCATGTCATAAGAGATATTCCATGTAAACAAATAGAATATAGATATGAATCGGAAATTTTCTTGTGTATGACATAATCTCTTACGTCACAAAATGGGGGAAATGACCACGTACATGACCCCACTGTAGAAATTTCTCCAAGATTAAAAAATTCCGGGCTGAGGAGACCATGAATGCTTATACGATTTGAATTTGAACTAAAAATCGAGTCTGAATATACAACAATTTAACGATCAAATTCAAACGGACTTGCTTTCTAAATAGTAAAGTCTAAACCCTGCCTAAACCCACAAAAAAGTTCCCCACAAAAAATATAGGAATTTATTCATATATATGTCTCCATTGGACAATTCTTAACTAAAAATACATTAAAAATCTTTTATATTCTTAAAAATGCAGTTTTTTTTCCTTTTTAAAAATGTGCATATTCTAAGAAATATTCTATTGTACAGTTTTTTCACTTTCAAAAATTTTAAAATATCTATTATAATTTGATACTTTTTTTAGTAATAATATATTTTGAAAAAATAATTGAAATTTTGAAGTATTTTAAAAATTATTGGGAATTCCGGTATTTTTTTATTCTAGTTGTCCTTTCATGCAAAATTTAAGTGGGCCCCACTCTCTCTCTCTCTCTGATCATAATTCTCTCTCAACCACTTTTATTTTTATATGATATTAGTGATATTCATTTTTTTTAATTAATTTAATTTGTGAACTTATGTAAAAATTAATAAAAAATATGTAATTAATTTATTTTTATTTTTGAGAATCCTTTTATCGAAATTGATCAAATTTAATTTATCTTTTTTTATTTTTGCTCTAAAAAAATAAATCTCAATGAAATATTTACCATTTATAGTTTACTCATTTATTACTACATCAATTAGTAGTTGAATTTATGGATTGAAATATACTTTTCGAGAAGTTGAAACTTGACAATGTATGCCTTTTTACTTCAATTAGTAGAATTGGCAAGCTTTTCCTGCCTTCTCACTATTATTGTGCCTTGGGATGAGAAAAAAAAATCAAAAAATAATTAATCCCAATTTAAAATTAAATTACTTTTTTTAATTAATAAATTCGATAAATTTAATTATAATTTTTTATTTTTAATTATAATTTTAATTTTTAAATATCGATTAATTATTAATTTACGGTTAATCGATTTATATATATATATTTCTTTTTTTATACCTTAAAATTTTTTTTATTACTTTCTAAAATTTATATAAAATAATACTTTAAAATATATTTAACTTATATTTTTATTTTTATATCTAAATTTTTATATTTTTTTATAAAATTTATATAATTTATATGTAGTAACCAGTTAAATTTTATATATGTTATTTTTTTATTATATATTAGTATTAATATTTTATGTAATAACATTTAATTATATTTTTTTATATTTTAGAGTTTATGTTTTAATATTTAATATTATTTAAAATTTTATGTGACTTGAAATCAAATATTTTAATCTTCAATAAATATTAAATCTATTTTATAATACTAACTATTAATTTGTTAAACATGAATTTTGATTAGTAAATTATGTTTGTTTTGTGATTTTTTTGAACTATTTGTACATTTGATATTCAGTTGAATTTTATTTAATTTTTTATAATTTTATATTATAAATTTTAATAATTAATTAAAAAATATTAATTTATTAAATTAATTAATCGAATGTAATTAATTAATTAATTAATAATTATAAAAAATTAATATTAATAGATTAATTAATTTTTTTTTCATTGACCGATTAATTTGATCATGTTCACCCAAAATTATGCGGGACAATTTTTTGAATAATGTAGTTTAAAAAAATAATTATTAAAATAGGGTGTTCGGGAAAAAATTTACGGAAATGGGGTGGGTGGGAGACAGGCTCTGAAACCGCTGGTGGGGCCGGCAGTTTCACGCCTGAAACCGCTGGTGGGACCAACGGTTTCAGACGTGAAACCGCTGGTCCCACCAGCGGTTTCAGGCGAGGCGTGAAACCCGACCACCCCCTTCCTCACCCCTATATAAATCTTGTCCAATTCACCGTCTGCTTCCTCACACCTATATAAATATTGTCCGATCACTCACCGTTTCCTAGAAACGAAAAATTATAAACTCGTCTATTTTAATTTTTGCTCGTGTATTGGCAAATATCTAAGTAGAAGATATATTTATGTCGAATCAATAATATTTTCTACAACATTATCATAAAAGGTCAGTAAGTATTTATTTATTTTTATGTATAATTATATATATTCAATTTTATTTTAAATATATGATGATGGTAATTTTATTTAGTAAAATACATAAATTATCGTGGCAGCTTATATTTTTATAAATAATTTTATTAATATTTTAATATTATTATTTTGACTATTATGATTACTGATATTATTATTATTATTATTATTATTATTATTATTATTATTATTATTATCATAATTGTGATTATCTTAATTATTATTATTATTGTTATTAATAATATTATTTATAAAATAATAAAAGAAATAATAATTATTATTGAATAAAAAAATTATATAAATTAATTAATGAAATATTTTAATATTTTGCACATATAGGTAGTTGAAAGATGTCGACGTATACTGAATTTTATTTACACACCGGAGGAGAAATAAGTGTTGGAGCGTCGGAATTTCAGTACAATGTATGTGGTTCAAATGCCGTTACAAGGAGAATGAGAGTTAAAAATAAGCCGACTCTTCCTGAATTGGTTCATAAAATTCACGTGAAATTGGGATTAGGTATGAATGATGTGATTTCTAGAATAATTTACAAAAGTCCAATGTACAATCGCGGATCGTTATGTTGGACTTCCGTGGATTTGGCGGATGACGAAGATATAGATGCAATTTATGATAATTTGATGAGATATGATGATTATAACTTGGTAGAATTAATTATTGAAGTTGGTGAGGGAGGTGCAGGAGCTAGTCGACCCACTTATGGACAAGGATATCAATATACAAGTGAGGCATTGGAAAGAGAAATTATCGAGGTGGGTCGTCAGCAAATGTTTAATGAAGTCGGTGTTAGTGTAAGCCCTAGCCCCAATGCATTGTAACGAAACACTTGAAATTGATAAAATGAGGCATTAGTTTTATCTTTTGTATTCCTGTGCATATCAATTGATAAAACTATCCAAGAATGTCGTTTCGATTTAAGTTATCATGTGTGAGGCACATGGTTGTAAGACCTTGAAACAAATGAGACTTCATTCTAAATATCCCTAGTCAGTCATTGTTATGGGAATAACAATGAATTAAGACTAGTATGCTCTCTCTGATATTATGAGTTCTGTCTTACGGATCATTAGGACAAGAGTGTCAATCAGAGATCATAGATACATGTTAAAGAACATGGTATCTGGATACGATCCGCTTATGAGAACACTACATGATACAAGTCATAAGTGTTTCTCATATGCAAGTTTTGTATCGGAGTTCTTAGACCTGAAATCTCTATGAAACTCTTTATGAATTACTGTGTACTTTGACATACACCTAACGTGCTCGTAACAGAGTGACAAGTACGGGTATGATTGGGTATGCATTAATTCATGTTAGAGAGCATGAGAGAAGTGAAGGGATTACCCCTCTCAATAAGAGAGAAAATATCATCGGCCACTTGATCAGTGAACTGAGAAGTGTATGGCCATACCGAGATGAAATAATGAGTAATCATTATTTATCTGAGAGTTCAGTGTCACTGAAATATCAAGAAAGGAATTAATATATATAAGGATGACTGGTTCCATGCCTTATATTAATTCTGATATTTATGGGTAAGGGACTATGCAAAATTGCATTAGGTCACTAAATGCCATATGCATTTTCATTTAATTTGGAATGCTATAATATCTTGCTAGAGAATATATATAGCCTTTGAATTAATTTATTAATTCATTGCCAACATTAAATGGACCTATAGGATCGCACACAAAGCATTGGGCTTAAAATATTTAAATTGTGTATTGGGAATTAATTTGGACTTTTATTTAAAGTCAAATTAATGCATAAAATGGGTAAACAGATTTTTGCCTAAAACAGCTAGCTGTTTTAGGCAAATCTGTAAAAACAGTTTTTTTGCCTAAAACAGCTAGCTGTTTTAGGCAAAACTGTCAAGGTACGATTTTGCCTAAAACAGCTAGCTGTTTTAGGCAAAACTGTTAAGCCACGATTTTGCCTAAAACAGCTAGCTGTTTTAGGCAAATATGTGAAACGAGTTTTTTGCCTAAAACAGCTAGCTGTTTTAGGCAAATATGTTGGTCACGAGAGAAATTTGTTGGCATGTGCTAGGTTTAATTTCAATTGATTAATTATCTATGTATAATTAAGTTAATTGAGTATTAAATCCTAATTTGTATTTAATCAAAATATAATACTTGAGAGGAAATTAAAGTAGCCAAAATTCAAACTAAAATACTAGTTGAATTCGGCAACTTATTTTACCTTAAATAAGTAAGTTTGTTTTGATTAAATGACTAATGCCATTTGAATTTAAATTCTAATGGAATTTAAATTAGGATATATCTCTTAATTAGGAAGTGATGGAGGCTGAAATTAACACTTAATTTACGGCACTCACACTTGACCTAAATTAGTGATATATATTAATGAATTAAATGAATAACATGGATGCCGTTTTTGCTATTTTTCTCTCTTGGCCGAAATACTCAAGGGGAAAGAAATCTTTCTTGTTCTCTTGTGTTCTCGGGCTGAAACAGTAACCTAAAGGAAGAACAAGATCAGATCTTGTGGCTTCAAATCATTCCCATTGCCGAATACACAATCATAGAGCTAGCACTCTTGATTTTAAGCCATCTTTACAAGTGTGTGTGTGAGAATAGAGGGAGTGGCGTAAAGGCTGTTCCTTGGCATTGGTGGTGAAGATCTAAGGTGGACATATCCTTCTTGGTTGCTGGTCATCATCAAAATCAAGTTTTAAAGGCATCTAAAGTTGTAAGTTTAAAACTCTAAAATTGCATGTTTCAATTCTTGTCATGGAATTATATGGCATGTATGATAAAAATTTTTATTTTTCCGCTGTGCCATCATCACATTCATACCATGTCATATTCCATCAGTGGTATCAGAGCCTAAACATGCTTATTTTAGTGCTTTAGATGCATGAAAAAATTAATTAAAAATCGTCATTATGAAAACATGCAAATCTGAAATTTTCTGTTTTGAGTTTTTTGCATTGTTTTGGTGTAAAAACGATTTTAATTGATTAGATAGGTATTATAATTAATATGACATGTTAATATACTGTCCTAAGATGTTATTAGGACTGGTAATGGTCGGATTTAATTATTTATACCTGATAGTACATGTTAATTATGAAACTAGGTGCTAGTTGGCATGTAAATTGCTAGTTTAACAACTAGGTTTCAAAATTAAATGTAAAAACGTTTTTGGGATGTTTGTAAGTGATTTTTAAAGATTAAATAACAGGTCTGGACATGTTTTAAATTTGGTTTTAATTCTGGTCCATGACAATTTAATTGATTATTTTTAAAATCACTTAAAACTATGTCTAGTTTGTGTTTGTTACATGTTTAATCAACATTGTTTGTTTTGTTTTGATTAAAATGGTAAAAACACATTTAGATTAAAATGGTACAGAATATTAAATCAATGTTTATGGACTTATTTAGATTATTAAATGACTCATAAAATTGATTTGAATATTTTTGCATTTTATGGCATTACATAAGTATTAAACAACTAGTTTTTGTTGTTTGTTTGTTTTTGCATGAATGCCGTGTACTATATATGTGTTCTTCATGATTTTATTTTTAATTCATGTTAGCACATATTATATGCATTTTTAATGTTTATGGGCTGTATGACATAAAATTAAAAATGGCAAAATTGGAAATTATACTAGAGTTGATTTATAGCACAAATCTAACTAGTTAGTGTTTTGGGCTTTTAAGAGAACTTATTCAATAAAAGGATTTAGTCCATTGGGCTTTGGCCCAGTCCCGTCATGGGGTCTTCTCTTAAAGGTTCAAGTACACAATTTCCATTAATGGGCTTGGCTAAATTAATTAAAATTGGACTTTGTTTTATCCATGAATGCTATGTATATTTATTTGCTTATTTGGTGTGATGAATGGATATGCATGGTGCATTCATGGGCCCTGGATTTTTGTAATTAAATATGGCCTGCGAGCCATTATATTTTATTGTAAAAGTTTCATTTATTTCTTAGAATAGAATATGCTTGAAGACTTTGTAAATCAAGACGAAGCCCACCGGAGTGGAGAAGCCCAACTCGAAGATTCTTATGTAATAGTATAGAATCTTAGTTGTAGGTTTTTGGGCCCATGTCTGTCACGCTTTACTTTATGCAATTATATATATATGCATGCTATGTATGGATGACAAAGCGTATGCCATGTAAGCCGTAATAAAATGAATCCCTAAAATAGTAAGTCACAAAGTTGCCTTCCTAATTCGAAACATGTCAAGGCATCGATCATCGGTCACGTAGACTAGGAGTCCTAGATGCGCCCGATTATCTTTGTGAGGCATGGGTTGTGAATGTAGGTTGGACTTAACATGAAAAGGGATGCCCGGACCTAGGCAACTAATAAATGGGTTGTGCTATAACATCTTAAGATGTTAGCCCATTTGATCCAAGAGTCATGTACGAGACATGATTGGAGTTTTCCTACCTAAGTAACTTAACTTGTTAGGTGTACAAGCTCAGCTTGACTAATAAGTTGTTGTGAAAAGTGGATCTTGGCCCACATTAAATCACTAACGCGAATTATTTAAAGGGATATTAATTCGGTTTGTGGGATCATTAATAAGACCTCATTTAATCTTGCTAAATTTTATTGTAGATTGAAAATGGCATCTTCAAACAACAATTTCTCATTGCGATCGGTCCTTGAAAAGGACAAATTGAATGGCACCAATTTCATAGACTGGTCTCGAAACTTAAGAATAGTTCTTAAGCAAGAGAAGAAGTCGTATGTTTTGGATGCACCCTTGCCTGAAGAACCAGGAAGGAACGCCTCTGCGGTTCAAAAGGAAACTTTTGAGACCAAGAAGAGCGACTCCAATGATGTGACCTGTCTGATGCTGGCCACTATGGTGCCTGACTTGCAAAAGCAATTTATGGACCAAGAGGCTTATGCGATCATGGTGCACCTCAAGGAGATGTTCCAAGAGCAAGCTCGTCACGAGAGGTTCATGACAACAAAGGCCTTAATTTCTTGCAAGATGGCTGAGGGTACTCCTGTTAGTACCCATGTACTCAAGATGAAAGGGTATCTTGATACTCTTGAGAAGCTTGAGGTACTAGTGCCAAAGAAATTGGCCACTGACTTGATCTTAGGATCATTGCCTGCTGCTTATGATCCATTTGTGATGAATTATAACATGCATGCAATGAACAAGTCAGTCACTGAGCTTCATGGGATGCTTAAGAATGCTGAAGAGAACATTCGAAAGACCAATCCCGTACTTATGGTTCAAAAGGGAATTAAGAAGGGAACTGCTAAGGGAAAGGGAAAGGGAAAAGGAAAACCCAAGTCAGTTGGGAGTGCACCTCAGGCCCAATCCAAGCCCAAGGCGCCAAAACTCAAAGAGAGTGAGAGCACTTGCTTCCATTGCAACAAAATAGGGCATTGGAGGAAGAATTGCGCTCTCTTCAAGGAAGAACAAAAGAAGAATGGAGCCAAGGCATCCAGTTCTGGTATTTTTGTTGTTGAAATTAACCTTTCTATTTCTACCACTTGGGTATTGGATACCGGTTGTGGTCCTCACATTTGTTCAAATGTGCAGGGGCTAAGAAATAGGCGGTTACTTGGGAAGAATGAAGTGAACCTCCGTGTGGGGAATGGAGCACGAGTTGCTGCCATGGAGATAGGCGACTATCACCTCACTTTACCTTCCGAACTTTGTATTGTTTTGAATAATTGTTATTATGTGCCTGCTATGAGCAGAAACATTATTTCAGTTTCATGTTTGGATAATGATGAATTTGATTTTGTTATTAAAAATGGCAATGCTCATATTCGTCGCCAAGGCATTTCTTATGGCAATGCCATGTTGCAAAATGGCCTTTATATCCTTGATTTACAAAACAAAGAGTCCATATACAACATTAATACAAAGAGGGTTAAATCAAACGAAATAAACCCTACTTACTTCTGGCATTGTCGTTTAGGACATGCAAACGAAAAACGCATTTCAAGACTCCACAAAACTGGAGTGCTTGGGTCATTCGACTTAGAGTCTTATGACACATGCGAGCCATGTTTGCATGGAAAAATGACAAAGAGTCCTTTTAATAAAAAAGGTGAGAGGACTAATGGCTTATTGGAACTAATACATACCGATGTATGTGGACCTTTAAGTACACATGCTAGAGGTGGTTTTAGCTACTTCGTGACATTCACAGATGACTTCAGTAGATATGGCTATGTCTATCTAATGAAGTATAAGTCTGAAACTTTTGAGAAATTCAAAGAGTTTAAGAATGAAGTAGAAAACCAACTTGGCAAAAGTATAAAAGCCATTCGATCAGATCGAGGTGGCGAATACTTAAGCCAAGAGTTTGACAGTCATCTAAAGGAGTGTGGTATTATTTCACAGCTCACTCCTCCTGGAACACCTCAATGGAATGGTGTGTCCGAAAGGAGAAATCGAACTCTGTTGGACATGGTTCGATCTATGATGAGTCAAGCTAATCTTCCTATCTCTTTTTGGGGTTATGCATTAGAAACTGCTGCGTTTCTATTGAACCGTACTCCAACTAAAGCAGTTGAGAAGACACCATACAAGGTATGGACTGGGAAAGAACCCAATATGTCTTTTCTCAAGATTTGGGGCTGTGACGCACATGTTAAGAAATTAACATCTGACAAACTAGAGTCCAAATCGACTGTCTGCTTGTTTGTGGGTTATCCCAAAGAAACAAAGGGATACTACTTTTACTCGCAAGCCGAGAACAAAGTATTTGTTGCTCGCAAGGCTGTTTTCTTGGAAAAGGAGTTCCTTCTCAAGAAAGACAGTGGGAGTAAAGTAGAACTTGGAGAAATTCAAGTGCCACAAGCTTCTATAGAGGATGAGTTGGAAATGGGATCAAGTTCACAACCAGTTGTGGAACAAGAACCCATTACACAAGTACCTAGAAGGTCTGGTAGGGTACGTCAGGAGATTGAGAGATACAGATTTCTAATCACTGACAGTGACACTATTGAGTTAGTAGATCGTGAGGATCCTACTACCTACCGAGAAGCTATTGAAAGCCCAGACTCGAAAAATTGGCTTGAAGCCATGAAATCTGAGATGCAATCGATGTACGATAACCAGGTTTGGACCTTGGTTGATCCACCGAAAGGTGCTAAAGTAATTGAATGCAAGTGGCTATTCAAACTCAAAGCTGATAAGACCTACAAAGGTAGACTAGTAGCAAAAGGTTTTCGATAAACTCATGGTGTAGACTATGACGAGACCTTTTCGCCTGTAGTCATGCTCAAATCCATTAGGATCTTGCTTGCCATAGCTGCATATCATGATTATGAGATATGGCAAATGGATGTCAAAACTGCTTTCCTCAACGGAAATTTACTTGAGGATGTGTATATGACACAGCCTGAAGGTTTTGTCAATCCCAAGCATCCTAAAAAGGTTTGCAAGCTTCAAAAATCCATTTATGGATTAAAGCAAGCATCCCGAAGTTGGAATCTTCGTTTTGATGAGGCAGTCAAAGAATTCGACTTCATCAAGAACGAAGATGAGCCTTGTGTGTACAAGAAGGTTAGTGGGAGCATAGTAGTATTTCTAGTCCTATATGTGGACGACATCCTTCTCATTGGGAATGACATTCCAACATTGCAAAAGGTTAAGCAATGGTTGGGAAAATGTTTCTTAATGAAAGACTTAGGTGAAGCCGAGACAATACTTGGTATTCGAATCTATAGAGATAGATCGAATCGGCTTTTGGGACTAAGTCAGGAAAAGTACATAGACAAAGTACTAAAGCGTTTTAGTATGGGAGACTCAAAGAAAGGGTACATACCTTTGGCTTTGGGAGTTCCTTTGACTAAAGAACAGTGCCCTAAAACCAAAGAGGAAAGGGACAACATGAGTAGAATCCCATATGCATCTGCTATTGGATCTATCATGTACGCTATGTTATGTACTAGATTGGATGTTGCTCATGCACTGAGTATAACCAGTAGGTTTCAGCAAGACCCTGGTGAAAAGCACTGGTCTGCTGTAAAAGGGATTCTGAAGTACCTGCGAAGGACTAAGGATCACTTCTTAGTGTATGGTGGTCAAGAAGAGCTCGTCATACAAGGTTATGCCGATGCTGCTTTTCAGACCAGCACTCAGGATTCTAGATCGCAATCTGGGTTTGTTTTTGTTTTGAACGGTGGTGCTGTCAGCTGGAGAAGCTCAAAGCAAGAAACCGTTGCCGACTCAACTACAGAATCTGAGTATATTGCAGCAAGTGAGGCTGCAAAAGAGGCTGTTTGGATTAAAAATTTCATTACTGGATTAGGAGTGGTCCCAAGCATCCTAGATCCATTAGAAATTTTTTGTGACAACAACGGGGCCATCGCACAGGCAAAGGAGCCCCGGTCACACCAGAAATCCAAACACATACTCAGGAGGTACCACTTGATCAGAGAAATCATTGATCATGGGGACGTCAAGGTTAGCAAGATAGCAAGTGAAGACAATGTAGCAGATCCTTTGACGAAACAGTTACGTCCAAATCTGCACGAAGCTCATTTGAGAGCGTTCGGTCTTAGGGCTATGCCCAATTGGGACTAGTGCTAGTGGGAGATTGTTAGTGTAAGCCCTAGCCCCAATGCATTGTAACGAAACACTTGAAATTGATAAAATGAGGCATTAGTTTTATCTTTTGTATTCCTGTGCATATCAATTGATAAAACTATCCAAGAATGTCGTTTCGGTTTAAGTTATCATGTGTGAGGCACATGATTGTAAGACCTTGAAACAAATGAGACTTCATTCTAAATATCCCTAGTCAGTCATTGTTATGGGAATAACAATGAATTAAGACTAGTATGCTCTCTCTGATATTATGAGTTCTGTCTTACGGATCATTAGGACAAGAGTGTCAATCAGAGATCATAGATACATGTTAAAGAACATGGTATCTGGATACGATCCGCTCATGAGAACACTACATGGTACAAGTCATAAGTGTTTCTCATATGCAAGTTTTGTATCGGAGTTCTTAGACCTGAAATCTCTATGAAACTCTTTATGAATTACTGTGTACTTTGACATACACCTAACGTGCTCGTAACAGAGTGACAAGTACGGGTATGATTGGGTATGCATTAATTCATGTTAGAGAGCATGAGAGAAGTGAAGGGATTACCCCTCTCAATAAGAGAGAAAATATCATCGGCCACTTGATCAGTGAACTGAGAAGTGTATGGCCATACCGAGATGAAATAATGAGTAATCATTATTTATCTGAAAGTTCAGTGTCACTGGAATATCAAGAAAGGAATTAATATATATAAGGATGACTGGTTCCATGCCTTATATTAATTCTGATATTTATGGGTAAGGGACTATGCAAAATTGCATTAGGTCACTAAATGCCATATGCATTTTCATTTAATTTGGAATGCTATAATATCTTGCTAGAGAATATATATAGCCTTTGAATTAATTTATTAATTCATTGCCAACATTAAATGGACCTATAGGATCGCACACAAAGCATTGGGCTTAAAATATTTAAATTGTGTATTGGGAATTAATTTGGACTTTTATTTAAAGTCAAATTAATGCATAAAATGGGTAAACAGATTTTTGCCTAAAACAGCTAGGCAAATCTGTAAAAACAGTTTTTTTGCCTAAAACAGCTAGCTGTTTTAGGCAAAACTGTCAAGGTACGATTTTGCCTAAAACAGCTAGCTGTTTTAGGCAAAACTGTTAAGCCACGATTTTGCCTAAAACAGCTAGCTGTTTTAGGCAAATATGTGAAACGAGTTTTTTGCCTAAAACAGCTAGCTGTTTTAGGCAAATATGTTGGTCACGAGAGAAATTTGTTGGCATGTGCTAGGTTTAATTTCAATTGATTAATTATCTATGTATAATTAAGTTAATTGAGTATTAAATCCTAATTTGTATTTAATCAAAATATAATACTTGAGAGGAAATTAAAGTAGCCAAAATTTAAACTAAAATACTAGTTGAATTCGGCAACTTATTTTACCTTAAATAAGTAAGTTTGTTTTGATTAAATGACTAATGCTATTTGAATTTAAATTCTAATGGAATTTAAATTAGGATATATCTCTTAATTAGAAAGTGATGGAGGCTGAAATTAACACTTAATTTACGGCACTCACACTTGACCTAAATTAGTGATATATATTAATGAATTAAATGAATAACATGGATGCCGTTTTTGCTATTTTTCTCTCTTGGCCGAAATACTCAAGGGGAAAGAAATCTTTCTTGTTCTCTTGTGTTCTCGGGCTGAAACAGTAACCTAAAGGAAGAACAAGATCAGATCTTGTGGCTTCAAATCATTCCCATTGCCGAATACACAATCATAGAGCTAGCACTCTTGATTTTAAGCCATCTTTGCAAGTGTGTGTGTGAGAATAGAGGGAGTGGCGTAAAGGCTGTTCCTTGGCATTGGTGGTGAAGATCTAAGGTGGACATATCCTTCTTGGTTGCTGGTCATCATCAAAATCAAGTTTTAAAGGCATCTAAAGTTGTAAGTTTAAAACTCTAAAATTGCATGTTTCGATTCTTGTCATGGAATTATATGGCATGTATGATAAAAATTTTTGTTTTTCCGCTGTGCCATCATCACATTCATACCATGTCATATTCCATCAGTCGGCCCTAGTCAGCCTACACAGTCCAATCAGCTGAGACAATCTATAACTCGATTGGATGGTGAATTACTTGGAACCCCGGTTAATGTCAGTTCAGGTCAAGCTCAATTGCGCCGATCAGTTAGCCAGGTGCCTAATGCAATGGTGAGTCAACCAAGGCAATCAATTAGCCGAAGGGTTGGTGATTTTTTTAGTAAATCACTATTTGGAAATAGATCGAAAAGTAATTCGAGTCAGAGAAATTTTGTTGGGGAAGTAGCTGCACAGCCAAGTCATGTTACAGAACCCGATAATCAGTGATATTCGATATCCCATATCCCAGGTGCCAGTCGAAGGCGTTCTGTTTCCCATGTACCTGATGACAGGCAATGACGATCCATTTCTCATGTTCCACCGGATAATCAACGCCATTCTGTTTCCCAGATTCCTGATTTAAATCAGCAGCCTTTAGTTCAACAAGTTACAGATATAACAACTAGTCAGCATGGGCAATCTTTCAATAGAAGAGATGTGGATTTACTTTGTGATTGCATTTTCGGCAACACTGAAAATATAAGTGCGAGCGAGGGAACTGGCTATAATGCTAACACCACAGATTATGGACAAGAAACGTCAATGTCTTTGGGAGAGAATGATGATCTTGAAGATGCTCCAATGTACAATGATTACGTATCGCCTAATGATGATGTTGAGGCTGAAACAGTTAACATGATTGCAGATAGTGATGGCGATGATTCTGATCACAGTGAATATGCCAGTCCATTAGCATCGTTGCATCCGATAGAGGAGATAGGGCAGGCAAACTTTGTGTTCCCGTCGGAGCATTACTCAGAAATAGATTTCGATGCAGCCCAAATCCCCATTTGTGAAGATCTTCACTTTGCAACTTGGGATGGTGTGTCCGAGTTATCGACAGGCTTAGTCTTTAAAAGCAAGGATGAAGTGAAGTATTGTGTGAAGAAGTATTCAATAATGAGAAATGTGGATTTCAGAGTTGTTGAATCGAAGACAAATTATTGGGTTGTGCGGTGCGCAATGGCCGATGATGGATGCAGATGGAGGTTAAGAGCTATTAGAAAAGGAAGTAGTCCTTTTTGGACTGTGACAAGATTCAAAGGACCTCATTCATGTGTTGCTGGTAATGTATCAATTGATCATCGACAACTGGGCTCTCAAATTATTCGCAAGTGCATAACTGGCATGGTAAGTAAACAACCAACTTTACCTATTGATGTTATTATTGAGGCTGTGAAGCAACAATTTAATTTTGAAGTATCGTACCGCAAGGCTTGGTACGCGAAGATGAGAGCAATAGAGTGTATATTTGGTGATTATGTTGAGTCTTATCAAAGGTTGCCAAGATTCTTAATTGCCTTACAAACGTACAATCCTGGAACTGTTTATGAGTTTGTGGTTCAAGAAAAGGAGGACCCATCAGAGAAGCAATTTCAAAGGGTGTTTTGGAGTTTTAAACCTGTATTAGATGGATTAGCACATTGTAAGCCACTTCTGTTGATAGATGGGACATTTTTTACTGAAAAATTTCAACAGACACTACTTATTGCAAGCTCAGTTGATGGGAACAGCATGCTATTTCCAGTTGCATTTGCTATTGTTGAGTCTGAAAATAAATTCAGTTGGGCTTGGTTTATGTCCATGCTTAGAAAGCATGTCACTCAACGTGTCGGCCTTACAGTAGTATCGGATCGGCATGCTGGTATAATAGCTGTATTCCGGGATGAACGGAGCGGGTGGAAAGAACCTCTAGCCTTTCACAGATTTTGTTTGCGGCATTTCGTTAGCAACTATAACATGCATCACAGAAATCCAACAATCAAAAATCTTCTTTACAATGCGGGTAAGTTAAAAAAAAAGTGTTAGTTTGCAACTATTTTTGTAATCAATTTTACAACTTATATTGGTTTACATATTTCTTACTTGTGTAGGTGCACAATTTCAAAGGCGCAAGTTTGAGCAGCTTATGGACAATATCAAAGAGCTTGACGAAGATTCCTATAATTAGGCAATGAAGATATCACCAGAGTATTAGACACTGTCTGAGGATGGTGGTTATCGATATGGGCACTTGACAACAAATATTGTCGAAAGTGTCAATAGTGCTCTGAAAGGTGTTCGCATGATGCCAATTACTACAATTATTGAACATGTTTTGGCTCGTTTGGTGAAATTTTACAATCAGCACAGGGAAATGTACATGGCCAAAATGGCACAAGGCTTGCGGTTCACACCTCGATGTGTCGAAGTAATGACCAAGCGTGCTAACAAGGCTCGACAAAACGTAGTGATGGAATACGATATTCGATACAAAGTGTTTAAGGTATTATCATGCAGAGCACCTGATATAAATGTTGAGCCTGAAACATATATAGTCAGTCTTCAGAAACGTGAATGCGAGTGTGGTAAGTTTCAAGGAACAAAAATTCCTTGTTCACATGCAATTGCATGTTGCATGTATAGGAATCTTGACTTGTATCATTTCGTAGATAACTGTTATACTATTGCAGAGTCACTCAAATGTTACGATGGGCAATTCAACCCAATGGGTCAACAAAGCCTACTGGCCTGAGTATCAAGGGCCTAAATTGATACCTGATATGGAGTTACAGAGAAAGAAAGGTCAGCCAAAAACAACCCGCATTCGAAACGAGATGGATAGAAGAGAAAAGGAATATGTCACTCATTGCAGTAAGTGTGGTCATGTCGGACACAATAAAAAAACTTGTAATAGTGATGTTGGATCGTCGAGTCAAAATTTTAGAGGTTAACAATTGAGTTATCTTTTTTATATATATGTTGTATGTTTTTTATATATATGTTATCAAATATTTATGTTGAGTTTGCCATTTGATCCCACCATTTTATTTAAATATTCATAATCATGGTTAAAATAATTTGACAGCATGATGACAATATATATAAAAATTAATCAAGGTAATAAACTACTTAAGTTGATATCGTAATATTAAAACATAAGCTGATTGTATTTACACATAATGTTGCAATATATCAGAACATTCAAAACCTCCTATTTCTGTTCGATCTGCTATATGTATCAGTCTGACTGTTCGTCTCATCGATAGTGGGATCGTGCGGTAATGGCATGACATCACTAAATTCTCCACTGTATAGAAGTTGGTCAACGAAACCATGACTGCCTGCCATATCTGGTCCACTGAATAGTTCATTGAAAAAATCATCGTGATCCATTGACTGACTTGTTGGGGCATATGGTGTAGACTCAAATTGAAATGGTAGGCCCGTTTGATCATATTGGGTTGATTCAAATTGACATGAAGGACCCGTTTGGGCAATCACATCATACTCGTGTTGATCTCCTGAAGACAAACTGATGTTCAGATCAACATTCAATGCTGATGGCCCTGCCTCAAAGTCATTGCATCTAGCTGGTCCAAGTACAGTGTCAAATAATTGTTCTTGACTCACTGAAGTCAAACTGAACGAGCTGGAAGGATCTTCAGGGAAATAAGGCCACTGCATTGGTTGGGGACCCTGGTGCACTCCAGCTGGGATATGAATGGACTCAACTGTAGCTCGCCTTTCTCCCATTCCTCTCCTACTGCGTATAGATTGACGGGAATCCTGAAAAGAATGAGCCATCGGGGGTATATGTGCAGTATCAGGAACTGGCTGTTTGGGATAGTCAGTTGACCGTCTATCAAAGGCACCAACAGCTCCTAATATGCCCTCAGATGCCAATCGGATACCATGTTCAGCATTGGACGAAGAACCAATGTCGGAGTGCCTGATTTGTTCAGCATAATCGGCCTAAAAGAAAATAAACAAAATTTTTACAAATTATCGATATTATTATTAAAATATATATATATTAATATTAAATCATACCGATGCACCGATAGAGGCACCTATCTGGGTCATCCACCGTATTGTGCGTGATGTATACCATTGCATATACTGTGATCTCGGATGTAAAGGTGCTTGCAGAGGGGAATTTCTTACAACGCGATTATGCCGATTACTCCACTCATGAATAAAACATGAAAATCTACTTTCCCAATTCTGATTAGTATGGCCTCTTAAATCATACGAATGTACTGCATCATCATATTGTGAAGGGTGAGGAATCGGCTGGTCCATTCCGAATTGTCTTAGACATCGATCGGGGTGGTGCCACTCGATAATATTCCAACAGACTAGTGGCACGACTGACGTCCAAATTACATTTCCATTAATACAAAATTGTGGCAATAAGTGCAGCACATTCCTGTAAGGCTCCCAAACCATCTGAACCAGAAAATTATAATTTCATCATTGTATAAAAAAACTTGTATTATACTATAAATATAGTCTAGAAAAGGGAAATTATAATTAAACCTGGTCATCACGCTGTAAGTCCAAATCGAGACGGTATTGAAAAACATCTTTACTATTAATTTTGCTTGGATCTAATCCAAATCGCCACCTGAAAATTTTCAACCATCAACTGTCATTCAGCAAATTAAATGAACAATTTTTAATTTCAAATAAATATATTTTAAATATAAAATCACTATATATTACCTGCATCATAAGGCATGGACTGATCAACAACATGTTGATCAACAAATTCAGGACGAATATGAGACAACCTTTCCCAGGCTCACATTTGTAACAATTGTAAATATCCACCAAGTGAATTGGCTTCGGGTTTGGTTGCACGACATAACTCTCTATACAACCATGCCAGGACAGCAGATCCCCAACTGTACTCACCTACAACCTCTAAATTTTCTAGCAATGGTAGCCACATCAAGTATATGTAATTATTTGATTGTGTTGGACATAATAACCCACCAATACACCTTAGAATCCATGCCCGAGCAAAACATTATATCTGACATTCATTTGCATTCGCTGGCAAAATATTAAAATGTCTCCCCAACCATGACATTTTTACACTATGCCCCCTGAATTCATTTGCTGGAGGAACCTGACCTAAAAGACGGCCACATTCATAGGCCCAATCGTGATATAGATGTCCAGTTACAGGACGTCCATCGATGGGTAATCCGGTTAATACACCAATATCCTGCAGTGAGATTGTCGCCTCGCCAACCGAAAGATGAAATGTGTGCGTCTCTGGTCACCATCTCTCAACCAGTGCAGTTACTAAATTATTATTCACATTCATCACACCTATTTGTGACATGCCATAAAATTCTGCTAATCGTAGGTATGGAATTATTCTGTTATCAATGTTTCTATAAAGATCATTCACGCCAGCTCTGCGTGTTACCAACACATTATGTTGTGCCTATAAATAATTAAATAAGGTATGAATATTATACAAAATAATTATGTACCTACATAAAAGTTTATTACGGTTAAATAAAAAATTTACCTCTCCGTTCCAAATAGCATCGGCTCGATGTTTGCCTCTAAGCGTTAGTACATCATTCACGATGGGTCCGGGATTAATGTATTCTTGATTTCTAAATTGATCCATCTCTTATTACCTAAATTTATTAGCACAATATATTAATATTGCATGTAACAAATTAATATTTCATATTTAAATTATATACAAATCTTACCTTTTTGCTAATTCGTCACAAAAATATTTATCAAAATACAACTGCGTAATATATATTACCTGTCAAAAATTATTTAACACCATTAATAATATTTTTAAATTTATTCATACGATAAATTATTAAAATTAACAGTTAATTTATTCGTCATAATTTTTTACATCAACTAAGATACTAACAGTACAATTTAATTCAACTGTTAAACTATAATCATTTTAAAAATCATAATAAATAAATAATTAATAACATATTAAATTAATAACCAATTAAATAAATGTTTATTACATTCAAACAATATCAAATTAATACTCAAACATATAACTAAATACATGCTTTATTAATTAAATTAAATCACAAAAATCATAATATTACAAAATAAATTTAATCATGCTTTTTCTAATTATCTACTTAATATTATTTCTTTAATTATTTATAAATAATTACTATTTTATTTTTTGTAATTATAATTATTATAATTATTTTATTAAATATAACATAAATATATTTATTATGAAATATAAAATAAAAAAAATTGAAATGAAAGATGAAAAAAAAAATTTACCTTAAAGGAGAAGTTGTAGAAGATATATTGAATGAATGGATGGGAGGACCACGATAACAAGGCACTCTCTTAATTTATAGGGCAGTTGTCCTTAAAAAAAATTACACTTCTGGACACGGAACCCGACTCGACAAGACAAGAAGGACGCGTGGGGGACAACATTTCTGTCATGCCTGAAACCGCTGGTGGGACCAACGGTTTCACGTCTAAAACCATTGATCCTACCAGCGATATCAAGCGTGGCAGACCTCCAGTCCCCTCCGCATCTCGCAACCATCCCATTTTCATAAATTTTTTTTCAAACACCCTATTTTAATAATTATTTTTTTAAACTACATTATTCAAAATATTGTCCCAAATTATGCCCCATATGTATGTCATTTTCTTTGATCGGTAAAGATAAGAAAAGGACAAATAAAAGGACGTCAGAATACAGATCACGATTATTTATGACAAAAAATATATAATTATTTATTAAAGGTTAGTAATTTTTTTATTTTATTGCATATTAAATTTAAATAAAAATTAATAAAATAAAAATGAAATTTCATGAGTTCTATACTTATTAAAAGCACAGAGCCCGTCCCAAGCCCGGAGAAAGGAGGAGGGTTGCACTGAATTCCGGAACGCGAGTTTGTTTGGTTATTCTCAAAAAAAAAATGATCAAATACAAATTTTAAAAATTCAATAGCAAACAAAGCAAGTTCAGGTTGCTGGTGATGCATTTTTGCTTTATTTACGCCACATGAAAGAGAAAAAGATTATATGTGGACCTCTACCTTTCTTGATTCTTGTAAATTAAATTTCCCTTCTCTGAGAGCAAATTGGGAGCTGATTTACATCAAAATGAGTAGTGAAAGAAGCCAATTAGATCTTCATATTTCCTTCTTCCCATTCATGGCTCAAGGCCATACAATTCCACTCCTAGACATGGCCAAGCTATTTGCAGCAAAAGGCTTAAAAGTAAGCATAATCACAACTCCTGTAAATGCTCCTGGAATATCCAAATCAATAGAGAGCAGCAAGAACCTGGGTCACAATATTCAGATTCTAATCGTCAAATTTGATTGTGTCAAAGCAGGATTGCCTGAAGGATGTGAGCATCTAGATCTGATTCCTTCACCTGATATGGGATTGAAGTTCTTCATGGCCACTTCAGTTCTTGCTGACCCACTTGAAGAAATCCTGAAACAACATCGGCCTAACTGTCTTGTTTCAGACACGTTCTTCCCATGGTCTACTGAGGTTGCAGCAAACTGTGGAGTTCCAAGAATTGTTTTCAGTGGAACTTGTTTCTTTTCTGCTAGTGCTACACACAATATAATGTTGTATCAGCCTCATAAAACAGTGAAATCTGATACAGATCCTTTCATAGTTCCGAATTTCCCAGGGGAAATTGAGCTGACAAGAAACCAGTTACCACCTTTTGTTTATCAGGAATCTGCGTTTGCAGAATTCTACAGGAAAGTCAAAGATGTTGAGCTTAAAAGCTATGGACTTCTGGTCAACAGTTTCTACGAGCTTGAACCCAGTTATGCAGATTTTTACAGGAATGTTTTGGGAGGAAAAGCATGGCATATCGGCCCGATTTCGCAATGGAATAGTGATTTTAAAGAACATTCCATGAGAGGAAAAGAAGCCTCCATTAATGAAGATGAAATTTTACAGTGGCTGAACTCAAAGAAACCCAACTCCGTTGTTTATGTCTGTTTTGGAAGTGTTGCAAATTTTCTCGACTCTCAACTTCTTGAGATTGCAAATGGACTTCAAGAATCTGGGCTGCAATTCATATGGGTAGTCAAGAGAAGCAAGACAGATCAAGAAAATGACAAGGAGTGGTTACCTGAAGGATTTGAGGAAAGATTGACAGGTAATGTTATGAAAAGATTTAATTAAATTTACATTGTCACTGTATCAATAAGCTTTAGTTTAGTTGATCTGCGACCAACAATGTGAGTTCTTAAGTTCTAGTACAACTAATAGCTTAGAGAAACCTCCAATCGATAGAACAGATAGACGTATAATAGAAAATAGTTGTTCTGTTTTGCCTGTTTTAGTCAATTGTTCTGTATAGAGTTTTCCAGTTTGACTGACTAGAACAATTTAGTGGAATTAAAACAATCAAAATGAAATCATATTTTGAGAATTTGAGCTAGAATTGGTGTATTGAACAGGTAACGTACTAATAATAAGAGGATGGGCACCACAAGTGATGATTCTTGAACACGAAGCAATAGGAGGATTCGTAAGTCATTGTGGGTGGAATTCTACACTTGAAGCAATAACAGCAGGTGTGCCAATGGTGACGTGGCCAGTATCAGCAGAGCAATTTTATAATGAGAAGTTGGTGACTAAGATTCTGAGAATTGGAGTTGGTGTGGGTGCTAAGAAATGGGCTAGACTTTTGGGTGATAGTGTGAAAAGAGAAGCCATAAAGAAGGCAGTAATAGAGGTCATGGTTGGTGATAAAGCAGATGAAATGAGAAGCAGAGCCAAGAATTTTGCACAAACGGCAAAGAAAGCTGTTGAAGAAGGTGGATCTTCTTACCGTGATTTTAATTCCTTCATTGAAGAATTCAGGAGTTTGAAAAAGTAGAATATTAATAACAATAAATGAATTGGGCAAGCGGTAAGCCTTTTCATCGGCTGGTTTCGGCCTAATCCTTTGGACTCTGATCGAAGAAAAGAGAACTTATCCATCCAAAATGCCAAAATTCATGAGCTATTAGCCTACGTCACACTCCAATGTGAGTCTGACATTTAAGGGTTACGAAATAAATAGTGCATCTTAATTCTTAATTATCATTTTATTATAATTCCTTAATCATCTTAGCTTTTAGCTTCTACTGTAAGAACAGGATGAAACAGGTGTCCAATCCTTCAACCACTCAATATTACTCCAATTTATTTAACTTAAACCTTAACATTTAGCTGTAAATTCCATGTTGATGACAAAGATTGTTTTAGAAACTTTGTCAAACATGATTTGAATTTAGTGGAAGCTTGGACAATCACTCAAAGAGTTTAAACGCAAAACTCCAAAATCCATTTAAAACCAAAACCTACCAATCTACGCAATTCATAATCACATCCTCTGTTTTAAAATTTTCCAATTTGGGTCTGAGATTATCAAGCTTTAAACATGGCCACTGAAACTGAGAGATTTCACATCCTTCTTTTTCCTTTAATGGCGCAAGGCCACATGCTTCCAATTTCCGACATAGCCAAACTCTTAGCAGCTAGAGATGTTTCAACCACCATTATCACAACACCAGTAAATTCATCCACCTTCACCAAATCAATTCAAAATTCCTCCACAAAAATCGACCTCAAGATCATCGATTTCCCTTCTAAAGAATCGAACTTACCAGAAGGACTTGAAAATCTTGATTTGGTAACAGACCCACAACACAGATCAAGTTCTTTGATAGCCTTTCTCTGCTTCAACAACCATTGAGGGAAGCCATTAAAGAGTTGCGTCCAAATGGGTTAGTTTCAGACATTTTCTTCCCATGGACTACTGATTTAGCTTCAGAGTTTGGGATTCCAAGATTGATCTTTCATGGTACTAGCTTCTTTTCTATGTGTTGCTTGGCTAATCTTGAACAATATGAGCCTCATAAGAAGGTATCTTCTGATACTGAACTCTTTAATCTTCCTGGATTCCCTGATAATGTAAAGTTTTCAAGGTCTCAGCTACCAGATGCCCTTTTAACTGACGACGAATCTGTTTTTAAAAAATTGCTTGGATGGTCTAAAGAAGTAGAGAAAAGAAGTTACGGAATGTTGGTTAACAGTTTTTATGAGCTTGAACCAGGTTATGCAGATTATTATAGGAATGTTTTGGGCATAAAAGCTTGGCATATAGGCCCTGTTTCGCTCTGCAACAGAAGTTTTGAAGCTAAAGTTCAAAGAGGAAAGCCAGAATCCATGAATGAACATGAGTGTATAAAATGGCTAGAATCCAAAAAACCCAATTCAGTTATTTACATTTGCTTTGGCACTGTCGCGAATTTCTCCGATTCACAGCTGCGAGAGCTTGCAACAGGGCTAGAAGCTTCAGGGCAGGAATTTATCTGGGTAGTAAGGACAAAAAAGAGTAAAGATGACAATCAAGAGAATTGGATGCCTGAAGGATATGAGAAAAGAATCGAAGGAAAAGGACTAATTATAAGAGGATGGGCACCGCAAATTTTGATTCTTGAGCATGAAGCAGTCGGTGGGTTCATGACTCATTGTGGGTGGAACTCTGTTTTGGAAGGTGCAAGTGCTGGTTTGCCGATGGTGACATGGCCCATTTTTGCGGATCAATTTTTCAATGAGAAGTTGGTTACTGATGTTTTGAAGATTGGAGTTGGTGTTGGTGCGCAAAAATGGGTGAGATTAGGGGGGAATTTTGTGGAGGGTGGAAAGATAGAGAAGGCAGTTAAGGAGATAATGGTGGAGGAGAAAGCAGAGGAAATTGGAAACAGAGCAAACAAGGTAGGGGAAATGGCTAGACGAGCTATTGAATATGGAGGCTCTTCTTACAATGATTTGGGTGCTTTAATTGATCAATTGAAATCTTATCATGGTTAGTACAATTATGCATACGCAACAATTTATCAGGGAATAGGTTAGTGAATTCAACGCACACAACGATTTATTACTGAATCGGTTTGCGAATTCAGTGTCAAGAGTATACCTAATTTCACATTGTTGTGAATTTTTCGTTGTAATTTCTCTTATATACAACGAATTTCAGCTTTCTTGTAGTGATTTTTGTCTGTTTCTCTTTCATATATTGCCATATAAGGTAATTATTTTGTGGATATGATAAGTTATTGTTTACAAAATGTTAAAACAAAGCTATTTTTAGATAATTATATTTGAGACCAAGAAAGAAAAAAAAATTCATATTTATACTCTGAATTAAACCTATTTCAAGGCATGATTTATAAAAAGTATTGAGAAAAAAACTCTGGAATGGCGAGCCTAGAAAAATAATGGGTAACGTAATTGGTTCATAGCATTGACAAAGTTCTCAATTCAGCATCCTCATCATGCTTGATTTGTCCACCAACCACTAGGCAATTTCCTCATATTTAATAATTGAAACTTCTCTACTCCGGCACCTCTGCATCTAACCAAGTACTATATTGTTGGTCCAGATCATAATAATTTTTTCATCACCTCAATTTTATTTATACTATCTGATATATATATACATGTATGTATATATATATATAGGAAAAAACTTATATATATATATATATATATATATATATATATATATATATATATATATATATATATATATATATATATATAAGTTTTTTCCTATATATATATATAAGTTACAGTAATTTATACAAAGTTAATGGTTCTTGGCCGGTAGCTGACTGTTGTGGTAGATTGTTTCCTTCTTTCTACCCTGACAATCAAAATTTAAGTTGTTTCTAATATATTATTAATCCGTGAGAATCATTCAATTTGGTATAAATTATTTTTGATTAATTTATGTTTGATAGAGTAGGAGATGTGATTAAAATGTAATAATGTTATATGCAAGATGAAGAATAATTAATTGAATTAATACGATGTCTAATAATTCAAACTTGTTCAATTTTGTAACAAAATATTTCACTTCACTAAGCATACTAAATTGGGGTTTAAAAATTTTAATTTTCACCAGTTGGAAGTTTTTCTAAACTGATTATTTTGCATGGTGTAAATATATATGTTTATTTAGTCATGTTCTAAAATTTATTAGTAATGGAAAAAATTGAGTCACTGTACAAAATTTTCAGCAGTTTAACATCTTCAAAAATTGAATTGAAAACAAAAAGAAACACAAATAAAATACAGTATATTGAGTTTCGTCAAAAGAAAATACATTGTATTTTAGTAAAAAAAAATACAATGTATTGAATTTCGTTAAAAAGAAAATATACTATATTTATTTATGTATAAAAGTAAATACACTGTATTTTAGTCAAAAGAAAAAAATAGTGTATTAAGTTTCGTAAAAAAACTACATTGTATTTATTTATATACAAAAGTAAATATACTGTATTTTAGTCAAAAGAAAAATAAAAAAAATAATATATTGAGTTTCGTCAAAATAAAATACACGTAATTTATTTTATGTACAAAAGTAAATACACTTTATTTTAGTCAAAAGAAAAGAAAATACTGTATATTGAATTTAGTAAAATAGAAAATACATTATATTTATTTATGTACAAAAGTAAATATACTATATTTTAGTCAAAAAAAGAAAAAAAACAATGTATTGAGTTTTGTCAAAAGAAAATATATGTTATTTATTTTATGTATAAAAGTAAATACACTATATTTTAGTCAAAGAAAAAAAATACAGTGTATTGAGTTTCGTCAAAAGAAAATACACTATATTTATTTTATGTACAAAAGTAAATATACTGTATTTTAGTCAAAAAAAATATAGTGTATTGAGTTTCGTCAAAAGAAAATACACTATATTTATTTATGTACAAAAAGTAAATACACTGTATTTTAGTCAAAAGAAAAGAAAATATAATGTATTGAGTTTCGTCAAAAGAAAATACACTGTATTTATTTATATACAAAAGTAAATACATTGTATTTTAGTTAAAAGACAAAAAAATATATATTGTATTGAGTTTCGTCAAAAAGAAAATATATTATATTTATTTTATGTACAAAAGCAAATATACTGTATTTTATTCAACAGAAAAGAAAATAGACTATTTTTATTCATGTACAAAAAATAAATACATTGTATTTTAGTAAAAAGAAAAAAATACAGTGTATTAGATTTTGTACAAAAATATTTTGTTTTGATTTTACTAAGTTTTTGGTTTATTTAAATATCTGTATGTTTCAACTAACATTTCATCATATGATAAGCCCTTTAAATTAATTACAATTTTTTTAGGTTTCATTAGCATAGGTTGCAGACTACCAGACAATGCTAGCTATACTAATCCAGTTACAAACCTACACTACTATTTAGACACTGCAATCGTAGATACGGGCATAAGCATGCAGGGGTATATCATCTAAATTTAACAGTCCATTATTGAAGCAGCAGCTACAGCATGTTAGAAGCTTTCCTCAGGGAGAAAGAAACCGCTACAAGATAGGTGTTAATTGAGACACAAGTATTTGATCAGGGCTATCGTCATGTATGGAAACTATGATGGCCTAAATTATAAAGCTCGGAAGTTGTATTTATTCAATGAAATAAATCTTAGTAAATATCTTCATTTCAAAAATAATTTAATGGGATTAGGAAACTTACTTTAGGATAAATAAATTGGTATTTATAATTTATCTGTGTGAAATTTTGATGGAGAATATGAACCAGGCATTGAGAGGAAACTACTGATTTGGTTGATGGGTATGCAGCTGTTTTAATGGAGTGGTTCCTGCAGAAAGTGGAAGAGGTACCAGCAACCACAGCTGATGACATTTTTTACGGTTTACACAGAAGAATTTCATTGTCGTTAAAGAGTTTTAGCTAGTAAAAAGTGATGTATAGTAGCAGGTTTGAACTTTGTGGCCAGAAATGGATGGTATTAGCAAAGATTCATCTAAATAAAATATTTATAGGAAATAAATAACTCAAAAGAGCAAACAAAACTCTGATACTTTTTGCAGTTAATGAACACTGATGAAAACTTAAATACCTTTAGCTAACGCATTGACTAGTGAATACAGATGAGTTGTTTAGCCACATCAGTCATTGTTGGCCTATTTTGGTTTATTGCAAAAGCAACCGAGAACAAGCTTAATCATATTATCTATATTTTAATCATATCAGTTAAAGAAAAAAGAAAAAGAAAAGAGTGTGAGGTTAGGTAATGTAGACAAATTAGATCAGTATTATCTACATTTTAATCATATTAGTTAAACGGCAATTTACTATTCTGATAGGCGACTTTTATTTTTGGTCATCATTCTGATGGCGATTAAACATGTAATGAAAAGAGCAGCAAATCATAGACTTAGGATAAAATTAAATTTTCTTATGGTAAGATATGTACGGCAATGAATATCAAAAGCAACCACAAGTGCATGCAGTGCAAGAAACACACACACACACACACACACACACACACACACACATATATATATATATATTATATATTATTGCAAATTACTCCTTTAATAACTTCAACTTTGTTCTCAGTTAAAACCAAAAAGATACCAAATAATTTAAAGACCGGATACAGCTTACAAAGTAGAAAATGTTTGACAAGATTATCCTTTATATAGTTTCCAGTAATCTACTTTCTCAATGGACATTAAATCACTTGTTGAAAGTGTGACCATTCATTTCATTTTTAGAAGAATTAATCCAATCTAGGATTCATGATTTTGCCACAAACCAAAAAAGAAAACGGCGAAAAACTTACAAACAGCTAGTCATTCTAGAGGAGCGAAGGAAATACAACCCATCTGCGTGGATATTTTGATTTGCCATCCTTAAAGTCAATTTCGCTAATAGTCATTAAATTTAGGTTTTATTATTCAAAAATAACTGATTTATTTTTTGTAACATAAATGCTACTGAACTTAGTACTTTTTTGCATAAAAATCATATTCATCGATTTTCAGTAATTATTTTGGCCGAAATAATGACATGACACGTCACGTCACGTCAACAACCTCTTATCCAAAATGATAATATGGTACGCCACATCAATAGTCATGTCACATGTTGAAATAAATAAATAAAAAAATGACATGTCAGCCTATTTAATTTAACCAAATCCAAATTGGATCTTACTAAGGTGATGGATTTTCAAGCTTATAAACCCATGCCACTCCCTTTGCCTTTCTAATATAAGATATGGGAAGGGTGTAAAGCTTGAGAAGATGACATTTTCATAATTTTTCTTCCTTTGTTAACCATTTAATTCATCACATTTTCATGATTTTTTTTTGCTTTAACCATTTCTAATTCTTTCATAGGTATGTGATGGTTAAAGCAAAAAAAAAAAATCACAAAAATGTGATGAATTCAATGGTTAAGAAAGCAAGAAAAATTATGAAAAAGATAATTTTCTCAATAAAAGAAGACAATAACCTTCAAATATAGAGGTCAAATTTGCATGATAAAAAATTTAAATTGCATTCAACATTAACTAAATAAACTAGATTTATAAAAATACAAATAAGATTCGAACAAATATGAAAATCAAATCTAAAATAAAAAATTTTAGATCTGAATTTATTAAAATACAAACACAAAAAAATATAAATAAAAAATAATTAATAAAATTAAAATTTCAGATCTATACCGATTTGAAAATTAGCATAAAGAGATTTGAAAAAAAAACACACAAAAAATTTGAAAATTACAAATATAAATTTAATAAAAGAGTAAGATAAAAAAGGAGAAGGGCTACTGACCATAAATGAATTGACGGTAGCCTCAAAATTAGATAAAGAAAATAAAAATTTTTGAATTAAGGGAGAAAAAGAGGCTAGATTTTTTTGTGGAGGCTAGACAGAAAAAGGACACTAGGGTTTCTTTTTTTTTAATTTTATATAAATATTATGTTCCTATTATCTTTTGCATATATAAATACTTAATATTTTATAACTCCTGGTATTCAACTCTATAATTTGCGCTCCATTAAAAACGTTAAAAAAAATTGAATTTAATTTCTTTTAAAGAAATTTAAATTATAATTACGGATTTGACTCCCTTATAATGGAAAAAAGATTAATATGTTATCCAGATCTAATCTAATTGTGCCTAAGCTCAATCATTATTATGAATAGGAATGGGGTTGTAGTCTCCCGCCTTCAATCATGACAACTTAAAATTATGAATATAATACCCTAGAGCAAACAATGCATAATTATACAATTATAGTGATTAGTGAATTTATTAAAAATTACGGAAGGAAGGTCCAGGCATTTTGTTATGCCAATTACTATATTTTTGCCAGCAACGGATGGGCTTTATGTTCTTATTTGTGTGCCAAGCTAATAAAAGTAGTTTTAAGTTCTAGAATAAATTTTGTAATTATGGGCTCAACTAATTAATTCCTTGTATTAAGGTCAATCTTATACTTATGTTAAACAAATCTGTAATAATTACTAATTAGTAACAAAATCCTTGCGAATCTCCTCTTTCTACCTTGAGGATAAAGTGGATTTAGATATTCTGGATTGTCTAATTATATACTTAATATGGTCAAGGTCTCAATTATTGATAATACCCAAAAATATAAAGGCTAAAGACCCAAATACTCAAAAGGGATCAAAGATAAAAGCCCATGAAAATCCCATCAGCTAAGGGATCAAGCACAAGAATTGAGGCTATCCGATCGGATTTGACCTCTTTCTGACAAACAGAAGTCATGTGACACACGTCATCATTTAATCATCATTGTCTATAAGGATAGGCCATATATGCCGTACAGTAGAACAATTATTTTATAAATAGTAGGTTCATTTTTAAAAAAGACTGTTTTTTCTTTCTAAATAATATAATTTTTCTTTCTAATTAAAGAATTTTTTTCTTTCCTTACTAACTTAAATATCAGAGTATTTACGTTTGGGCCAACTAGGTTAGCATCCTTTTTGCAGGTCTAGGTTAGCACCCAACTAGGTTCATTTCGATCGAGATTAGTCTCCTTTCCAACTATCATCTATTTCAACGTGTGGCTATAAAAATTTTGCGATTTATCAATTATTATACAAATAATTATTTATAAATTGCATCTTTATGCACATAATGTAAAATAATCCCAAAACGTACGAATTGGATCTTGAATATATATATATATATATATATATTTTTTTTTTCTGTTGACAGCAAGCATAAATTGAATCGTATGCTTGCTTGGAATCAAGAATCATCACGAGATAACAATTTTTTGAGCTGAATAGATAGCCCAACCATTAAAATTAAGTATAAAATAAATTATTTCTCAACATTAAATAAATTAAATTTGAATACATATGACAATATATAATAAAATCCTTAACACATATATCTAGTTCGCGTATAGCTTCATTCGCGAGTCAAATCAAAAACTTATTGCTGGGGTAAAAATTTAATTTCTATAAACAAACACAGTAGTATAATAAAGAAAAAATAAAATAAAATAAAATAAAAGCCATTATCGAGACTTAACTTTAGCATCATTAGTACCTTTATTCAGGAACATGGTGAATGAGAAAAAAGCATATGTCTTGTATAAAACCGAAAGCAAGTCTTATAATTACTTGTAACTACCGGCTTTTCTAAAAGCTGCTACTCATTTTTTTTTCTTTTTTATTATTGAGATTTTTTTTATTTGAATTCAATTCATATCTTAATTTACATGTCTAGCCAATAGCTTATTATTACGTAAATAATAATAATAATAATAATAATTTTAAGTCAGATATTTTAAGCACTGTATCCTCCTTATAAAGCTGTCCAGTTGAATCTGAATTTATTGGATTTATAGGCTTCAGACACCAAATAGTAATACCAAAAAAATTCATAAATTAATATATGATTGTGTATATTAAAATTAATTAATACATTTGTGTTTGTTTAAATAATCATGATTTCTTCCATGGATCAATTCATTTTTATAGTATTATCTTTATAATCTCTCAAGCACCAAAGTATAAAAGCCCGTGAATTAATTAGGACCTTGCGCATGCTTAATTCCTCATTTCAGATTTTTTTTTTTTTTGTCTATGAAATTATTGTTTTTAAGTTTTGAGAGATATGCTTTGTAGCAAATTGTGGAAAAGTTCACCAAAAATATATTTTCAATAAACTTTGGATATTAAAATTATCGAGGAAGACACGCATGATGCAGGCGTAATGGTAGCCCATTAAATAAAAGTAAAATAATATTAAATTTTAATGAAATGGTGCACAATCGCACGCACCAAAATATATATCCATGCAGTGGGTTGAATACTCTAAAATTCTTAAAGAAGAAATACTAGCTTGTTGGATTATTAGTAAACTATATTAGAATATAAATTCTGTAAAATTCAAATGTCAAGCCAGAATGCTGGTTCCTCAAGGCATGATTAGCTTAATTATAATTAATTATAAATCGACTAATTAATTTTTTTTCTAAACCATATTTATATTTGTATTCATTAATAAGCTAATAATAAATTATAATATAAAAATGATTTTTAATTTATTACATAATATTATGTATTTTTGATTAAATGTAAGTAAATTATTAGCTCGGTTTATAAATACGGATTTAATTCTTTAACATGAACTGGAAACAATCTTACGGTTGTCACCTCTTTTAAAAATGAAAAATAATAATAAAAAAAAAGCCCTTAGAGCTGACCCCGACAAACCATATGATTGTATAATAGTTTGTGCTTTGTTTTATATCTATTTTATATTTTTACTCTAAATTTAAATTATACTTCACAATTTGTGATTTCCATATAAGTGAGAAAAATTATTATTTAATGGTTATAATCTGAAAAATAAAATTCTTAATGATAAAAACTTAAAAACAAAAATAATGTTATTTTTATAGTTACTGGCAGTTGATTTTAACAGCTAAATTTCCAGTTTAATTTCTGATCAATAGAAGAACGCTTGCAAATTGCACAAATTATTTTATATGGTATTGCATTATATATTTGGTTGGTGAAAAAATTTTAGAGAGAACAGATTCACTACAAGAAAAATTCTTATTCCCGACGGAAAATTACCGTCGCTAATTACCGACGGAAAAAATTGTTCCGTAGGGAAAATTGTACACAAAAATCATATTCCCGACGGAATAAATAATCCGTCGTAAATAAAGGAGGGAAATTATCCCGCCAAAATCTACTGACGGATATATTAAATTCCGTCGTTAAATTGGCGCCAATTTTCGTGCCTGAAATAGGCCACGAAATTTACCGACGGAAACAAATTCCGTAGGTAATTTACCGACGGAAATTATATGCGGTAGGTAAATACCGACGGAAAAAATATTCCGTCGGTATTTGCCTACGGAAATAATACTCCTTCGGTATTTACCGACGGATTTATATAACCGTCGGTAATTTACCTAAGGAATATGATTCCGTCGGTATTTACCTACGGAAATATATTCCGTCGGTAATTTACCTACGGAATCATTTTCCGTCGGTAATTTTCATAAAAATCAATTGTTATTATAAATTGTAATTGTTTTATTTTTTTATTTTCTTTTAACAACTTTATTTTTTTAAAAAAATAATATATAAGTTTTGATGATTTCATAATATGATTAAGTTAATAATGATTTATAAATGGTACTATGTGTAAAATTTGATTATTTCATTACATGAAATTTAGTTTATTTTAGAAGGTATCTTTTTATATCTACTGATTGTTTTTTATTCATGATTAGACTGTGACTTTAATTTAAAACCATAAAATTATAAATTTTAATTTTAGTAAATTAATTAATTAATTAAACTATAAGTTAATCTAAACTAAATTGATGTAATTTTTTATTTAATGACTATATTAATAATATAGTCATTAAATGAAAGAGATAGCATCATATGTTTTATTGTACTAGAGTTGGGAGCTTAGAAATTCAAATTGGAAGAGTTGAGGGACTGAATTGAACCTTTTCTTTAAACTATAGCATTAGAGTTGATTTTTTTTTTGAAATAAATATTTGAAAATTAATTTTAAACTTTTTATTTAAAAATGTTTATTAAGCAGAAATTTTATTTAAAATTTAAATTAAATAGAGAATTTTATAATAATAATGTTAATGACATAAGTCCCTATAATTTTAAAGAAAAGTTATTAAATAGATAACTTATATTTTAGATTATTAACGTCCGAACCGATCAGATTTTTCTGGTTTATATTTTAGATTATTAACGTCCGAACCAAGAATTTTCTTCGTGGAGGCAGGGATGGGGAAAAAATATTCTTCGGTTTAAAATTTTTCCGACCTGAAATTTAGTAATTATATTTATATAATTTAATTTTAAATTATATTTAATTTTAGTTGTATCGATTTTTAAAATTTATATTAATTTGATTTGTTATAATTATATTTATATTAAATGTTATAATTCGAAAAGTTATAATTTTAAAATATAAAAAAACTATTTTAATAAAAATTTAATAAAAAAATCAAATATCTTATTATAGTTTATAGTTGTATTCTATACTAAATTCTCTATACTAATATTATATAGTAATATATTTAATTACTATTTATATTAAATTTTATAGTCTATAGTATTAAGTAATATACTAAATATAATAAAGTATATAATAAAATATACTAAGATCTGGAAATAAAAGGCAAAAGTAAGGAATTGGAAACATTGTATAATTTTTAATTTTTTTTAAATTGATTTAATAAGGCAAAAGTTAATTAATATTTTTGTCTACTTGTATTGTAAGCTACAATGATTTCTCTTCAGATGGGGAATTATTTGAATAAATTAATTTTTTTTAATAATCAACAATGCTATCGATGTAGTGTCAAAAAACAATGCTATCTATGCGAAATATCGATGTAGATGGATTGATTTAGTCTTGTATAGTTAATTAATATACAAAAATCAAAGAAATTTCCACATATAACTCTTAAAATTGGTACAACTCTAATTTGTGTCATTTTTATCTTTATTTTTTTATATAATACATATTCAAAATAGGAGAGAGTGAAATTCAAATTCTAATTTCGGTACAAATAAAATATGCAAATTGAAAAAAAATACTAAGAAATACATAAAAAAGAGGCATAAAGATTTTTTCATCTTATAATTATTTAATTAATACTATTAATTTAATAGTTATTTAAAAAAATACTTTATATTTACTCTTATCTTTATAAATAATGGTAAATATAGATTATTTTTATAATGGTTAAAAACTGAATTTAAAATTTTTTAAGAGGGAAATTTTTTTATTGTGAAATTTTGGAGGGAGTTAAAAATTTAATTATGAATGAGGGTTTAATGGGGATTCAAATTGGGCTTAGATCCACGGGGTCAGAACAAGTAAAAAATTGCTCCTACTCATTGTTTGGTTTCTTTTTCTTATTTTCTTTTTAGGGTTTCACTTTCACTTTCATTTCTCTCTATCTCTTTCTCTCGTTCTCTCTTCTCTCCGCCGCTCTCCACCACCGAGCTTATATGGTTCTCTCTTCCCCAGCTTGAAAGGAACAAGCAATTGGTGCTTTTGGTAGGTAGGAAGCAAAGGAACATGTTATAACCATTATTACTCTTAGCTCTTTGTCTGTGTATATTTTAACCTGGTTCGCAACAGAACAGAGGTTGTTTTGGATGTTGTGCTAAACCCACGCCAATTATTGCGGTGGATGAACCCTCAAAAGGATTAAAAATTCAAGGGCTGGCAGTGAAGAAACTTAGCATGTCGGATGACTTTTGGAGTACTAGCACTTGCGATTTGGAGAACAGTGTTGTTCAATCTCAAAGAAGTTTCTCATCAATCAGTATAGCAAACACGAATCTCAGCAGTGGAACAAGTGGCATTGGCAGCGCTTCTGATTTTGTGAATCACGGTAATTTTCTATTTATTTATGTTATTCATTTTCTGATTACTTGAGAAAAAAATTAAAAACATTTGTGGTTGCTGTGCTGCTAAAGTATACTTCGGCAGTTGTCATTTTGTGAATCATGTTTCTGATACATATGAAATCAGGCATGGTATACTTGATGATTTTAGTTTTGATCGCTGCTATTGCCTTTGAAATGACTCTAGTTTTTATCATTGTTATACCGAGAGAAGGTTGGCATTTTGTTACTTGCAGGTCTTAACCTCTGGCAGCAGAGCAGGCTTCAGTGGAATGAAATTAGTAGATTTCTTCTTACAATTCTTCTTCTTCCTTTCCTGTAATTTTCACATGGACTTATTGTCATTGCAGTTGGAATGTAACTTACGAAGGTTTACTTGGAAGCAGAAATCCATTCCCTCGGCCAATTCCGTTGTCTGTGAGTGCGGCTATTTGGGGTTGAACTAGTTTCTTATGCATTTTGCTGTAGCAAACATATTTGAATGTTTGCTGACTGGATTTTGACTGGCAGGAAATGGTTGATTTTCTAGTGGACGTGTGGGAGCAAGAGGGATTGTATGATTGAAGAGCAGAACTGCAAAAAAATTGTTAAGATTTTCATTCAGTAAATAATTTATTTCTGTAAGTATGACTATTAAAAGCCTTTTGTAAATATCTATGTGGAAACGAAGAAAAAAACTTTATGGTTTGACCAAGCATAATTTTCTTAGTCAATTGGATTAGTTCCAAGCATAATTTTCTTAGTCAATTGTATTTAACTAATCCAATTAATGTCAACCAAGCATAATTTTCTGCTCATATAACTTTCATTTTTCAAACACATTGAACAGGCACCAATTCCTCAGATTTGTCCAGAAAATCTCTTTCTTATATCTATAAATATCCATTTGCGTGTCTCTCAGCTCGTACATTTCGTCTATAATTGTACAAATGGAAATTCTCATTGACAGGAGCATGTTATAATTGAAACCTCTTTCCGTCTTTTCTCATGACGTTGCAGTGTTAGGACCCCATTATTAGGACCATATAACTTTGTTTCTAGCCACGGACCTGCATAGACTTTGATTTCTGCAGCTAGTTTTTTACTGCAAAAGATGTCATTCCATCATCAACAAATACAAAAATGTAAACATATGTCTAACCGTATAGAACATGAATTTCTTTTTGCAGGATACACCAATTGGGAAAGACTAATTTTGAGGTAAGTGATTGTAATATGAACTACTAGAATTAATTTTTTCATTTCACAATGCTTGCCTAGATTGGGTACATGAATTTTTCATGGCTCTAACACTAAGTGATCTCAAAAATAGTTTTTTTTTTGCTTTTGTCATGTTGTTTATTGGGTTATGAGCTTGAAGGCCCTTACATGGTTAAATGTCTTGTCTGACACTAACAATGCTAATATGTCATGTAACAAAGTTCTGTAATTTATTTTTTTGCTTCAGTAGAAATTTTCAAATTTTAGTTGTTTGTAAAATTTCAGTTTGTTTGTTTACTTATATTTTCTTTTTGGTTGTTTATCTGACTTTAACTGTATATATTTTCAAAATTTAAGGGCCATGGAGACCGTCATCAACCAACATGGTCTTGATATGAGGCATTGATGGCATCACGCCTTCCTTTGATAGGTGGAACTCAAATTGGGGACTCTGCAGGTAAAAGTGATAGTGATTAGCATGTGTAATGCTCACTAATCTTGCTGTGAATTTGATCTTTTGTGTTTGCAGCTTTGCTTTTTATTCAAATGTTGAAACAAACTTTTTTAATTTTTATTAGTTGACTAATGACTTTGAATGATAGTGTCCTTAATTACTGTTTTAAGGTTTGAAAAATTTTTATGGAGTTGAATTACTACTTTTTTTTTAATATATATATTGTGTGGTTATCTTTTGGATACAGTCTGCATAGAAAACTAAATTCAATACAAGAGGCCTCAGGTGGGAAGCAAATATCAATAAATGATTTAGTAATAAAGGTAAGCACACTTCACTTCTTTGGATGCTGGAAATTTTTTTTACTATAATTTTTAAGAAATCAGATGAACACGATAAATAGGCAGTAAAACAATGACATTTGGGCTCTTTGATTTGAGTATATTTTAAATTTGGGCTAATAATTATATTCTTCAGTAAGTACATAGATAATAGTTGCTATGCATTGGAGATTTAATTTTACATACGTTATGAGAATCTTTGAGGTATTAATTTTGAGATGGAATTAAGAGTATCTTTTTTCTGATTCTTAGATATTTTTAATTAGTAAAGGGTACAACACAGTACTTTGGATTTGCAATTAAACTATCCATGCTGTTATTTTTTAATCATTTTATATTTTTTCTTGCCTTTTCCAATAGCTATGCAACAAATTTAATTTATAGGTCAAGACTGAAGATTGTAAACCATTGCCCCCTCCTCTAATTATTAAATAGTTGAGAAAATATATAATAGTTTTAGTGACGGATAGTGATCGATAATTCCGTCGCAAATTTTTTAGCAGAACATAAATTTACCGACGGAAATATATTACCGTCGTTATATTTGCCTACGGAATTTATCATTCTGTCGGAAATTTGCCTATGGATTTTACCGAGGGAATTTAATTTTTCGTCGGTAAATATAACAAATGATAAGTTATATTTGCCTACGGAATTTCTCATTCCGTCGGAAATTTGCTACGGAATACTTATTTCCGTCGGTAAATATAGCAAATGACGACAGTTTTCGGTCTGCATCTACCAACGGATTTACCGACGGTCAATAATTTCCGTCGGGAAAAGTGCCTACAACCGGATCTCCTTCGCCATTTTCCGTCGCTAAATTCCGTCGGCATTTTGATTTCCCTACGGAAATGCACTCAATTCCGTCGGGAAAATGAATTTTTCTTGTAGTGATTGGTAATAAAAAATTGCTAATCCTGGCTTCTTCTTCTTTGATAAAAGGATTGAAAAAATAAATAGAAAATAATAATAATTCGGTATGTATGTATCCAAACAGTCGGATTGTGCGCATCTTGCATCTTGATAATAGACGATTTAGATGCAAGTGCATTACAAATCACACTCTAATAGAATAATTTTCTTCTTAAATTTAAACCAAATTTGAAAATATACCTTTTTTCCTATAATTCTATTATATCCAATTCGAAAATCGGCTAATATAGAGTCAAATACTATTTCATACACTAATTTTTTTTAACATTTTATACACTATTTTATTGTCACATGTTTCAGTTAATAATTAGTTAATTAACGGAATTTGCGCATTATTTTTCTTTTCCCGGGCGCTGAGAAGCACAGGGAGTAGCGTGAAATGCGGGGCGGGCTCCTTTATCGTTCCTGTTTAATACTTTTTTCTCCAAAGCCACCAATCTCTGCTCACTTGGAATTTCGCAAATTAAGGAAAAAAAGGGTTGCACAAGATATTAGTAGTTCTTTGCAGGCTTTTTACACACACACAGTACCTATTTCCAAATATGTTTCATAAATATTCTTAACCATTTGCTAATCATTTTTACAGCCATCAATTACACGCGATGGTTAGTGAGAATCAGATTATTTAGATTTTTAAGCTCTGCATGCTGTAGCCTCTACGTGCCAATTTCTAGCTAAATATTACAGTCATTAAAGAATTGATGTTAACTGATAATTGTAAACCGTTAGAACAATATTAACTGTAATATATTCTTTATCTGTTTATTTTGAATAAAATTTAAAATTTATTTAATTATAAAGTTATAATTTATTTTTTAATAATAAAGTTATAATTAATTAAATTTAATAATTTATTTTTAATTATATAATTTAATATTAAATTTAAATTTATTTATTATTTTTTAATTACAGTAAAAATAATAAAAACTACATATAAAAAATGGAATGAGTATATTATTTTTGATGAATTGATTTGGATGGCCAACGGACATCATATAAACCCTTGCTCTCCTGGCAAGAATTAATTCTCACCAAACATGTCTTCTTCTTCGCCGTTCTAATTTATAGCCAACTTTCGAATCATAATTTTATGCTTAATTTAAATTTGCTAAACGTATAGATTTTCGGTGATACACATAATACTAGATTTTCATTCAATTAATGCAACAATAAATTTCTTGATATCTTGCCTGTGAAAATTCAGGCAATGACAGATAATTATGTAACCAAAAATCTCCTCCAACCGATCCACGGAGTGAGTCGGTTAGCCTGTCTTTTCATAACATCACTTCTGTTCTAAAATTTCTGTGATTGATTGATTTGAATAGACCAAAATCATATTATTTTCTATAATACAGATTATTATTTTCCAAAACATTAAATTGATAGGCTCCGTTTTAAAAAAGAACCGATTTTAAGACCTTTATGCACCAGAGATTGTCATTCCTTATAAGCCTTTGGGCGTGCTAAACGAAGGATTATATTTTTTTTTTGATAAAAAAAATGAAAGATTATATTATATTTATTATAATACGTGAAATTGTGATATCTTTTCTAATTTTACTTACGTTTTAATGAAGTGAGCACTATTATTATAAAGGATGATGGAATATTACGAGTCAATTTTTCTTAATAAAAAATTTTCAATTCTAGCTATGGATATAGGTGAAAAAGTTTTAAATATGTGGAAAGAAGAGCTCTTTTGTTTTTTATGGACCGGTCTAAACAAAAAATACACATAATATGTTGATTAAAACCATATAAACTTGCCATTTGTGCATTTTAAAATGACACTCTATTTAACTCTTTAAAATTGCTTAAAATTTATATATGGTGGTATAAGCTTATAAAAATAATTTTATCTTAAACAAGCAAATTGAAAATGTTTAATGGTAAAGTCAGCAAATATAAAATATTCTATGGTAAAAATTTTTTAATTATTTTTCGAGAATTGAAGTAGAGTGTCAATATATATATATGTGTGTGTGTGGCAGTCTTATATGACTTCAATAATATGTTGCATGCCTGCTTTTAATTATTTATACAAAGTTTTCAGTATTTTAGGTGATACATTTAAGCGAATTATGTAATTATATATATATATATATATTATTTTCAATATTTAAAAAATATTTTTTTCCAAATTATATTTAAGTGATAAATGCATACAAGTTTCAATACATTAAAACAAATTTGACCCAAAAACACCAAACCAAACAATATACATTTTAAATCTCTTTTGGAATATTCCAAATCATGTTGTTTTTTCTTGCTGGACACTACTGCTGCCTTTTCACGATGAGAGTTGTACAAAACTCACAAATATTTATAAATTCTCTTTGGAAAGGAAATGGCACATTTTTTCTTTTAAAATCATCCAAAGTGCATTATTTTGATTATTTATAATTTGCATTATAATTAAAAGAGGCAAGATAATTAAGACTTCTAGTTATATCGAGGAAAAAAAACCCTAATTGGTTGAAAATTTATACTCTTTATTTTTGCATATTAAAAGTTAAAAGTCATGTAACCATTGTAGATAAATTTATTATCTGAACTATTAAAATAAATAATTTCGCTTACATTGGATTTTCCATGCACCAATCTAATAATAATATATAATAATATTTTGAAAGTAAAAAATGGTAGATTTTTCTTCCAAATTTGAAATTTCAATTTTCAAGCATACACCATGTAATCACACACATTAGCCCCACCGCAGCACCGCTGTTCCTTTCAACCTCTTCTCTAGGGATTCGCACACTCTTCACATTCTCCTCCGTAGATTACTCTCTCTAAGTTCAGATCACAAAAGATCCAACAAAACACAGAAGCACAACTTCAAACTTTGAATTTGAACCTCTGTCCGATCAAACATGAAGACCAACACCAACACAAAGCTCATTCTTCTTCAACCTTCTATTCACAAAACCACCGCCTCCTCCTCACACCGCCTTTGGTTACTCTTCATAGTCACTTTCTTCACCGTAGCTTTCACTCTTACCCTCTTCTCCACCACTATTCCCGCCATCCCCACCGCCGGTTACGCCGCCGATTCTTCCTCTACCTCTCTTCCACTCTCCGTCACTTCTGCCTTACTTCACTATGCGTCTGCTTCCAACTCAACAACTCCTTACATGTCCTCCTCCGAGCTTTCCACAATCGCAGCCGTTCTCCGCGACTGCTCCTCCCCTTGTAACTTCCTAGGTTTTGGCCTGACCCACGAAACCCTTTTATGGAAATCGCTTAATTTCCAAGGCCAAACAATCTTTCTCGACGAAAGTGAATACTTTGTTTCGAATTTTGAGAAGAATCACCCAGAAATTGAAGCTTATGACATACAATACACCACCAAAGTGAGCGAAATGGCTGAGCTTCTGGTCGCCGCGAAATCTCAAATAAAAGATGAGTGTAAGCCTGTGCAGAATCTACTGTTCTCTGATTGTAAGCTAGGCATAAATGACATGCCGAATCACATATACGAAGTTGCTTGGGATGTGATATTGGTGGATGGGCCACGTGGGTATTTTGCGGCGGCGCCGGGGAGGATGTCGCCGATATTTACGGCTGCTGTAATGGCGAGAAGCAAGAAAGGAGGTGGGAAAGAGACGCATGTATTTGTGCATGAATTTAATAGAGAAGTGGAGAGGATTTTTAGTGAGGAATTTTTATGTGAAGAGAATTTGGTGGAAACTGTGGATTCATTAGCTCATTTTGTGGTTGGAAAAATGGAAGCTAAAAGCTTCGAGTTCTGTGAAAATTCGACATTTTCATCTTCTTCGACATTATCGACTGGAAATATCGCATCTTTATCATCTGGAGATGATGCCGATGATGATTGAACTACTGGGTTTGGTTATTATTACTTTTATTATTACATCTTTTTTTTTATCCTAAAAGTATAGAAATGTTTAAACAGTAAAAAAAGTTCTCTTCCTCCAGGCAATGATAAAAAAACACAAATGTAGATTTCTCAGTATTTTTTTTTTTTTACTTTCGTGTCTAATCCTTGTTTGGTTGCTGAGAGGGCGGGAAAAGCTTTGAATCAAAAGCTTGAATATTCGTAATTACGTCCCCTAATTTGACTAATTAGCCAGGATGATAATCTGGTAAGGCGAGTTTTAGACTTAATTAATTAACTCCAAATTGACATAGTTCGTGCTTTTTTGCATAATCCGAGTCAATATTTAAATTGAATGTCAAAGAAATAACAATTTTTTTGTTCGTGTATCAGATAATATAGTATACAATAGAAAAAGAATATGGTATATAAGAAGGGTACGGTAACAAGTTAATTGTATTTTGGCATGCATGTAAACGACAAAATGGGGTTAGTAAGGCTGACAAATTTTTTTGCAGTTATAATTCAGAGAAGAATTTTTGTAGAAGAAAATTGCAAGTTTTTATTCTTTGCATCAGATATAGTATTGTTTCATTTAAGTATGAATGCTTTTTTTTATACACGTAAGTGCAAAAATCAGACAAAATCACTATTCCCTCCTGTATTTATTATAGAAAAATAGGACGAATGTATTAATTCTAATTATCCCTAATCTTTTCGAAGACCACAATTACACTAAAAGGAGAGTTGCGTTTGTGTCGGTGAGGTAATATGGTGGCCGACAGCGCAATCCACTCGTAGCGTCAGCACTTGTTTATCTCGATTCTAGTAGAGATTTAAGATTTTCGTGTCCTGGGAAACCGTACTCGCATTATCGGCTGGGGTTCGGCAACGAGCCTTGTTATTGGGTGTAACTAGCGCGTGGAGTTAAAAACGTTCGTAGAATTTAGTGGGACTGGTGATGGCAGGACAATACGCCAGCAAAGAAAGGACTGACGGACTCAAACCCATACTAGTTTCTTCTTTGGAATTTATCTTTGGTACGGTCACGTGGGGCACGTGATAAAAGCGGTTGTTCTGGCAGAAAGAGAGGGGAGTGGAACTGAAAATGTGTCGGTGAACAATGTTGTTAGGCTAAGGCTAAGGCTTCAAATTAAAGTCAAGTCAGTTGCTTGTCCTGTGCTATTTTCAATTTCGTCCTCTCAATCTTATGGTTTCGCATCCGAACCAAATTATTTGGATTGTTTATTTTTTTGTTTTTTATGCTTTTTGTATTTTAGGATCAAAGGGCTATTGTTGAACAAATTAGATCAAATTTTGATCATTGTCAATTAAATTAAAAATCGAGTAGTAATTAGAGCCAAAAGATAAATTAAAAAAATTTTGTTATGAAAAAATAATTTATGAATAAATTAATTCTTTATCAAAGCGGCAAATTTTAATTGGACACACAAATTTAATAGAATCCACTTATAAAATTAAATTTAAAATTTATTATAATCTGTAAATGATACAATTATAATTCGATCAAAATGATCAGTAAAAAAATAGATCCACCTGGACTTTCATTCTCATTTTAAAGCTCAGCCCGTTTGAGAAGTTGGGCTTGGGGGAGAGCAGGCCGAACAATGAACAAAATCTTCACAATCTATGTCTCAATAGAGCTTTATAACTTATCAAATTTCTCTTTGGCCCCGTATGAGGATGAACTTGGCAAGGAATGAAATTGAAAAATGAGGGGTTAAGGCAGTGCCGAGGATGCATATAGAAACCAAAACACTCATAAAATGATCTCTGATCGGGAAGATCGTGAATACAATTCTTTCTAACATCAAGAACTCCACTCTTTATCAACTTCCTACACAGTGGCCCCACCTTAGTAAAATAATTACCTGAAAGTGACAAATTTGCCAAATTCCCTAATGCACAAACTACCTCCGGCACCTGACCGTACAAAAAATTTCCGGCGAGGTTTATCTGTTCAATCTTGGCTAAGCAACCTAGTGAGCAAGGTAAAGGACCTGTCAAAAGATTGTTGCTAGCATCAAGAAGCACTAGTTCTTTTAGAAACCCTATTTCATACGGTATGCAGCCCGTCAATAAATTGTTCAACAGCAAAATTTCTGTTAATCTTGTTGAAATGTTAAAGATTGTTCGTGGGATGGGTCCGGTGAATTTGTTGTTGGCTAAAGTGAGGTAAAGAACTGGGGTTTTCCCTAGGGTTTCAGGTAATTTTTGTATGAATTTATTGTTGTTAAGGAATAGTACATCTAACCCTTTTGTGAAAACCTGAGGAGGAACTGACCCAGTGAAGGAATTGAATCGGATATCTAAAAAAGATAGGTCATTAATTCCAAGAATTTCCATGGGGAAATATCCTGAGAAATTGTTGTTGCTCAAGTCAAGTTCGTAGAAAAAAGGTAGGTTTGCGATTTTTGGCGAAATGGTTCCAGAGAAATTGTTTGAATTTGCATGGAAGATGGCAAGATCAGGGAGTTGATCGATGAAGCCATCAAGAGAAGGGGCAGAAAGCTGAAATCCATTGAAATCAATGGCAGCAAGGGCTATTGCTGAGATATTATCGGGTGGATGATCACAATAGAAGCCTTTGTAGTTGCATATATCAGGACCAACCCATGTTTGGGTTATATTTAGAGGATCCGAGGTTATAATGTTCTTGAAGGTTTGGATTATAGGGTATACAAATGCAAGTCTTTTGTCTAAGAAAGTTAGAATTTGAGGTATTAATGGAGCTGGTGATGCTATTGGTGATATTAGGGTTTGAGAGTTTTGGCTATTTACACACTCTGACCATGTTGAGATGAAGAGGACTATGACCAATGTCTTTGTGTTTAAAGAAATTATTGTCATTTGATGCTTGAGGGAGAGAAAGAAAGAGAGGTTTGAAGATTAAATGAAGATCAAAGATTTTCCTGGAGTTTTATATATATAGTAGTTAGTGTGGTAGGTGAGTGCTTCATTTTCATTCATTAATTATCAAATCAATTATAAATTGTTATATAAAGAAAATTAATTTTCATAACCTCTTATTTGGAAGTTTTACATATATTAAGTACTTGTTCGAGGCAATTATATAGATTTTTTTTTTTAAATTGAGAATATTTACTTTTTTCTTCTTACCTTGAGCTTGATAAAGAACATAAAATGAAAATATTTTTGCTGGGAGTTGAGTGATGATTAATTAGTGACACAGTATAAACAACAAAATTCAGAGAAATAAAAGGTGGTATAATGGGGTTGGTTCTTGATTTTATTGTCCACAAATTTTGGTATATGCTCTCTATTAAATTTCCATAGAAGCAGTGACCAACTATTAAAGAGAAATTAGTGCGCCAATAAGTAGTGGATGGTATTGAAGATTTGATGCTTAAGTAGGCATATTGACATCGTGACTAATTATTATGAACTTTGTAGGAGATGTCTTTTATATAAAGGCCTAACACCACTCATATTTGGCTCAATTCTCCACTTACAAACTTTATTTTTATCAACATTTTTCTTGTCAAAGAAATGAGAAAATTTCCAATTACCAGTGGAAAAATAATTGTTGAATCATTTTTTTTTTTGAATATATATATAACCCCTTTCCTTCATTTTTATCGATCATGAAGTTATATATGATTTTGCATTTAATCCTCATATGAATCGTTACTAGCCAAGTAGATGACTTCTTACATTTAAAAATTTAACTCTAACTATCATTTACGTAAATATATTATTTTAAACCTTTTAGTATTCTTAACTAATTGATTTCCATATCTGAATTTGCATTGAGTAGGACATAAAAGGGAATTAAAGCGTAAAATTTTTTCAATTTTTAATTAAAACGAGTAAATAAATATTTGAATATAATTTATACTCAATTAGAATTAGAATTTTATATTTTAGCAAATAGAAACTATTAAAGATTGATTTGATAGTCAGAATTTAATTAAAACTTTAAAAGGTTATATATTTATGTTCTGTAAATTTTCTATTCTCATTTGTAAAAAGAAATAAAAATGTGGATGGAATAAAGTTTGATAAGTGGACAACAATCCCTAATTTTATAGAGGAAATTACCCCGGTTGCGAACTTTTTTTCCCCTTTTCAAAAAATACAATCCTATTTTCTTTTTTTTCATAAATCTCACTTTTTAAATTTTTGCTTTCATAAATACAACTAATTGTGATAGATATCAAATACCAGGGCCCCGATCGAGTTGGAAAGATTATAATTGATGCTTATGCTTGCCAATTCAAACCACAGTGGCTTAGCTTTCTATGATAACAACAACAACAATAGTGCTGACAACAGAAGAGTTATGGGATCCAATTCTACAATGTTAGGATTTCACCATCAGCTCTATCCTCAGAATCTTGTTTCCGATGAGAATTATATGAGAAAATCATTTAGAGAAGATCTTTTTAAAGAGACAACTACTACAGCAACAGCGGAAGCCCAACAAGAAGACAATAATTCGAACAAGTCTACAAGAACTGGAGTTCAAGATCATCAAGAACCTGCTTCAATTAAACCCTCCAACATTCTTGCAACACCGGCCATGTGGGCAGTCAACGGTGGCGATGCATTTTGTATGTTACAAGTAGGTGGTGGAGCCACCGCAACAGCCACTGTGCCGGAGCCGCAGATGTGGAATTTTCCGGGGACGTCTATGCAGAGAGTGAATTTGGGTGGTGGTGGGCGGGTGATAGTGCAGCAGGGGGTTGGTGGGCAGCAACTGGGATTAGGAGTAACTGAGGGTAATATGGGATTAATAATAAATCACTGCAGAACTATTCTGAAGGAACAATAAAACTTGAGACTTTTAATTGGGTACAATGTCAAAAATATGGGAAGCATTGCTATCAAAATCTAGAAGTAGTGACCTATTTAAACAAAAAGGAGATGGAGTAAAATTTGTTACTATAAATTGAAGCTTAGGGACTACAGCAACGACTGAAACTAAGCTGGATATCATTTGATCTAGCGCAACTCCAATTGCCTTTTGCATCCATATAAGCTTCAATACTATTCTTGGTTTCTCCATTGGCTTCACCACCACTCTAAGCTTCTGAAAACAATAAAAAAGATCATCACAAACAATCCTACTCTGACATTGGAAAACATAACTCAAGTAAAATGGAGTTAATTCTTCGACTAAGAATAATTGTACAAGACACAGTTCCATTCACAGGAAGGTATAAAAAAACCCACAAAAAGAAAAAGGAAAACAAAAAACTTTAAAGAAGAAAGATTCAAACTTGCAAAGGTAATATGAAAATAACAGAACAACTAATGATCTTTCTTAACAACAATGTGGAAATCATCTATTTTCACAACCAGAATAAAAATATAATTTTTAGAACAATAATAATAGTTCAAATAGTACTGATTGACATAAAATAATTTTTTTTTTTGTCCGTGTATATATATTTTATAACAAGAGATGCGCAAAGCTCACAAAAAAAACTAACGATAATAGAAAATATCAACTAAATCATGTTTGAATCAAATATCAATCCTTGTGGGGCTGAGTGCAGAATATGGTAATCCTGAGATAAACCATAAGCGAGATGAGATAGAAAATATGTTGCAAAGTTAACTTTCATGTATTTCCTACAAATCTAACTCAAAAAGTCTCGAGTTGCTTTGCGAATCTGTTTATACATTCCACTGTTATTTATTGTTTAAAATCTGAAAATAATATGTAAATAATAAATAAATATCAACAAAATATGTTTTTTAATTTTCATTATATGCTATCTACTTTCGCAGCATTGTTAATAAAATTATAATTCTATACATATAATATGATTCAGGCTAGAGAACTCACGTAGTTAAACTTATTTTATATTCCAACTCATAGTACGTACTAAAAATTACTTTGTTTTTATTCAAAATTATTATTTGCATAGTATATAATTAACAAAAGATGGATCTATTAAACAATATATCCAACCCATTAGTTATTCCAATTACTTTAAACAATATGATTTTTTTTTCCTCAAAACATTTATTTTTGCTATTATATATTTATTTTGTCACTTTCAGCTCCTACTTTTTTTTTTTGAGCTCTCACATTTTTCCCTTATGCGTTGAAAATTATGATTTCATTCCAAATTTTAGTTTTCCTTTTCTAAAAGGGCTATTTAAAAATACAAATTGAATTCTGCTTCTTAATCATTAAATAACTTTTGCGTGTATTACACAAGTCTTACCAGCCACTTTGAGAGCAAAAGATCTTATTTAAGAAAAGGAAATGATGAATATGTAAGAAAAATAAATAATCAGTCCAAGCATTCCACTAGAGAAGCAAAGCAAATACAATTAGGCAAATCTAAATATAACTCAAAAATTTCTGCTCATCCAATTGTAAGAGAAAAATATATTATTTTTAAAAGTATGCATCAAAATCAAGATTCTAAAGCTTTAGTCCAAAAGTGAACCTATTACCCTTAGAATTTTGATTCTAACTTCTAATTTTGATATGGACTGTAATTCCGTGGTTAATTTTAATTGATGAGCAGTTGTTAATTTAAAAGTCAGAATCTATAAATCGAAGGTATAACACAAGGAATAAAAAAACAAAAGCAAAAGAACCAACGCAGGACTAAGAACAAAAGACAATTGATATGAATAACTTTGTAACACCCTTATAACTCCGATCATACGGAACAATGCACGCACATCAAAAATTTTTTTTCTTTTTATTAACTTTTAAATAGCACCAAAATTCAATACTACCAGTATACTTACACTACAAGAAAATTGCAATTTAGCAACGGAAAAAGTCAATTTTCCGTTGCTAATCAAAAATTGCAACGGAAATTAGCAACGGAAATTTCGGTTGCTAATTTGGCTTATTTTTAGCAACGGAAATTGAATTCCGTTGCTAAATTCAATACCTTAACATTCGGTGACTTGGTCAAATTTAGCAACGGATATTGACTTCCGTTGCAAAAATTAGCAACGGAAAAATATATTCCGTTGCTAAATTCAACCATAAGTAAAAAATTAATGACGGTTCTGTTCGTCGCCAATCCGTCGCTAAACATTATTACAGTTTTTTAATATCAAAAAACCATAATTATATACTAGTCTAATTGATATTATTCCCATTACGACTAGCGTTTAATTAGATCTAAATCCATTTTCTTCCTATTTAATAATGAACAAAAAGAGTGCAAATGCTTATGGTCATATAAATTCAAGTAACAGATGGCTAAAGCTTTTAATATATTAAATTCCACTAAACACATGCAAAAGAATAAGAAAGGTAAATATAAAAATGCATTAAATATTATTAAGATGCAAGGCTAGTTGTGAACTATTGCTAATGCTAGTTTAGTGGATTTTGCTTTCATAGGATTGAGAAAGCAAAAAGATATTATATACAATATTCCCTAGCAGGCTAATTACTGAGATAATTATCCTCAACAAAATTATGGATTGGCAAGTACATAGAAGAAAATTATGATTCTAACCACCATAACTTTGTCCCACATAATAAACAATACAAATTATATATAATATAAAAAAAATTCATTTTCGTCCCTTTATTATTGTTATGGTTGTTATCCTCGTTAACGGTATTCATTTTGCTTAGGTTTTAATTTTCCTACAAATCTAATTTCATGTTTATGACTTTATTATTGATTTAATTAATTGTTAGCTTTGCATGCTGGGAGTTTACACACCAGGATTCAGTAAGTACCCCTGCTTTAAAAATTTATACCACCAATTTTCAATTCAGGCATTTCTAGTTTCATATATTTTTTCATTTAAAAAACATGACACTTTAATTTGACAAATAAATGTCATAGGTATACTATTTGTTTTAGATTAGCATGACTTACAATCAATTTGACTACACTTTGAATTTGACATATCACCACAAAACAGTTAATATGAAATATTTCTATAAATATTCATTTTGAATTTGACATATCACCACAAAACAGTTTATTCATTTTCGTCCATAAAGTTTCTATAAATAACTTAATGAATAAAAACAAAATTCTAATATATATATATTGAAAGTGAAGCTCATGTACAAATGCAGACACTTAAATTAGCAGAAAAAAATTATTTAAACGGGATATTATTTGCTCACCAGAGGCTAGCCGGAGGCTCGCCGGGACTTCGCCGGAGGCTCACCGGAGCTGCATCAACACTGCCATCACGAAGCCAGGATCATCAAGAACCCGTTGTCGGTGGTCACGCGCCGTAAGGAGCTACGGTGTGGTCAGGATCTACACCGGAGTAACTCGCCACACCCATTTCTGATCAGCTCATTGCCGGCATTTGGAGTCAGACTAAGGGTACCGGAGTGAACACCTCGACTTCGGGAACTCATCGATGCAAACGGTGTCGACATCAGTCATCGCGGTTCACCGTAATGAAGGAAGAAAGCTTGGAAGATGAGAGAGAAAACGCAGGAAGGAGAAGACTCAAGTCGACATCGTTGAAAGCGGGAGTTGAACGGCCACATGCACCGCACTTGGGCCGACGATGGGAGCCAACGTAGGTACACGCATCGCCGGCAAAGGCGCCAGTTGTCGTGGGCAGCGCCTCACCTGCATCTCCTTCTAGTTTATTTTATTTTTCTTTCTTCTTGCGATTTGTGGCCTCTTCTTTACCTCAATTTGTTTTTTCTTAATTTGGTGGGCCACATATTTGATACCCGAAATATCTTCTACTTTTCTCTTTTTTTCACAATTATTATTATTATTATTATTATTATTATTATTATTATTATTATTATTATTAAATAATGAAAAATAATTGAGGTAAACCGGAGGGCCCCATGATTAATGCTCTTCATTTTCATTTTATTGATAATTGAATCTTATGGAATTTCATCTGTGCAAGTTGGGATGCTCATCTCTCCTCTAAACAGATGAACATTTGCAGGACACACACATATCCATTTGTTGCTAGTGATTATATGAATTTAATCAACCCGCAAATAAAAAAATTAAATTTTTAAAGTATATATAATATTTATTTTTTAAAATATTTATTTTTTAAATTAATATTTTTTAAATTAAATTCACTTATCTTTCATTTGCCTTTTTTAATTGCATTTAACTTCTATGGCTTTTTTTTTTGTAGAAAAAAAAAACGAATATCCCCTAGCAGTCCCACACCCAGCTGCGCACATGATTAATTTCTCGATTGAAAAAAATTACTGCTTAATAATAATAATAATAATAATAATAATAATTATTATTATTATTATTATTATTATTATTATTATTATTATTGAAAGCATGATATATTCACTTAATACTAATAATTTTAGTGTTTTAAGCGTAAGACAAGTGGTGGAAACAGATTCCTATTGGAATCAAGAAAAGTGATTGTTATTAATAAATATTTATATAATAACAAGAAATTTCCACTTCCTTATTTTTTAGTTCTTTATTCCAATAGGACTGTTTCTCTAAAAACCTAATTAAACACAGGAACTCTTATCATACAGTAACTAAATTACTCTTGTTCTATACATTGCCGATCCAAATACAAAAATTTTAGAATTCATTTATTTTGTCATCTTCATACCTTCGTCTACTTGGATTTTAAAGTTGCCAATCACATTATTTTCAGATTAGTTAATTCAAACCATCTAAATACTAATTTAATTTATTTTTTCTTATTTGTTCCTACATGCTTTGATATTGTTTTTTTTTCCTGCTATGCGGAAAGCATATGTTAGAATGGATTTTTAATGGCTTTATCTAAATAATTCCCAAATTAACTTTATATATATATATAAAAGTTCTCTGATAAGATAATATAAAAATATATGTGTAGAAATCTTGATGTATATCAATATTCAAATTAAAAAGTTAAACAAGAAAAAACTGGAACGAAAAATAGCAACGGAATATACTTTCCGTTGCTATTTTAACAACCGAAAAAAATTCGGTTGCTATTTAGCAACGGAAATGTATTTCGGTTGCTATTTTAGCAACTGAAAATAAATTCCGTTGCTATTTTTCATTGAAAATAAAAAATAGTAACGGAATTCTATTTCGGTTGCTATTTAGCAACGAAATTTACTTTCGGTTGCTAAAATAGCAACCGAAATATATTTCCGTTGCTATTTAGCAACCGAAATAGAATTCTGTTGCTAAATAACAACCAAATTTATTTTCGGTTGCTAAAATAGCAACGGAATTTAAATTTCGTTGCTATTTTTCTTTCCAATTTTTTTCCGCCATCTATTGGCGCCTTAATTAGCAACGGATTGGTAATTCCGTTGCTAATTTTTGTTGCTAGTTTTTGCCCCCAAAAATTTCCTCCACTTTTAGCAACGGAAGAAAATCAAAAATTTTTCGTTGCTAAATTTACAAACTTTAACCAATTTTAGCAACGGAAATTATTTTCCGTTGCTAAATAGCAATGGAATTGGTTTTCCGTTGCTAATTTAGCAACGGAATGTTTTTCCGTTGCTATTTTCAGATTTTCTTGTAGTATTAGGTGATCGATGACCTATAACTGTCCCGAGTTACTATTCACATGATAAAATTTCGACAATATAACGGCTGTATTTTAACTAGCCTCCTAAAAAACCAGACAAAACACAGCCTCTCAGAGGCACAACACTTCTAAAACAATCATTCCATTTCTCCAAATTCCCATCAAACATCCCATAACTCAAAACAGATCATAATCATAGTCACACATACATCTGTTTATATATTTTTACATATCCAAATACTTATACAGATCAGTCATTTATATACATGCCAAAATCTACATAATGTACTTAAGAACAAAATTTCTTTTCCTTCAATCCGTGCATCACCGTTCCTCCAGCTCTGTACCTGCATGCAGTAGAAACTACATGCTGAGCATAAACTATGCCCAGTGGTGACTAACAATCCTAATACTTTCTTTGCAATAATTATTTCTTTATTATACTATATCTAATCAATTAAATTTTAAATGAGTACGATTATGCAATTTTCATCAAGTTCAAGTGGAAACAATTGCTTTTCATATTATTTACACTTTTTCTCATTTATTTCATAACTGTTGACTAATTTCCCTTTTTAGTCCTCAAAATTGTGCTAAGTTCCAAAAATGTCCTTTTTGTTTTAATATTTACGATTTTGCCATTATAGTCATTTATTTTCATTTTTCATTGCACAAGTTTCACCATTATTCATCATTTATTCTTTACTTTACTACTTTTGGTTAAAATTTCGGTTTAGTCCCTGTACCATAAAATTTTATCTTATTGACACTGTTAGGTCTCCAAAATTACTATTTTGCCCTTGTTAATCATTTCTCACTTATATTTACTTAGTAATTACCCATTTTGCCCCTAAACTTTCATTTTCTTTCATTTAAGCCCTTTTTCCACTTTAAACTTCATTTTTATCGTTCTTTTCATTTCTTTTAACCTATTATCACTTTCATTTCATTTCATGCCCCTAGTACAGTACCGACAGAAATTCTCAGACTGGATACTCGGGACGTGGACCCCCTGGGCCACATATAGACTGAAAAATGATCTCAACGACCATTTTTCCACCTAGCAGATACCAGGTACAAACAGAAGCTATGGCGATCAGTGATCCTACCATAACTAAGCAAGTCGCCGTGACTTGCACCGCGGTACAGATATTCCTGTGGCTAGCCAATTATATCCTGAGCTAGGCTTTTACTGCCAGACTAATTCTAAGGGCACAATTTCATAAAAATTACAATCAAACTTTAATTTTTTCATTATTTCATTACTCGAAAATACTCGTATTTATTTCTTTCCATTCTTTCACATAGATTGTGAATTATTCCACCATAATTCACCAAAATCATTCACTTTCTCATCAAATTGCATATTATTTCATATTAATTCCATATTTCCATTACTTACATAATTGAAATCATTCTCTAAAATATTCATTTAATTTCAATAAATTCCATAAAAATTCCTAAATATATTATTTCATTTCTAATATCATTTAAAAGCTTAAATTCATCAAAATTCACAAAATACACTTAGGTTTTCTTTAGGGTGCAATTCGGCCATCAAGGTAAGTATGCTATATAAATATTCAATAAATCATTTAGACATTTAAACATGCTCATTCAAGGTCTAGTTACACTATTTCATCATTAATTTCCATTGAATCACCATTTTATCACCTAAACCCTAACTTACATAAAGGGTACTTAATTGGAATCAAAGAAATTACTAAGATTTATTAGTCACTAACCTTCCTTTCTTGCTCTAGGACGCCTAAGCTTCCTTTTCGTTGCCTTTAGCCTTGGAAGCTTGCAATTCTCCTTGATTCCCTAAGAGAACCGAAATTTCAAGCCATTAAAACTCTAGTTTTTCAACCTCAAATGCTAAAAATAACATCATAAATGAAGTCTAGGCACCCAAAAACATAAGTAGGCACCTTAGAAAAAATTTAAACCCATTGGTTTCACTTACCTCAAATGAAACCCTAAACTCTCTCTCCTAATTTTTCTTGATTTTCTTCCTTGATTTGAAGAGAGGAGGTCATAAAACTTAACTAGAGAGGCAGAAATTACTATTGGGTGGCTTAATTTAGTGTGAAATGGAGAGAGAAAAGAAGAAAAAATCAAGCAACAATGGAGAAGATATGGTCGGCCAAGAAGAGGAGGAGAAGAAGACGTGAGGCTACTGCTGCTGTTCCAGAATTCCATCAATTTATATCTCCTTTTAAATGGTGTAATAGGCTTGGATTGGTTTTGGGCTTAATTAATTAATTAAAGCCCAATATTACCTAATTCAAAGCCCAAAATGATTTCTCCAATTTTCTCACTCTAAATTACTCATAATTCTTATCACATCAAAATTAGGTAGTACGCAAAATTTCGGCTCAATCTGAGTCCGTTACTGGTTCGATTTAACCAAATTGGTTCGATTCAACAACTGTTGACATCACCGAAAAATTCATTTCTTTATACCAAAATATTCTACATGAAATTTCATGAAGATCTGCAAAATATGGCAATTTTTGAAGTTCATTTGCTATTTTTAAAAATTTATGCAAAATCAAGTCACCTTCCGTACCAGAAAAATTGACTCGCTACCTTTTTCGTATTTTTGACTTTCGGAGGTCTATTTGACCTCGATTTCACTTCAAATTTCAACCCCAGACTCACCATGACCAATACTTTTCGGTGGTCAAATAAAATATTTTTAACTTTCGGGTCCGTTTTACGGCCCGGGTGTACTATTTATCATCGGAATTTACTGTTTACGGTCAGACCGGTGCTGAGGCCATTACAAGCTCAGTCAACCAGAATGGATATTCAACATCTCAAACTCTTTTCAGAAGTTCAAGTTTTCCCAAACCATTTTCCTGCATATACAGACTGACACAAAATAACTAGCGAAATCATTCCACAATTCTTGACAAAAATTATTAGCTAAGATATATGTAGGTTACTGTAATGCTAACACTTGGAGTTCTAAATTGTAAAAATTGGTACAAGTGATACACTAAGTACTTCAATAAAGTCATTTTCCTAACATAGCATTGCAATCCACTCCACAAGTAAGAATAAGCTTATATTAGGTACGTAGCAATCGCCAATGGCATTTTGATTCTAATAATATGAGAACAATTAACATACCATTTTGCAACTATATTCCTTCAAATTTGGTTTAATCCGATACAATTAACATTCTGCTCGCTGGTCTCCGATCACCTGAGCTTGGCCGGAGAAATGCCACCACAGCCCAAACAAAGATTGGACTGTAAATAATCAGTTGGAGGTGGTCACGTGCCCCCAAGCAATTTGGTCTCTCCGGAAGTAGTGCTGAAATGTTTTGCCTCGTCCATCTCCGATTTGGTTATTGTCGGCGAGTGAGGAGAAACGGAGCACAACGAAAGAATTGCCTGGCCTTTAGGAGCTCACCGGGGCTGCTCGTGTTTCTTATTCATGTCTGAGGTGAACGGAAAATGATAGGAAAGCTTTCGGTTCAGGAGAGTGGAGAAATCAAAAGAAGTATGGATAATGATCCGGTGATTTGAAAATCGGAAGACAGAGGTGGAGATAGTGAGAATAGAATATTTTTGTTTAGTAATATACAAAAAGTTGTGTATTTGTAAATAAAAAGTTGTATAAATAAAATTTAAAATTTAAAATGTTGTATTATTGAAAAAAATGGAAAAAGGTTATTTTTTTTGTTATTTTTATTTTTTTATGTATAGTTTCGTAAAAACCCCAAGATTTTTCATACTATTTTATTTTCTTCCACAAAAGATTTTTTTGGACTGATGAATTTTATTCCATAGAAGTTGGGACAAGAAATTCCTTGCTCTGACTTGATTTATAGTTTCTATTTTTTGGTTTATCAATTGAGCCACCGTCAAATAAAAATATCGAAAATTTGTTTTTACATTACATTACAACATGTTATTGATAATTAATATACTAAATTACTAATAAACAAGAATAGCATGTAGTAACTGAAAGTATTACAATTCTACCCATAAAGATGTAACTCTATAAGAAAATTAATATAATAAACGAAATAATTAAAATTAATGGATCCGTTTGTATTCTTCAGCAGAAAAAAAGATTTTTGGAATTTTCATAAAAATACCATAGAAAATTAAAGGGGTTTTCAAAAAAAAAAATCCAAACTAAATACTAGCTATTTTTTAGAATTTCTATTTTAAAAAATACCACTTAACAACAAGAATCCTATTTTCACTCAACTTCACATTAATTCATTTTTTAAGTCTCTTATTTAAAATCAACTTTCCATTAACTTTTTTTTTTTTGAAGTCTCCTCTCTCTCTCTCTCTCTATATATATATATATATCAGTATGTCAAACTGTATTGTTGCAATTTTTTTTAACTTAAAATCAGTATATCAAGGTATATTTATTTTCGATCTTGAAATTACTTGGTTACAGTTCTGTATACCCACATATACAAAAGTATATCAACCGAAAAATGGAGAAATTAAAAAAAAAATAGGAACCCAAAAAATAAAAATACAATTCTTTAACTTGTAAATTTTTTAGCAGCGCAATTAGCGGCAGTAATGAACAAAAATACAAAAACTGCGAGTGATAACAATGTTGAAAAACAACACCGAAGTCAATCGGAGAAAGGAAATTAAGAAATGAGATTTGGGGAATTTATATGGTACCACCACCTGTGGAAGTTTTATGCCAACTGAAGAATTTTTGAAATTTTTTTTTATCTGATGAGATTTTGTTTTCTCAAATTTTAAGTATGGATAGCAATAAAATTATTTAAAAATAGTAAAAATAAAATGGTTAAAAAAATAGTATTTTTAAAAATAAAAATTTTAAAAAATATATATTTCCAAATGAAGAAAAAATTATATTTTTAAGAAAGTAAGAAAAAAAAAAGTTATTTTACGTAGTTTCTTCAAGATTTTTAAGTTTAATCCAACAAGAAGTCAAGAATTTAAGGTCTCTCTCTCTCTCTTTTTTTTTTCCTAATCTTCACAATAAATTAAGGACAACTTTCTTGTTTCTAATGTTAATTTATCAAACTGGAAGAAGTTTGATATCGCTGGCTCATTCAACTTCAAAATCAAATGTTAAAATTTAAGGAACTAATAACTAATGAGTTTAAATTGAGAAATCCAATCTTTATCAGGATTCGAATGTATATTTAAATTTATAGTGTTAATAGGTTACAAAAAGATGTTAATATATATTTTGAGTGGGAAGTTTGGATCTCTCATGTCTACAGAAGGAGTAATTTTAATGCTGATTGAGTTGCTGGTTATGCTCATTTGTTGCCTTTTGAAAATCATGCTCTGCTTGCTCCTTCTGCAGGTGTTATTCAGTTTTTTCGGAATGATTCTTGAAGAGCTGCGTTTCCTAGAGCTTGTCTTGCGTAGTTATTATCCTCTGCTCTCTTATTGAATTTCACAAGTATCTAAATGACTTTTCAAAGACATCACAAACATTTATTAATAATCCTTTTGATGGAGAATCTTTAATCTTTATGATGTCTACTTCCGATTAAAATATAAATTAGGCTATTATCCTTTCGATCTGTTTACAAGAAAATAATTTTACCAACGCATGCAGTATAATCATATTAACATATCATTAAAAAAATTTTCTAGTCCCTTATATTAATTACTTTAAAATCGACCAGACATACGCTAAAAATATATTGAATATAAATAGAAAAAAATGATAAAATTCATTCTAATTATAATACAGATTCCATGCTTAATGATGAAAACTAATACTCCTTTTGTTCTACAAATATATACTTAATCTTTATTTTTCTTGATCTGATTTTATAATTCTCTCTCTTTTTATAAATTATGGCCAATATATGAATTATCCACAATATCTTTTATTAAACATCAAAATATTTTCAAATTTACACTATCACATAATATATTTATTGTAATATATTTTTAGCGGCGGATGTAAAATTGTTGCTATTTAAGTTTTTATATATAAGACAACATATTTACAACATTTTTAAACCATAATATGAAAAAATATGTTATATTATAATATTTATATTTATATTTTTGCAATAATATAAGACAACGAAAGCGGATATAGTGTATGTAAAACTGCCTGTATCTAACGATGGCGATATTTTTATTGTGTTTTGCAACAGTTCTCATCACTGCCGTAACTCATGTTTGTGAAAGTGTTAAGAGTCTCATTCATTCAAATCCACGTTAAGCTTATCTAAAAAGGGAAAATACCTTGCATTAATAGGAAAAGCCGCACAAACGGAGATGAGAAATAGTACGCGGAAACTGGAAAGAAGAAGACATAAATAGCTTGAAAAACAGAGCTGCATTACATGGCTTATTCCATACATATAACATTCATGAACAATTAGGAAATTAAGTCTAAAACCTATACACTTACCACAAATCCCACCAAGATATATAACAATCTCTAATGGGAACTTTTATTTTAATAGATATTAAAATCTCAATTTATTATCGGGTGAAAGAGCAGCATATGATTTGGGTGGTGAAGCAGCAACTGATGTTTGCTGATGATAATCCGCCAGCATCGAACTCGAATACCCATGTTTCTTGCAAGGAATATAAAGCATTGATCTCTCATTAGGACACTGCCTATGCTCGGAGAAGAAAAATTTACAGTCATTAGCTGTTCTCTGCCCCGGAAGATCCAAAATACAATTCTTTCTAACATCAAGTCTCTTCAATTGAATCAATTTCCTGCACTCAGGTCCAACTTGAGTGAAATAATTCCTAGACAACGACAACATTCTCAGATTCGGAAGCATGCATAGCATCTCCGGGACCGTCCCGTATAACTGATTCTTTGCCAAATTCAGTATCTCCATCTTTGCTAAACACCCAAAAGAATGCGGTATTGGCCCCGTCAGTTTGTTGCAGCTCGCATCAAACAGCTTAAGTTTCGACAGGAAACCGATTTCATAAGGCAAACAACCTGAGAACCTGTTGTTCAAGAAAAGAACTTCGAGCAAATTCTTGGCTCTGCCAATGCTACTTGGAATAGGGCCGTAGAATTTATTGTAGGCGAAAGTGAGATAAAGAACAGGAGTTTGTCCGATATTATCAGGAAGAGTAGAAGTGAATTGGTTGTTATTGAGGAAAAGAACATCAAGGTCTAGAGTGAAAACTTCACTAGGAACTGACCCGTAAAAGGAGTTGAATCGGATGTCCAAGAAAGTTAAGTTCTTGGCTTGAAGAACTGTGGTAGGGAAGGGGCCACTGAACTTGTTGTTGCTGAGATCAAGCTCGTATAAGAAGTTGATATTTTTAACTCCGATATTCTCGGGCACAATGCCTGTGAAATTGTTGGAGTTTGTGTGGAAGATGGCCAAGTCTACTAATTTATCAAGCAAGTTCTGGATTTTAAGGTTTGGGCCATAGAAGTTGTAGCCATTGAAATCAAGTGCTGCTAAGGAAAAGGTGCCAGTATCAGGCCTATTTTCACAGTCAAAGCCCTTGTATTTACAAGGATTGGGCGACGTCCATGAATCAGTAATCCTCTGAGGGTCGTGGGTTATAGTTTTCTTGAATGCTTGAATTGTTTTGTAGTCCCTCACCAGATTCGGGGGAAGTTTGCTCGGAGGCGGGGATTTTGGTTTTGGAGGTGGAGGTTTTGTTTTTGGAGGTGGTGGAGGCGGTGGTGGAGGTGGTGGAGGCGGTGGTGGAGGTGGAGGTTTTGTTTTTGGAGGTGGTGGAGGTGGTGGTGGTGGTGGAATAGGCGGTGGAGGAGGAGGTGATGGTGGAGGACAGATTTCAGGAGGCGGAGAAGGAGGAGGGCAGTCTCCATTAATATCAGGAGAAGGAGCAGGAGAATCGCCGCCGCCTCCAATGATAATCTCTATGGCTTCTCTTTCTGATCTGATCGGAGCATCATGAGAAGCTACTTCAAAAACTAAACAAGAGTGAGAAAAGATAGCGAGAATTATAAACCAAGAACAAGAATAGAAACAAATCCTATTCATATCAGGATCTTTCATGTTTTGGCGATCTTTGCTTGAAAGAGTACTGCTAAAATGAAAACTAAATAAAACATTTATAGACAAAGAATAGAGCGTTGTTGTCTGAAGTCAAGATTCACGAGCACTGCACTATAGTCCTTGTCTTGGAGTTAAGGCTGTTGCGCTTTCATTTTCTACAACAACCAAAAATTAGGGATTGTCCTGATCGCCCGAACAAATTGTAATAATTTTTCTTTTTCTTCCTCCTCACACACAGTTGCTCTTAATTTTGTGAAAAGATGGGCAGGGTACCCTAATGATAGGGAAAAGTTTGGCATTTCTCCGAGGATTGTTAGGTTTGAATCTTCAAAAAGATGCTTGGAGAGCTCGTCCAACCAAAGACTTCCAAAGAAATGCAATTACGGATTGGCACTATTTATTATATATATACACATATATATACTTTAACATATGTGAGAGTTTCTTATTGACTGGTCTACCATTTCTTTTTTAAAATTAAATTATTATGTGTTTTTATTTTTTGTTATCTTTGAGATTTTTTTTTCGTGATTGAAAAAGAAATTAAAAAAAATGCAGAATAAGACGGAAAATACACAGACAGATTGATGGTTCAGTCCAAAAAGTTTTGGTGTGATGTGAAGGCCAAACATTTCAGTGGCTGGCCACAGTGAGTTTTATGAATCCGCAACTTGATCAAATGAACAAAAACGACAACTATTATGCTTCTTTTATTATCCCCCATATCAATCATTGTACCTTCAAGGGATTAAAGGAGTAGCTAGGGATGGACAAAAAATTTCTGTTCTCGATGAAGATCAGTTCCGAATAGGATGAGAAATTCTCGAATTATTAAATATTATATTTTTGTTATAATTAATTTTTTTAAAAAAATAAAAATATTTTTTACGCGAAGATGGAAACGGAGGAAATTTTTCCTTCGAAATATTATCCGTTCCCGTCCTGTCCCCGCCCCGCCCTTGCACGGGACAGTAGGTGGGGAGACACTCTCCGCCCCTGCCCCATCCTGCGATCATCTCCAGAAGTAGCTGCACCATAATGGACTGGGCCTGAGAAGAAAAAAATCTAAAATATACATTGAATGTCTTCTTAATGGGCTATTTAAATTTTATGAATTGAATAATATTTTTGAATTTTTTTTATGTATTTTACACCTTTCGTTCTTTTTTATCCATTATTTTTGAATAAAATTTTATTTATCTGTTATTTTTAAATTTATTTATTATTTTTTAATTATAGTAAAAATGATAAAAGTTATTGATAAAAAAAATAAAAAGAGTAATAAATAACTTCAATTTCGAGTGATTCTTTTGACATGGAAAGGTGAAAAACACTTGTCAGGGGATGAGTTTAATTACTGACAAAGGTCGGGCTGGAAGTGTGATATCATAATTAATATCATATTTTAAAAATTATTGGCTTATGATGGCTGTCTCAATCCATATAACTCCAAGTGGTAGGCTTATAAGGTCCGACCGACTGTCAATTTGGCCCATGTGCAATAGTATAGGAATTTGCTTTATGGGGGGAAATTATGCGAGAAAAGTCAATTTTGTTACAAAAAGATAGCGTGATATGTGGAGATGATTTGCCAATCCCATCACATTCATTTGTTAACTGCAAGGGATGGACGTGTTTATTGGTGCATCTAATTAAAAAGAGAGATTACGCACAATTAATTGTGAGCAAAAGGGGATATCACTGTAATAAAACCCCAACTTATTATTGTTTTCCAAATTAAAATCATGAATAATATTTGTAATCACCAATTATTTTTTTCTCGTGTTACTCTTCCGTATATTAGAGAATCAATCCGGTAATGTATCGATAATTTACATTTAACGGTTCTCAAATTATGTCAATATTATGTACGCTTGAGTACCAAATCGCACACATTTTTATTAAATTTTACGTCTATTTTTCTCTTTCTGGATTCGTTTTAAATCATTATTTTCAAGTCATTTTTCATAAAAAAAAAATGTAAAATACATCCGCGTACGAAATTCAAATAAGTAATGAATTTAACATTTCAATTCTAAGAAGGAAAACAAAAATTCGAATGATTTTTATTAGATGAATTTTTTATATTTTAATGATTTGGACTAGGCAACTCTCATGTTCCGAGTACCGACTTCTAACTGAGAATTATCTTTCGTTCTGATTTAGTAATATTAATTTCATTCCAGAACAAAAACACAGCTCTAGTTTTCGCAGTAGTACTATGGGAATAATTTGGATTGCATCCACAAAATGGGAATGGGCTGGGCCATTCATTTTTATGTATATTTAGGAAATGAAGGCCCAGTCTAAGGTTTCGGCCCAATAGTATGAGCTCTTTGATAGTTTAGGGCCGAAAAGTTCACCAATTTCCAAGTCCACACCTTACTAGCCTAAATAATGGCCAAGTTCTTACACGATCAAACATAATAAACTGCATCAGCATTTTACTTGCTTATTTTCATGGCCTTAAATTCATCTAACAAACAATTCAAATCAGAATGAGAAGATCCTCCTTCCTCAACGCTAATCCTCGCCATTTCTCTGAGTGCCTTAGCTCTGTTTCTCATCTCTTCAGCTTCTTCACCAACCATTACTCGACTCACTGCCTTCTCTATCTCTTCTTTCTTGATTACCATCTTCTTTTCATAACTAGACCATTCATGAGCACCAACACCAACTCCAATTCTTAAAACATCTGTAATTAATTTCTCATTGCAGAACTGCTCGGCTCGACTAGGCCATGTAACCATCGGTACACCAGCAGCCACTCCTTCAAGTGTGGAGTTCCATCCACAATGTGTCATAAATCCACTAACACTTTCATTTTCAAGAATTGCTACTTGTGGTGCCCATCCTCTTATTATAAAACCTCTCCCTTCCATTCTCTTCTCAAATCCTTCTGGTAGTGATTTTTCATCTTCTTCTTTCTCGCCATATCTCACCACCCAGATGAAGTTATGCCCTGAAGCTTCAAGTGCAACAGCTATCTCTAGCAATTGAGGAGCTGAAAAGCTGATCATGCTTCCAAAACATATGTAAAGAACTGATTTGGGCTTCTTTGAACTTAGCCATCTCACGCATTCGTGCTCTGCTTCATCTCCTCTTTTATTGTAAAGAGAGAGTGGGCCAATCTGCCATGCCTTTATTCCCATTACCTTCCTGTAATGTTCTATATATGCTGATTCCAGCCCATGGAAACTGTTAATTAAGACTCCATAACTTGTCAAATCGGATGCGAAAATTCGATTTGCTTCTTGTTGCAAATTTCTATCTTTAAAAAAGATAGGTAGTTGTGATTTTGTCATCTTTATCTCATCTGGTAGAGCAGGAATTTGAAAGGATTCAAAATCAGAGTCTATGCTCTTATGAGGCTCAAAACGGTTTAACGAATCAAAGACACAAAGAGCGAAAGTGCTTATTCCCTGGAAAACAAGCCTTGGAATCCCAAATTTACCTGCAACTTCTGTAGCCCAGGGAAAGAAACAGTCTGTTACAAGAAAATCAGGAGAAATTTGCTGTAGGATCTGTTCAAGTGGTTTCTCGAGCAGACTAATTGCCTGCGAGAAATTGGATTCCATTTCAGGTTTATTGATAGAACTTACATTCTCACAACCTTCTGGCAGCCCAGCCTCTGCAGAAGGAAAGTTGATCAATTGGATACTGACTTGGAAACCCAGTTGCTGGTCTCTTTCGATTGTTTTGAAGAAGAAAGTTGCATTAAGAGGAGTCATAATAACGGTTGCCTTTACCCCTTTCCTAGCAAATAGCCTGGCCATGTCCACAGTTGGGATCATGTGGCCATGTGCCATAAATGGAAAGAATGCAAGGTGAAGCTCAGATGATTGTGAATCCATGATTTGAATAGATGATGCAGAGGAAATTGCTGATAGATTGTTGCTCTTCTACCATAATGATTTGTTAATTGCTAAGTATCAATTATATGGTAGTTGGCACAGAAAGGAATAATGGAATTAAAAAATTATTCTTCTTTGTTAATATCTACGGTAATTGATGCAGTAAAATTGACAGATTCAGTAATGCCTGTGCATGTGATAGAGATATTGTGGCTTGTGGGTGAAGAAAGCTGACTACTTTAATTTTACTTCCTCTCCAAGTTCAAGTATCCCTACGTCACAAGAAAGACATTCACAAATTAGAACTATTTATTATGGAAAAATGCTCTTCCCATTTAGTCAAAATGTGTGGCCCTCAAGAAATGATTTTGAGAATATTTTAGAGTAAAGGTTTGAATGAATCCTGAGGCACCTCATCTTGTCAGAGGACCTATTTAATTAATCACGTTTTGAAGATACAAACAGGATGATAGGAGTGTTCAGAACCAAATTGTAACCGAGAATCAAACCGAACATAATAAATTTTAATTTATTTAGTTTAATTATTTCGATTTTTTTGGTTCTAAATCGAAATAAAAAATCAGTTTAATCGGTACCAACCGAACTTTGCAAAACTCACCTTTTTTCTCTTATATATATATATATATATATATATAAGAAACCAAAAATCATTTCTTCGTTTTCGATTTGGTTATTTTATTTTACAAAATTTGGTTTTTGGTTTTTTTGATTCGGTTCAAAATCGAACCGAACCGACCATATGTATACCCTACCAGATGAATTCTAGTCTACTTGGTTGCCTTAAGGGCCCTTAACTCTTGAAGCAAAGCTACAATGTCAGAGTAGGAAGAGCCTCCTTCTCCAACAGCTCTCTTTGTCATTTCCTTTAATTTTAATGTTCGGTTTCTTATTTCTTCAGATTCTTCACCAACCATGACCATCCTCACTGCCTTCTCAATGTCTTCCTTGTGTGTCAGAATTTTCTTCCCACGTCTTGACCATTCTTGGGCACCAACCCCAACTCCAATTTTCAGAACATCTGTTATCAGCTTTTCATTATCAAACTCATCCGCATAAAGTGGCCATGTCACCATTGGCACCCCTGCACACACTGCCTCCATTGTCGAATTCCATATCCGCAATGACTCATAAATCCACCAACAGCTTCATGATCAAGTATCAAGACCTGAAACCAAAGTTAGTGACGAAACAGGTAGGAAGCTGCCTTTTTTCTTTGCATTTGAGCTTATATGAAAGTCTTGGTCAATTCTTGACGGCAAGACTTCTCATGAATAATTAATGTAGTATAATACACTAACATTTTGATACATAACAATGACATCATTATTTAATATTAATTTTGTAAAATATTTATTGTAGTTAATTAAAATTTAAAATAATTTTTTATAAAGTTTTTATACTTATATATATATATATATTTTCTTTATTAATTATTTATTTTTTTAATGCATATATAATGATAAAATAAAAAAATATGTAATTAATATTTTTTAAAAGTTGAAGGTGCAATTTGATCTTAATATTTAGCAAAATGTGCAATATAGGATCCGATATTTAAAAATCGGTATAATATCACTTCTACTGTAACGGAACCGTTTATTTAATTAATCGGTATCAGTTAACCGATGACGTGGTAGGTTAAATGACACGTGACAGCTTAGATGAAAAAATGTGGACGATGACGTGACGAAAGGGGGACACGTCAGCTGACACATGTCCCTCACATGCGTGTCACTTGAGGAAATTATTTTCCGTCGCTAATAGCCAAAATTTATTGCTTCTCTATATCTTTAACGACTAAAATTTTTGTCTCCAGTCCGATGCTAAATGTCAAAATTTAATTTTTTATTAATTTATGAATTTATTATCGGACCAGCAATCCAAATTAAGTGGGCATGAGCTCTATCATCATTCTTTATACCAATTAAAAAAAAAAGACATTTATAAAATCGAATTCATGACACTGTTATACCTTTTTAATTCCAAATTAACAGCAATACGAACTATTATTATTACAATAGAAACGCTATAGGCGTTATTATTCAGCAGAGTACCAAAAGAGGCCAAACTTTATACAAATATCTGCAGAGAAAAAGGCCTGCACCTTATCCATTTACCCAATATAGCGCATCAAAACATAGAAATACTGTAACAAGACATTAGTATATTATAATAGAAGAGTTGCTTCAACAAAAAGGGCAGGCTTAGTATCAGCTTCCAGCACCAAAATATCACTTTCTTCCACAGACCCATATTCAACCATTCACAACCATTCCTCCTGTAAAAAGACAAAACCATAATTATAACTCTTTTCTTATTTTATAAACACTAACTAATCAAATTGCAATAGTTTTTAGTTATCATTGTATAGTCCAAAAGCTTTGCATTTCCTTTTTATGCATTAATAGATGTTTTGTTGATTATGCTACTCCCTTCATGTGCTTCAGACAATGCCTATAACATTCAAATTTAAATACATATTTCCATTTCTATAATCATGATGAAATTGAATCATATACAAAAGAAAGCTTCCTAATAATCCTTCATGAAACTAGATTGTGTCAAGCCATCTAAACAATCCAATTAATGAGATAAGAGAGGCTTTAACTGTTCATGAGTTTGTGGCCCAAAGCAGAGAATTAAACAGAGGGGTACTGTTAAGAAAATTAAAAAGAAAGGAAGCAAAGAAGAACATTATTGTATTGCTGATCTGGATGTGCTCCCCGATGAAAGTAGCAGACATACTACAGCTAAGTGCATCTATATCAAGTAAACAATTCCTTTTAATTTTTATGAATCAATAAATGAAAATTAAAAATCCATGTGAAATATTCTGTAAAAAAGAAAATTTGCGTATTATAAATCTTGTTGCATCATTAACAAATACAAATGTTGTTCTAAAAGATTAAAATTCTCAGGGTATTGAATGGTCTTATGCTCGAAACCTTCCCTGCACTCTATAAACAATAAAATTAACATATATCTTCCACCTTCCTTTTTTTTTTCACCCTGTCAAACTTTGAAATTGACCCTAACAATTTCTTGAAGCGTGAATTAATGGGCTATTATTTAAAAGGATAGAACATAAAATGCAAGAAGACTTTGACAAAATCAATAAAGAAGACAATAACATTGTTTGTCTTTATGCCATGGCAAGAATGATCAACACACGTGAGACCTAACTTTCAGGCACCAAAACAATATTCAAACGTGAAGATCTCAATTGGAAAAACAATGTTCGTAACAGGATAAATCAAAGTCCAGATTCTCTTCAATGCAATTTAAGGATGAAAAGGTGTCTTGATTAAAAATTTCACAAAACAGTAGAAGTGATGCAAAGTTATAACCTAGGGCGGAGGATCAGTAGTAGAATAAGCAAGCAAAGAAAAAAACATTCTGATTTAGTAATGAGATCATACAATGAGAAACCCAGATGTGATATAATTACCGCAATAGCAACCAGTAACAATGGCAAAATTAGTAGCATAACTAGCAGAAATGCTTGAGAACTTTTCGGTGCCTAGAGATCAACCCAACTCCTCCACCTATAATCCCTGCATAAAAAGACACCAAATTTACGGATTCGCAGCCAAAAGAAGAAGTGGCTACCAATGCAATAAGAGAAAGGGCGATAAACTTAAGAACAGAAGAGAAGAAAAACCTGCGAGGAGAGTTCGGATGAATATGCGTTACTTCCAATTTTCAGAGAATGAAGAAGATGACCATGATGATGGCGGTGCCAGCGGAGGTAGATGATTGGCATCTTCTTGCCGGGCCTTTGAACCGTTTGATGCCATTTTTATGACACAGAAAATTGAATTGGGCTGATGCTGAATTTGATTCTCACTGAAAATTTTTGCAGAAGGAGAAGCAAGAGGTCGTTGTCTGGGAGACTAACTACACTGTCCAATGCGAGTTTCTCTTTTTGCAGAAGTTGAAGCAAGAGGTCGTTGTCTAGAAGATATCCGGTGGGTTTAGGTCGTCGATTGGGGAAGGAGAGCAGATGATGTATTACTATTCAATAGATTGAGTAAATCTTTTATTTTCTTACCCTAATTTTAAATAGTCACGTGACATGCATGTGAGTGATATGTGTCAGCTGATGTATCCTATTTTGCCACATCATCATTCATATTTTGCCATCTTAACCATCACGTATCACTTAACTTGTCAATTAACGCTCACTAGTCAAACAAATAGTTGTCCCTCTTTCGCCACGTCATCGTCCATATTTTATCATCTGAAATGCCACATGTCATTTAACTTGTTGTGTCATCGGTCAATTGACGGATCAAACAAATGGTTTCATTACGATATGAATAATATTGCACCAATTTTCAAACATCAAACATAACATTATACCAAACTAAACTTTAAATCTTACCTTTTATATTTTATAAAATATTAGGGATCAAATTACACTTTTAGCCTTTTTTTAAAATTTGAAAATTGACAACTAAAGTGGAAAGAAAAATATGTTTTGGTTGAAACCGACTGCAAATTTGTGGTTGACAGGCTTGCTTAAGGTACTCATTTGCGAAATGAACTTAGTATAGCTATTCATGATTGTCGAGTTCTTAGTAAAAATCTGAGGAATTGCTTGTGGTCCTTTCCTGCACCGATCAGCTCACTTTTTAGTCAAGTACTCTTGTTTTTCTTTTGATGAACTAATTTGGATCGAAGAGAACTCTCCATCTATTGCTCCTTATGTCCTAGCTGATGTATCTTGTGCCCTTTCTTAATGAAATTTCATCTTCTAACAAATAATAATAATAATAATAATAAGCTCTGTAACAGCTTTTCTTTTAAAAAATAAAACGAGAACTTGTCAAAATGATTTTGTTTTATTTTATTTTCTTAAACAAACACAAGCGCTACAAATGCTACCAAACGTCGAAATACATAGAGAGAGAGAGAGAGAGAGCGGAGACATTTCATGAAAACAGGAAGGACAAACAAAGGCAAAGCCAACCAATGAAAACCCAACGGCTATTATATCTAACTGTCAAATTCAGGGACAGGTAGGTCCTCCTCATCCGGCGGAGCCATACTCCATTCTCCATCTTCACCTTTCACCATACCTTTATTCTTCTCCACCCACCATGCACCTGGCACCAAGCACTCATCTTTCAAGAACTCACATGACTTATTTACCAATGCCAAGCTTCTCTTTACTCTCAATCCAAACTCTCCTTCCTCCCCATTCCACCCTGCAACTATATGCAACATCGCCTGCAAATTATGCCAATCACTTGGATTCTTCGAGTCCTTCAGATTTGGAGATTTCCTTGTATCTATCTCCAACACAGTTCCAATGTTCACATACCCTAATAAATGACTTGGATAGTGAGGAATCACATCAATTGTGTTCTTTATATGTAGAATTTTAAGATTTGGATAACTATTGAGTCTCTCTCTGAAAGCCCTGTTCCCAACCTGTGGGGAACCGAACACAAAAGCTGCTACAGGAATGTCTGTGATGCCATTTTCTACAATATCAAAAGCAGCCAATATTGATAAACTAGCACCGAGGCTATGCCCTGTAAATATAATGCTTAGATTATCATCTTTATACTGCTTAATTAACTCATTAATCTTGCTCAAAAGCTGCTCCCTCATGCTTAATTTTGTGAACTGCGATTTCGGGTCATCAGAAACGTAAATCGTTAGCCAGCCAAGCATCACTTTAGGCTTTTTTTCATGACCATCATCATCCTCCTCTTCGCTGTCGCTGCTGCTGCTAGTGTTTTCCAAGTCAATTTCTTGGTGTCTATTACCCTTTAACAATGGCTTTGCAGACTTAAGCTTAGCTCCTAAAATATCAATCCACTCGTAATTTCTGGTCGTCCCACGAAGAGGTATGTAAATATCTCGGCGGCCTGTGGCTCTGGTGTGCTCGTCGGAGGAAATGGCGATGTATCCGATCCAGTTGGATTCACGGTCCCATGATTCCCGCGACTGGGAGTGGAGGAGGAAAGCTTCGGGAAGGCTGACACGGGCGGTGCCGTAGAGAAAGGAAGCAACTTTAAAATTGTCTGCTTCATCAAACATTACTTTTTGGAAGAAATTGTGCTTGCCATAACGGCTACTTCCGCAGAACTTAGAGTTCCGGTCGTTGTTGAAGGCGTCGTAGGTTGCCTGACAGAAGTCGCCGCACCGGAGAATGAGTTTTCGGAGTTCGAGGTCTAGTGGGTCGAGGATGTTTTCCCAGTTATTGCTGCCTAAGATTTGGTGCCACGGTGTGTCCATGGTGAATGGATGGACAGAAATGGATGAGGAAGTGAAGATAAGTCTATTATTATTATCGTTGGAGAAGAAAAGACCGATTCTAATTGGTGGCCCACCATTTGTTTTTAAGTCAAATTATTAAAGTTTTGACTAAAAGAGTAATTTCCTTTTTTTTTTTTTTTGCATTTCTTTTTGGTTGAGTTGACAAATTAAGAACATTTTAATTTGGAACAGCGCATCATGCGACTAATTTGCGTTCCTAATAAAGAAGTTGCTTGCATGTTAATATCTATTTATGGGAAAATACAACTTGCAATTTCTTCTTTTATTCGACTAATTGAAGAAATAAAATCAAATTCTTAATTGGATTCAAAGGGAAAAAAAAGGAGTTTTTCTAGTAAAACCAATGCATTTCCATCTTTCTTAATATTAATGAATCTTGTGATAAATTTATTTTTATTTTATAAACGCACATAGTAACTCCACTTGTCATGAATTGGAATCTCTATTTTTAAATAGTAGAACTGGAATATAAAAACTAATTAAAGAAGGAATTCGAATCTCTATTTTTATAAGACTTTAATTTCCTTAATCGATTTTCAGGCCCTCACTTCTTATATGCTGGCATCTAACAAGAACAAGTCAAGAATTAATTCCTTGAGCAAATTAAACAGTTTGATTTGAAAGTATTGGAGAAGATATCAGTGAATTGGAATGTAGATTTTCTGCTTTGATGGAGCATTTGACACATATTATGGCCAATAGTGGCAAAGGGAATGACCTAGTCATCAGAAACATCCATCTTCTTACTTTTAACCAAGCTTTTGAACAAGCTAAGTTAAAAAAGCAATAATTTGAAGCTCTTTCAAAGAACTAGAGAACATTCCAAAGAGGATTCTCCCATACAACATCATCCTCTTCTTCTACTGACCTAAATCCAATATTACTACCAAACAAACTGTCAGCCAAACCCATGAGAAATCATCTATCTCAACTCCTACTGATAAAACCAATCTATTTTAGCAGAGAAAAGTTGTCTGCCTGTTCCCTCTGCCTCTCTTTCTCACTGTTTGCTATCCCTTTAACCTTCTGCAAATCACACTTCGAGACCTTCTCTAAAACTAGAATTAGTTACGGCATCCATAACTGCCATAAATTTTGACTTATATTTATTTTTTTTATAATGTTATAATTTCCATGGAATATATTATAAATTGTTTTTACAACCATACATGCATATTTCTTTTATGTTTAATAATTTTCTTAAAATGTAATTAAAGAAATTAAGTCACATAATATTACAAATTTTAGTATTGAATAATATAAATTATGATTTAATGTAATTCGTCTATGAGCCACGTAGTATGATCTAGTCAATCTTTTTATCATTCGATCCATCATAACTCGATAAAATCCACTTGACTCAAACTATATGGTAAGCAAAAATAAAGATGAGATCTGGAGGTTCTCGAACATGGTGACATTCCCATAGGTTCGCATGATTTGGAATTAGCCGCAGTTGTATTTGCTTTAAAGATTTGGCGGCATTACCTTTATGGTGAGAAGTGCAGAATCTATACGGATCACAAGAGTCTTAAATACTTGCTTACTCAGCGAGATCTCAATTTAAGACAGCGCAGATGGCTAGAATTGTTCAAAGATTATGATTGCATAATTGATTACCACCCAGGAAAGGCTAATGTGGTAGCTGATGCTTTGAGCCGGAAGATGATGGCAACCTTGTTGTTACAAGGTTATAGATGGAAATTTGCATCCGATGGGGCTTTGTTAGCTCAATTGAGAGCTCGCCCTAATATCAGGCAGACAGTTCTTGATGCACAGTCAAATGATGTAAAGTTACAACAGTTGGCTCAATCAGTTCATGCAGGAGATCCGATAGAATATTCTATTGGGATTGATGGTGGTCTTTACTATCGGAATCGATTATGTGTGCCAGATGTTTATGAGTTAAAGAAAGCATTATTGCAAGAAGCTCATAGTACTGTATTCACCATGCATCCTGGTAGCAACAAAATGTACAGAGATTTGAAACAGTTTTATTGGTGGCCAGGAATGAAGAAGGATGTATCTGAGTATGTTTCTAAGTGCCTGACATGTCAGCAAGTTAAAGCAGAGCATCAACTTCCTTCAGGATTGTTGAATCCTCTTCCCATTCCTCAGTGGAAGTGGGATAATGTCACTATGGATTTTGTTACAGGTTTACCCACTACTCAAAAGAAACATGATGCAGTGTGGGTTATTGTGGACAGATTGACAAAAGTGGCTCATTTTATTCCCGTTCGGACCAATTATTCAATGGATAAATTGGCTGAATTGTATTTAGACCAGATTGTTAGACTGCATGGGGTACCAATCTCAATTGTTTCAGATCGGGATCCGAGATTCACTTCCAGATTTTGGAAAAGTCTACAACAAGCCTTAGGCACAAAGCTTCTTCTGAGTACTGCCTTTCATCCTCAAACTGATGGGCAGTCAGAAAGAATCATTCAGGTGTTAGAAGATATGTTAAGAGGCTGTGTTTTAGATTTTCCCGAGAGCTGGGATAAATATGTGACTTTGATAGAGTTTGCATACAACAATGGCTATCAAACTAGCATTGGTATGCCACCATATGAAGCTCTCTATGGTCAAAAATGTAGAACTCCTTCCTGTTGGATGGAGTTAACTGAAAGTAAGTTGACAGGTCCTGATATTGTTAAAGACACTGAAGAAAAAGTTCAACTTGTCAAACAAAGATTGAGAGAAGCCAGTGATAGACAGAAATCTTATGCAGATTTGAAAAGAAAAGACATTGAGTACCAGGTTGGTGATGCAGTGTTCTTAAAGGTGTCCCCATGGAGAAAAGTGTTACGATTTGGAAAGAAAGGAAAGCTCAGTCCCCGGTTTATAGGTCCTTACAGAATTTTGGAAAGGATTGGACCTGTAGCATACCGGTTGGATCTTCCTTTTGAGCTATCAAAGTTGCACAATGTTTTTCATGTTTCGATGCTCCGACGATATAGATCTGATGAGTCACACATCATACCAATGCAGGATATCAGTGTCAGAACTGATTATTCGTATGATGAAGAACCTAAACAGATATTGGCTAGAGAAGTTAAGCAGTTAAGGAACAAAGAAATCCCCCTAGTCAAAGTATTATGGCAACACCATGGAGTTCAAGAAGCAACTTGGGAACCTGAAGCAGCTATGCGGGCTCAACACCCTCAGCTCTTCAGTACAGGTATGAATTTCGTGGTCGAAATTCTTTTAGGGGGAGAGAGTTGTAATGCCCTCAATACACCCTAGTAGAATTATCACTAATTAATTATTAGTGTTTATGCTTAATTAAGTATAAATGTTAATTGAAGGGTGTAATTGAAAAGTTAAAGGATAAGTTTTGGGGTAGTTTTTGAATTAAGGGAAAGTTGAGGGACCAAATGCCAAGTTTGGCTTAAACTTGACATTTGGACCAATAAGAAGAGATTGAGAATAGGATATTTAGGAGGAGATGTGGCCGGCCAACTCATGGTCTCTTTTCACCATTTTCATCTTCCCTAACTCCTAACTCTAATTCTCTCTCTCATCCTCTCTCTCTCTCTTGATTTTTGTTGATTTTGAAAGAAGAAAAGTTTGCTCAAGGTTGTGGTAAGACCACTTGTTCTCCTTTAATAAGTATTTCTTGGTTTAGATTGATAGATTTTCATAGAGTTGTGTTATGTTATGTTAGAAGGAGAACCAAGCAAGAGGAAAGGAAAAGAAACTCTTCAAGGGTGAAGAGCTTGGTGGAAATCAATTAAGGTATGGGAACTTAGTGTTTTATGCATGTATGTATATTGTTTTGCCATGAGAGATAAAGCTTGTGTGCCTCTCTCATGTGTTTTATGGATGATTTATAGCTTAGAAGGGTTTAGAGTTGCTTTTATGCAAAGTTTGTTTGAAGAATATGAAAATCTGTTTTAAGGGTTATTTGACTAGTCTGTACATTTTTGCTCATATCTTGAGCTACAGTTATTCAAATATGGAAATTCCAGTTGATTTAGTAACTAGACTTGCATGTCTTGATTTTGTTAGAAGAGACCGGAATCTGATTTTCACTGAATGATAGTGAAAATCGGTATTGAAATCTGATTGTGGTTGTGATTTTTGCCCTTTTGAGCAGTCTGTGGTTTTTCTTGCATAACTGGAGTTTTACAAGTCCTATTGAAATGATTTTTGATGTTTTGAAAACTAGACACTTAGGCCTACAACTTTGTTGAAGGCCATTTTGCCTGAAAATGTTGTTTTACAGGTCAAAAATAGCTTTGAACTCGAGACTGTTAATCGGTCTCGAGTCGGTTTAGGGATCACGGTTACCATGACTTTCATAGTAACCGTGAGGTTCCTAAAACGACAGCTTAAGACCGAAGAAAACGCAATGGATCACGGTTACTAAGGATTTCATAGTAACCGTGACCCATTCTCGTAACACCTCACGGTTACTACCCTAGGTTTAGTAACCGTGAGGCAATTAACTTTTGGTCCAGTAAGGAAATCGAAGCTATCTCACGGTTACTAAGAATTTCTTAGTAACCGTGACCCATGTTTTTCACCCTACTTCACGGTTACTATGAAATGGTTGGTAACCGTGAGGTAGTTCGTATGAGGTCCAGAATTGAAAGGCTTTTTGGCTCACGGTTACTAGGAAATGTGTAGTAACCGTGACCCTTATAAAATGTTAGGCTCACGGTTACCAGGAAATTCATAGTAACCGTGACCCTCCCCTGTTTTTCAAAAATGCATCTTCTTTGATTTCTTTTATGGTACAGACTTGTCTAAGCCCTTCCTAAGTTTATAAATCATCCTAAATGATAGTCATGTAGCAAAGTGAATATCCATGAACGCAAGGCTTACTTGTTAATTGAAAGGTGAGTTTCTATTACTCATAATAGAAACATACATGAGTTATTTCATGGAATTTCAATATGTGAATCTTAAGCATGCTATATATATATATGAGAATGTCTAATATGGTACTGTTTAGCATTTGATAATGCTATATTGAATTATGATGATGATATTTCATGAAAGATGAAATATAACATGTTATGCCTGCACTTAGAGTCTTGGTTGTGGATAGATAGGCATGCCTATAGGGTACCATCGCAGCTGCTTCTGTTTGACTCTTATGAGTCTTCTGTAAGTCTCTACATGGGACTTGTCTCTACGTGAGACTTCTGTTAGATACCTTCGGGTATCCTTCTGTTAGATACCTTCGGGTATCCTTCTGTTAGATACCTACGGGTATCCTTCTGTTTTGATACCATTGGGTATCCATTGAACCCGTTATCCACTCCCACATGAATTTAAGCAGGCAAATTGATAAGATAAATTATACATTAAATGTTATGCAATGATATGCATATATAGTCTGATATCTGTTACTGTATATTGTTAAAGATACTGTTATATTGTGTTTTATTATTGAGGAATGCTTGATGATAGCTACTGTGAGTAGTTATCAACATGTTTTTAGTTGTTCCCCACTAAGCGTTATAGCTTAGCACGGGTGTTAATCCGTGTAGGTTTGAAGGGTAGACCGTGTGTTCAGGGACAAAGCCAACAGTCTTCCAAGCCAATTTCAGAATAGAACTTGCATCTTAATGTATATAATTAAGTTTGCATCTCTTTTGATTATCAGTAATGTATTTGTAAATATATATATAAGGCATGTAATTATAAGTTCTGTAAGAATGATCAAGAATATGTAATAGTGGGCCCTCCATATGAAAAGTATGTATGATGTGTATGTTATTATGCATGCATAATTAACTGATAAGTCATCTGATGAATAGGTTAATGAATGAAATTAGTAACAGTAACCTGGATTAGCTAGTATAGGCATTACAATTCCTCCACCAGCCCAACGACATTGTCTCTGTTTCCCCAGCTATGGCAATCTCAACCATCACTCCTAGCATTACCTCTCAAACTGCCCAATCCCTCATTGCCGCACTATCAGCCATCATGGCTCAGGCTCAACCCCAGCCCTTAGCCCCGCAAAACACTAACCTGTCTCGGCCTTCATAGCCTCCCGCTCGGGAACCCTACTCTCCAACATTATCCCAAATCCCAACTCCACCATCACCCTAACTACCGAATAATTTAACCTCCTCTTGGACGATCGAATCCAAAGGCAACAAAATCGAACTACACTGTAGTATCAAGGCAGTTTCCGATCACCCCTCTCTCGTGAAATATTAGCTGCTCCATTTTTCAATATCCACCTTTCTCACCTCAAAACCTACAATGAGAACACTGATCCCCGAGTTCATATCGACCAATTCCAACACACTATGCTAGTGCTCACAGCTGACGATTCCGCCTTGTGCAAGATCTTCCCTCAAACCTTGGCAGACTCAACCCAGATCTGGTTTCGGAACCTATCATCACATTGTATCGAGAATTTTGAGCAATTCAGTGACATGTTCGTCGCAAAGTTTGTAGCCACCATTCGCCCAAACAAGGTCTCCGCTGACCTAATCCTGGTGCAATAAGAAAGAGGCAAACCGTTGTGGGCCTATATGGAGAAGTTCAATGATGTGGCCATGGACATACATGATCTGAACCTGGAGGTCGCCATTAACACCCTAATTTGAAACACTAAGTGTCAGGATTTCAGCGACTCTTTAAGTAAGAAATCCCCCGATGACTTTATCGAGCTCATGTCACGAGCACACAAGTACATCCGCATAGATGAGGCTTGGCATCTCCGCCATGCCTCTCATAGAGCATGGACAACGGAGAAAGAAGGGGGTGAAAGTGAAAGAGCAACTCGAAAAGGGGGAAATCCCACCAAGGCCGACCTGAAGAAATATCGAAGAGGCAACTGGAATAACAGATCATATGCAATCACCACTCCCCGCTCAAATAACCGACGAGATGAGAGATTCATGCCTCTCGTGAACAAATTCTAGATTGGTTATGTAAGGATCCAAAATAGATCCTAGTAAAATTCAAGGACAATTTTACATTATTAAAGTATAATTAAGCATTATTAGATGAATTATTATGTTTTGCTTGACCTTTCGGCACTCTTTTGACTATATCTCGAGTTATAGAGCATAAAATTAGATGATTTTAATTGGGTTTGAAAATAGACATCCATACTTAGACTTCAAATGAGAAACCAAGTTCGAAATCAGTCTTTAAATGGGTTATATTTAAGCATAAAATCTGAAACAATTTGTAGCCTAGTCACTAGGAATAGACCTCAGTATTTTGTAAATATCTTAAAATATACAAATGCTATGGAGATGATTCTTGATGTTTTAGAAACTAGAAACATGGTGTAATAAGTTTGTAGAAGACTATTTTTGTTAAAAATACTTTTTGTAAGGTCAAAAATTGCATACAAGTCAAATTCATAAAACTGTCTGTGATAGAAGATACAATAGTCAAGTGATAATATAGTATATATAGTGTGTATAATTGGAATAAAATATAGTTAAGTGACTTATTGGGGTATAAATGTTATTAAGTTGTAATTAATTATGTGATAAATGTGCGAATTATATGGTATGAATTTTATAAAGATATAATTAAATTATTATGGTTGGTTTAATAATATTCAAGGGTGTAATTAAAGTATAAAGTATTAGTTTAGGGTCAATTTGTAAATTCAGAATATTAAGAGTCAAATGTGAATAAAATAATGATTTGAGAGGTTGATTTAAGATAAGTATAAAATATATGGGTCAGTGTTAAGTATGCAAGAAGATGAGAGGCATTGGTGTAACATGCAAAAAGGTGAGAGGTTTTAGTGAGACATGCAAAAAGAGGAAGGATCAAAAAGTGAATTTTACCTTGCTATTATAAATAGTGAATTACATAAGTGAGAGAGAGGGGAAAGAGGAGAAGGGGACGCCATTCCTAGTGGGAATTGCAAAATTTCCTTTCTTCTCAACCTTTCATTCTTTGATGAATCTCTTTAAGAAATCTTTGAAGAAATTCTTGCATGTGATTTTTTGAAGAACAAGTTAGTGTATATCTACAAGGTAATTAACTTAATTTGATAATTCTTCTTCTCCTTCTCCATCTTATTATTTTGATTAATAGTAGATTGGGTTAGATGCTGGAAGTTTGTGTTAATGGATGAAATTATTGTGAAAAGAAAAGAAAGAGAAAATTAAGAACATGAAAGAAGAAGATAGTGAGAGAAAAAGGAGAATTTTCAAGAAGATTTGAGTTGCATGTCCAGGTTTGGAAACTATTATTTCTTTCATGCATTAATACTTGTGTTGATTATGGATTTTATAAGTATATTGACTTGAATTAAGATACTAGACATTAATGTGAAAGTGCTGTTCCATTGACTATTTTGATCATAAGTGGAGTTTTTGAACTCAAAATTTGATGATTCTAGTTGGGATAGAACCGGAACTTTTGTGCCTACAAATGTTATAGAAATAACAATAATGGAATTTTGTCTCTAAGGTCCTCAAAAATGTCCAAAACAGTAGCCTTTTTGCATTTGGTGGGTCATTGAAGCTTGTTGTGGAATTCGGCCAAGGTGAGGAATTAAAGTGTAAAATCATTTTTTCATGTGTTTTATTTTGCATGAATATGATGATATTGATTGTTTTATTATAATATTTGGTTTATGTAAGAGACGAATCGAAAGCAAGCAAATCAAAGTTGAAAGAAGAAAAGTTAATGAATTTGAAATTTTGGGTTAAGTTTCTATGAACCGGTTTTGGAATTTTGTAGATATCTCAAGTTTTATAGCTCCAATTTGGGAAATTCCAATTGCTAATTAAACTTAAGACATGGATTCATAGTTTTGTAGAAGAAACCTGAATGTGATTCCGTCCATAAGTATTTTTTATTTTTACTTGAAATTCGTAGTGAGATGCTGTCTAGTTGTAGAGAGCAGGTTCTAGTATTTTTGAAATAATATTTGATAGAGAAGTCTAAATCCTATGAGGAAAAATCCTGGATAAAATAGACTTATAGGAGAACAATTTTTGTGGAGGAAGGTTGGCTTAAATCTGTACAAATTTTCTTCTATGAATTTTCTAATTAGTAATTAAAACTGATTTCGTTATTGTGAACTGTTGTCTAGTGTTAACGAACAACTTGTAGTATTTTTCTTATAACTCATGATAGAAAACTCAAAATGCTATGGGACAAAATTTCAGTTAAAATAGACTTAAAGGAGTACAACTCTTATGAATAAATGTTAGTTTAATTCTGCACTTATTTTGTTCCACTAATTTTTCAATATGGTCACACAAACTGTTTAAAAAAAATGCACTCTTGGACAGTCTATAATGTTTGGGTTATAAGTCCTAATTTAATGGTCCTATTTGACTGGTATTTGAAGCATAAGAAACTAGTGATATGAAAAATTATTATTTAAAATTCCAATTTGGTTAATTCAGCCATTTAGAATGGAAAAATTAAAATGTTAAATAGAACTGAAAATCTGTCTATCTTATTCACTATAACCTAATTCTTTGATGTATAAATGTACTACATGTAATAATAATAATAATAATAATAATAATAATATGATATTTTTACAGTAATTTGATCATAAAATAATGACATTGCTGGTTGTATAATTATAGGTAATAATAGTGGTATTGTAAATTTATACATGACTATGGTGTTAGATGATATATGTATACGACAAAAAGTTATGATAATATTATAAACTAAAGCTATAAGTGTATAAAAGTTTAGAAAATATAGTATGCAACAAGACCATGAACCAGCATATGGATAATTACTTATTTTAATGAATATGATTATGCCTATACACTTATGTCTACTGAATAACATGTTAAGGCAAATGATTACAGTATTATATAATTACAGTTGCTTGATTTGATATCTGAGTGTGTGTGTGTGTGTGTGTGTGTGTGTATAGTCATACATGTATGTACACATATAGGTTAACCTGTTGTGAACATGATCATACACATCATTGATTAAAGGAACCCAATAAAGTATGATGTTATGTATCATCATATTACATATGTAAAATAGCTACTTGATTTGAAGGGATTACAAGTACAAAATAGTAATGCTTAATTGTGCTCAAGATAAAATGTTTATAGAAAATTTATATGTTTATATCTATAACACCATACTCGTATATATACACGAATATATATGTATGAACATCAATATGTATATGATGAGAAAAGAGCAAAGAACAGAATAGCAATACCGAATAGTGCATATGATCACATGCTTACAGAAAGTTATACGTGAGCATGTATATGATTACCTTGTACATAGTTATAGTATACATGTATATGAATGAATAAAGAAAAGATAACGTAAAGAGATTTTACTGCCTGCATTGAGTCTAGGATGTGGATAGATAGGCATGCCTAGAAGGGTACCTTGCAGCTGCTTCTGAATATTTTGACCTGTTTAGGTTCACTTGAATTTAAAAGTATAGTGACCTTGTTTGGGTTTAAAAATTAAAGTTAATTTAAACAACCCTCGTGTGGGTTGTAGCCGACCCCGCTTGGGTCCGCTTGACCGGTCCATGTTATTTGTTTGACCTCGTTTGGGTCCACCGATTTATCATACAATTTTATGCCTACAAGGGATCATCATTTAATACCTTCGGGTATCTTATTTGTACCTTCAAATGCCACCATTATAATCAACAATTTTGTACCTTCAGGTACTATCGTATATCCCGATATCCACCTCTTTAGAATAATGCAAGCTTTATTGTCAAAGGTTAAGAAAAGTTTAATAAGGCATGCAAATTCTTAATTGACTTTATACTATTCTACATATGAAATTCCTTTTATTGCACATAAAACTCACATCTAAAAGAATGCCCAATAATATATGTATCTATACTGCTAGTATCATAAATACATGCTAATTGTTAAATGATGAATTTGTATTATATTAATACTTTGATTAAATTGATCATATATATATATATATATATATATGCCTTTGTGATCATAAACCTTATTTCTATATGTATGCCAATACATGATTGATGAAGGAATTTTTATTAAGTTCAAGAGTATTATAAAAATCTAATGGGCGCAACAATTTTATAAGTGCATATTCATATTGTATATTAAAGATTATAAAGGTTAAACAGTAACAACCATTGTTTTGAAATATTTTTCTTATGATTATATATGTATTCACATTGTTGCATGTACACATTCTTTAACGTGTATTTGCTATTTATGATAATGATATATTAAGTTATGATAATGATATATTTGCTATTTATTAACGTGTATTTGCTATTTATTTTTATGATACATCTAATATGTTATAACATGAATAACTTATGAAATATAAAGTAAGCCTATAGTAATATAATAATCTCATGGTAATTGGAAGTGTTGTTTTGTTATATAATTATAATTTGTGTATATATCCAAGACATACAAGAATAGATATAAGATAATTTCTATGTCTATGAAGATTGTTTATGAAATTAATAATAGATAACTATACTTTCATAATTAAGCATTGTTTAATAAAATAGGAATATTATCAATCTTTGAACCTAAGCCCAAAGGATGTTGATACTTGTATGATTATATATGGTGAATGAAACGTTAGTGCAAATTTTACCGTTGAACTATTATGATTTCTATAAGTGAATGTAAATGTTTAATTTCTTTTATTTCTTGAAATAAATCATTGTTATATTTGAGGCATGTTGTGTGCTTGTTCATGATCACTGTGAGTGGTCGTTTATCATGATTTAGTTCCCCACTAAGCTTTATAGCTTAGCACGGATGTTTCATCCATGTAGGTTGTTGGGGTGATATCTGCAGCAGGATGGCCAACTCAAGTCAATGAGAGAGACATTTATAGACTTTTATTTTGGGCTCTTTGTATATAGTAAAGATTATAGGATAGTGGTATTAGAGATATTGTATGTAAAAATGTTAAACATTTGTTGTATTTTGTAAAGAGACTTTAACGTACATTGAAAAGTTTTTAAAAGTATAGCACTCTTATGTATTAAGTTTGATTATATGTTCTCTGTGTAGTTGGTATATGTTTATGTTACACAGTAAAACATGTGTAATGAGTTGGATAAAGTGATATGTACAGATTATAGGATAAGGGTGCTAGAGGTTAAAACAGAATGGTCAGGTTAATTGGCCGAGACCCATGAGGAAAGATCCAAATAGGGATCAGGGCCTTTACTATGCTTTTCATAGAGACAAAGGCCACGAGACCGAGGAGTGCAGGTAACTCAAATGGGAGATCGAGCACCTGGTCCTGAAAGGTACCTTTGCTCGATTCACTAACCAAGATGAGAGAGGGAAAAGATAGAGGTCGCCTTCACCTCAACCGAACAAAAATAGAGCCAATGGTGGCAGGCGGACACCTGCTGGGGTCATACATGTAATTGTCGTGGACGAGCAACGAAATCATTCCTAGAAGAGGAAGGCCAAGGAAGTCATGTCCGTCTGTCGGTGGACTAGTTCAACCATAAAAATGATTCAGTTCATAGTTGCTGATGGGATACATGTTCGTCACCCACACACAGATGCTCTAGTTATTGAAACAGCTATTCAATACTTCTTGGTCCAACGAATACTCGTCGACACAGGAAGTGCAGTCAACCTCATAACGGCCTAAGCATACAGAGCATTGGGGGTGTCAGACCATAGACTCGAGGAAGTCAGCATCCCTCTCATTGGTCTGTCCGAAAAGCCTATTCGAGTATATGGACTAGCAAATCTACCTGTGCAGCTTGGAGATGATGCGATGGTTTGCGCTTGCCGAGCAGATTTCATGGTGGTCGATATTTCACTATCTTACAATATGATATTCAGCCGACCTCTACTGTCTGAAGTGGATGCCTGTGTCTCCATAAAAAACCTTGTGCTTAAAATCCCCACAGACGATGGAGTGGCCATTTTGAGAGGAAATAAGAAAACTGCTCGGAAGACGTACTTGACCATGCTCAGAGGGGCCAATCAGGGCCTTCCCTTAGACACAATGGATATACCTGAGAAAGAGGAACGAAGGGCGGAGCCAGCAGAAGTGTTACAAGTGGTCGAATTAGAGCTAGGTAAGAATGTTCAGATATCGGCTGGAAATACTGGGGTGGAGAAAAAAGCTCTACTCTCAACACTTCGGGGGTTCATCGATGTCTTTGCCTGGTGAACCTCGGACATCCAGGGGGTCAAAAAAGACTTAATACTTCACTCGTTGAATGTTCGGCTAGAATGCAAGCAAGTAAAACAAAAGAAGAGGAATCATACCCTCGAGAGATAATTGGCTATTGAACAGAAGACCGCAACTTTGCTGGAAAGTGGTTTCATCAAGGAGATATTCTATCCGGACTGGCTGGCCAACATCGTGCTTGTCCGAAAGAGCAGCGGTAGATGGAGAATGTGTGTAGATTTCATCAATCTAAATAAAGTATGCTCGAAGGACTGTTATCCGCTGCCGAACATCGACACACTGGTGGACTCAACAGCAGGATTCAAAGAGTACGCCTTCCTTGATGCCTTGGTGGGCTACCATCAGATTCCGATTGTAACAGCCCAAAAATGTCTATAACAAAATAATAATAATAATAATAATAATAATAATAATAATAATAATAATAATAATAATAATAATAATAATAATAATAATAATAAGAATAATAAGAATAATGTTAAAAGGGTAGGATTTAAAAAGAATTGTGTGGTTGTAATTTAAAAAGGGATAGAAAAGGGAAATTGTGGGATAAAAAAAAGAATGTTGTGTGTGGTTTAAAGAAAAGAAATGAGTTAAATAGAAAGAAAAAGGGAGAACAGATGGCGCCGGGAGCGGGAGGAGAGGCGGTGCTGGTCGTCCCTTGACCATCGCTGCTCACGACGCTGGCGAAGGTCAGACCATTGCGCTGCTGCCACCTCCGATCTCCTCCACCGTTGTCCTTGTCGGTGGCACAGTTTCAGCTCCTTCCACCATCTAGCTCCCTTCTCTCTCTTCTTTCCGATAACTGGCAGCAGCGGCTGGCGACACCACCACTACCGATCGACTTCTAGCTGCGAGACGAAGCTTTCGGTGCCCTCCATCATCCCTCATTCGCCGACAGCAGGGAGATCGGCGATGGTGAGGGTGGGATCTTCAAGCTCCGATCCAGATGAACGATTGCAGCGTGGAGGTGCGTGAGTGTCGCTTGGAAGTTACCGGTGGTTTGATCTCTCAGTGGACGGCTTCGGTAGCTTTTCGGCGAGTCTCCGGTGACCGGTCCGGCGAGCTCTGGTGACCGGTCCGGCGAGCATGATGACAGGCAGATCGTAGCAAATTCGACTATCAGGTTCGGGAACTCCTTTGATTTTATATGTGTGATGTTAAATAATTGGTAAGATTGCTTTGAGACGTGAAAGTTAAAAATCATTCAGTGAGACTAAATTGTATCAACCTTAGTGTTTTTAGTTCCTTATCTATGCATGAAATATTTGTTGGAAACAGTATAATTCTTGGTGAAGTGGTTATAAATAGTCTTTGTCATATCTTCTGCTGTACCGAAACATATGAGGGGCATATTGTGTCACTTGAATGACAAATATTTGACTATGGAAATTTGCAGTAAAGGCCCAATGACTGAGTTGTTTGTACAAGAATATGTTATGTTGATTTTTTTCAAAATATTAGTCTTCCTATATGGAGTCCTATGATGTGATGATGAGTTGGCTTGTATGGTCAATCTAGGATGGACATTTGATTATGGTGAAGAGGGTTGAAGTATCGGCGTGCTGTTTAATTTGATGAATTTATTTCTGCAAAAGCACATAAATGATTACTTTGTTCCAGTTCATGGATGCCATTTTCTGTTTGAGCTTATATGCAAGTATTTGTTGATCACTGTGGTAGTGCAGACTTTAACTTGAGATCATAAATTTTCTGTCAGTGTTGTAGAGTGTTCATTTTGCCCCACTTCGTATACTTTATAAGTTGATGTAAATTTCATGTGTTCAAGTGTAGGCACATTCATTCACTTCCTGAACTCTATATAAGGTATCACTTCCAAGCTTGTCTTCAATAGACAAATGGATTGGAGTTTCAGCATGTTTCAGTGTTTGGGAATTCATGTTGATTTGAGTTGGGCTGGAGTATTATCTGAAACAAATGAATTTATTTCCAGTGAAGGCTATATTTATATGTTTATGGGTATTTTTGTGCCTACTTATTCAATGTTTATAAATAACTATTACCAATTTTGAAAGCAATAATTTTTCATATCATCTATATATGTCAATTCCGGATCATCATACATGTTAGCATTCCATTTGTGCATGCGTATTTTATGAACGTTTATGATACTTTGAAAGTGCGGTTTTTGCTCTTATGGCCTTATGTTAGCTATCTTTATTTCCTACTCTTTTTGGTCCTCAAGTTTTCTAAACTTTAGATGCTAGTTCAAGGAAAAGAATCAAGCATGCATCATATGCCAAGGTTACTGGTTACTGTATCTCAATGTTCCTAGATTTTGATATGTTTCTTTTGATGGAGATAGTTTCATTAATTGAGTTGTTTCTAATTTTAATTCTCGAAATGTCTGAAGTATGGATGCTCAACTTGTATATGTTGATAGATATTAACACGGCTGGTTTTAATGATAATTTGTTACTTCACTTAGCTTCCCGAAAAATTGTTTAATGTATTTGTTAAGATTAACTAAGAATTTAGTTAACCTGTTTATTTAATAGATGCATAATTAAATATATAGGTGATTCTATTAAACGTTAAAAGATAAATTTTAAAAGATGATGATTAGTTTGGCAATAAAAAGTATAGTTTTTGACAGTTAACTTATGTTTGAACTTAAATAGCTGAATCAACTAATATGAAAATGTAAAAGTACATTCGTACGAAGAGATGCATAAACATGCGTAAAGAGTATAAGATATGTACTTAGTTATTGGTTATGTCGATATGATAATTGAAAATATAAGCAAATCATGATATTAGATATATACAGATATAATATATAAGCTTATTCTTTAAGATAATATGAATAAATATGAGCGTAATTGATGAAGCCAAAACCTAGAGTCAGAATAGTTCTTGAAAGTAATTGAATTGTAATAATTAGACGATATTGTAGCTTTTATTGATAGGAATAAATCCTTTAAGGCTGTGAATCACATTTTAATTGTTTTAAATTCTATTTATAATCTCGTGCTATAATAAATAATGTTTCTCTGTTTGTCATTTCAGCATAGTTTTTCAAGAAATATTATGACCATATTATTAAATTGTTATGGAATAATTGTTTAATATTAGATTCTACAAAATGTTTTGGTAATGATATAATAAGTACAGAGGTTCAAAAGAGATGATCATGATGAGCCATGCAGGTACGTCTTTCTGAAATGATTATGTATTTACGTGCTGGTTTAGGTACTCACGGTGAGTGTGATTATATATGATTTTATTATCATGAAAACAGTCTAGTAATGCATAAACTACTATGACAAGTATAAGTATTGTTAACATATGCCTAATAGAAAGTTGAAAGTAATTTAAATGAATCTATATAAAGTAGATTCCTTTGATGACTGAAGAGTCGTTTAAAGATAATTTGTTGAATTATTGTCAAATAATTCATGACATAAGTGAAAGATGGTTCACAAACTGTACAAAAATATTGAAGATTCTGAATAACTGTATTTTCTGGATTGAAAATGAATTATAATGATGAGAAATTTGATAAATGTTTTGAAAGTAAGTGAATAAATTGTGCCCTTAGAAAATAGTCTGGCAGTAAAACTAGCTCAGGATATAATTGGCTGGCCATAGGGATATCTGTACCGCGGTGCAAGTCATGGCGACTTGCTTTACTATGGTAGGATCATTGATCTCCATAGTAATTATTTGTCTCTGTTATATTATCTGTTATATGTTCTGTGGAGAAATGGTCCCTTGGGGTCATTTCTCTATCTCTGTTGTGGTCCTGTGGGATCCACATCCCGTGTATCCGATTTAAGATTTTCTGCCGTGTCTGTACTAGGGGCATTAATATAAAAATAAGTTAAAAAGTATAAAAGATAAGAAATGTTATAGTTCAGAACTAATGTGCATAAGAATTATCCTCTTGTATAAGTACATCAAATGGATAATAAATTGCAGGTTATAATATTGATGAGCATGTGATTCTTTAATTTTATATAAGCATTATGTATCTATATATCTATGTATAGGTATGTATATCACTCTGTTATCGATAAAGTACATATTATATGACACACTATGGTGTTAAGTATTATATTGCTCACCTTGTTAAGATTATTTAATGCTTACATGAAAGTGAATTTTGAATGCATACTATGTTTTAAATGATGTAGATGTAAGAAAGAAATATGCCGGATGTCTTTTGTGGCAACAATGAATAATACATTGATTACTGAGTTATTAAGTTTTATTGCCCATGTAAGTAAGATGTTCTATCGCTTATACTTGTGATTTATTGCTGAATATAAGAACCGGGGTCTAAGGTAATTGAAGGTATCTATTAAGAGTGTTATCAACCTTGTACTTGTATAATTGATATTACATGTTTAAAAGATTTTCTTTAGATTATACTATTCCCCACTAAGCTTTATAGCTTAGCACGGGTTTTGTTATCCGTGTAGGTAACAGGATAGGCTTGTTTCGGGTTAGACAGCTGCTATGCTCCAACCATCAGAAGAGGGGTTTTAGTTCAGGCAATTCACCTTTGAAGTTCATTGATGTAGCGAGGCGATTTTATATGTAAATTATTTTTTATTTTGGAGTTTTATGGCGGTTTAAAAGTGTTATTGTAATAATGAATTATCTTAAGAAATGTGACAAATGATGAGAATAGATGTATGAAATGTTTGTACAGATTATTTTTGTATTGTTGTGCCCTGAAGGGCTGAGGAAAATTGTCTGTGTTTTCAGGAGGATTAGATAAGTTTTAGATGTTATATTACCGGATTTTTATTTGGTAATTAGTCACTTGGACAATTATAGTTTATCGGCTTACTTAAGTTATAAGTATTTCTTTTTGGACAAGTTTGGAGACGTTGGGTTCGTTAAGATTATTTAGAAAAAAAAAATATTTTTGTCCTATCGTTTATTTCAGTTAGACTGTTCAGCAAGGGTGTTATACCGATGGCCCCAGGAGATGAAGAAAAAATAGCATTCATCACTCACAGAGGAACTTACTGTTATTGTGTCATGCCCTTTGGATTGAAGAATACAGGGGCCACTTACCAAAGGCCAATGAATCGGCTATTTGTCGAGCAGTTGGGGAGAAATTGATGGAATATGACATGGTATGATGATGATGATAACACAGCGAAAAAACAAAAATTTTATCATACATACCATACAATTCCAAAGCAAGAAACGAAACATGCAATTTTTAGGGTTGTAAAACTTACAACTTTAGATGCACTTCAATATTTGGTTTTGGTGATGACCAGTAATCAAGAGTGATTTATCAACCTTTGATCTTCTTTGCCAATGCCAAAAGAACAGTCTTTACACCACTCTTCTCTATGTTCACACACACAATTACAAAGACGGCTTAAAATCGAGATTGCTAGCTCTCTGTTTAAGTATCGTATAATGGCAATTGATTGAAGCTACAAAATTTGATTTTGTACTTTTCTAAGGTTGCTATTACTACCTAAGATCACAAGAGAATGAGGAACAATCATTTCTCCTTGTGAAAAATTGGCCAAAATAAAATAGAGAGAGTTACTATTCATGAGTTACTATTCATGCCACACACAAAATTAGTTTTTTATTTTTTTTGCTTTTCTCTCTCATCCAATATATATATTATCTTATTTATTAAGTGATAAATCTCAAATATACTAGCTTAGGATAATTAATATTAGCTAAAGATAACTAATATTTGTCTTTATCACTTAATTAAATTAAGTAATATTTATTGATAAAAACTCTTTTAATTTATCCAAGATAAAAACAAAAGACATATTAATCAAATTAACCACTTAATTAAATAGGAATATACAAGACATATTAATCAAATAAACTACTTAATTAATATAAAGGATATGCCGAAATTCCTTGATTTCTTTCTAGGAATTTCGGCCAATAGTATTCCTATTTAAGTGATTTATTTGATCATAATTCTTTTAGGCTTTAAAACTCAATTAATTAAATTAATACAAGACATTTAATTAATTGAAATTAAACCTTGTGGGCTGAATTTCTCTTTCTCATGGGCCAAGGTCTAATAACAATCTAATAATCCATTACACACATTAATTTGACTTTAATTAAAAGCTCAAATTAATGCCCAATACTTAATTTAAATATTTTAAGCCCAATTCTTTATGTGCGATCCTACAAGTCCATTTAATGTTGGCAATGAATTAATAAATTAATTCAAAGGCTATAAATATTTTCTAGCAAGATATTATAGCATTCCAAATTAAATGAAAATGCATATGGCATTTTGTGACCTAATGCAATTTTGCATAGTCCCTTACCCAAAAATATCAGAATTAATATAAGGCATGGAACTAGTCACCCTTATATAAATTAATTTCTTTCTTGATATTTCAGTGACACTGAACTCTCAGATAAATAATGATTACTCATTATTTCATCTTGGTGTGGTCATACACTTCTCAGTTCACTGATCAAGTGGCCGATGATATTTTCTCTCTTATTGAGAGGGGTAATCCCTTCACTTCTCCCATGTTCTTTGACATGAATCAATATATACCCAAGCATACCCATACTTGTCACTCTGTTACGAGCACGTTAGGTGTATGTCAAAGTATACAGTAATATATAAAGAGTTTCATAGAGATTTTAGGTCTAAGAACTCCAATAAAAAACTTGCATATGAGAAACACTTATGAATTATACCATGTAGTGTTCTCATAAATGGATCGAATCCAGATACCATGTTCTAAACATGCATCTATGATCTCTGATTGACACTCTTGTCCTTATGATCCGTAAGACGCAACTTATCAGAGAGAGCATACTAGTCTTAATTCATTGTTATTTCCATAACAATGACTGACTAGGGATATTTAGAATGATGTCTCTTTTGTTTCAAGGTCTTACAACCATGTGCCTCACACATGATAACTTAAATTGAAACAACATTCTTGGATAGTTCTATCAATTGATATGCACAGGAATACAAAAGATAAAACAAATGCCTCATTTATTAACTAAAATGTTTTATTACAATCTATTGGAGCTAGGGCTTACACTAACAGAAATATGGAGATCTATGTGGACGACATGATCGTCAAGAGCCAAGCTTCGGCTGACATGTGCACCAAGCTGAAGGAGACCTTTCACAGACTTTAGGATTTAGGCTTGAAGCTGAACCCTGAGAAATGTGCCTTTGGGATACAGTCCAAAAAATTCCTCAACTTTACGATATCGAAGCGGGGATCGAAGCAAACCCTGAGAATATCAAAGCGATTATGACCATGGATCCGCCTAAAATAGTCCGAGAAGTTTAGAGATTGAATGGAAGGATCACAGCTTTGGGCAGGTTTATATCTTGCTCAGCCAAACGATGTTTGCCCTTTTACCGAGCAATCAGGAACCTCAAGAATTTTACTTGGATAGAAGAATGCCAGCAAGCATTCTAGGCCTTGAAGCAGTTTCTCTCAACCCAGCCACTGCTCAGCAGGCCACTAGCTGGTGAGGTTTTGTACCTCTACTTATTTTTTTCAGCCGATGTAATATGCTCGATCCTGGTCAGAGAAAAGGAGGGCCAATAATTTCCAATTTATTACACGAGCAAAGTACTTCGGGGTGTCGAACTCAATTATCCTATCCTAGAGTAGCTAGCTCTTGTACTCATCACAACAATAATTAAGCTCTGCCAGTACTTTCAGGCTCACATGATTGCAGTGCGTACAAACTCAAACTTGAGGAAGGTATTGCAGAGGCCAGAATGTTCGGGCCAATTGACAGAGTGGGCCGCCCACCTAGGGGAGTTTGATGTTTGGTATGAGACACGAACATCCATGAAGGCACAGATACTGGCAGACTTTGTGGCGGAGCTACACAAACTAGTCCTCGAGCTGACGAAGGTATCATGGAAGTTGTATATGGATGGGGCCTTAAGTGCGGATGGTGCGGGGGCTAGAGTACTTTTGATGAGCCCGATGATAGTTCGAATTCGAGCTATGGCACGCCTGACCTTCCGAGCCTCCAACAATGTGGCAGAATATAAGGCCCTGTGCTACAGGCTGTAGTTGGCAATAGAAGTAAAGCCGGACATCTTTGAGATATTCTTAGACTCCCAACTGGTGGTCAGTCAACTGAAAGGAAAATTTGAAGCCAAAGATTGTTCTATGATCCGTTACAAAGAGCTGACTTCTGCCTTATTAGCCAGGTTGGAGGAAAAAGGGAGAGCTTGGTCTATCACTCAGATACCTCGGGCGAAGAATGTGAAGGTAGACATCATCTCCATCACCATCTCACGCCCAACCTATGAAACCTTTCAGGTTCAAGTACATGAACCAATAGAGGGTTAGCGTTTACCCATTTACTAATACTTGATGTCAGAAACTCTGCCAGATGAACGAGCCCAAGCTCATAAAATAGTTCTAAAATCGAGCTTATACGCCGTGACGGATGACAAGCTTTACAGACGATCTTTCTCCAATCTATGGGCTTTATGTGTGAGCAGTGAAGAAGGGGATTATTTCCTAAGAGATATTCATAAAGGAATCTGCGGAGCTCATGAAGGCGCCCGGGCCATAGCTTAGAAATCTCTCTTATAGGGGTATTATTGGCCAACCATGAAGGCTGATGCAAAGGCTCTAGTGCAAAGGTACGATAAATGCCAAAGGTTCGCTAGCATTCCACATCAGGTCTCGGCCAAACAAATGCCGATCCATAGCCCGTGGCCTTTTGTCCAGTGGAGGATTGACATACTGGGCCCCTTCCCCCGAGCTAAGGGATAGCGGCGATTCTTGGTAGTAGGGGTGGACCATTTTACCAAATGGGTGGAAGCCAAGCCTCTTTCAACCATTACACCGACGAACGTCATCAAGTTCCTGAACAAGAACATTATCACAAGGTTCGATATCCCCCACTCAATTATAACTGACAATGGCAAATAGTTTGATTGTCAGGTTTTCAAGAACTTCTGCTCAGAGCTGAAGATCCAGTTGAACTTCACTTCAGTCTATCATCCTCAATCCAATGAAAGGACCGAAGTGACAAATAGAACTATCTTATCTGAACTCAGGAAGCGGCTCGAAGATGCCAAAGGCTTGTGGACCGAAGAACTTAACAATGTGTTATGGGCGTACCAGACATCACCTCGTGCAGCAACAGGATTAACACCCTTCACACTTACATATGGTACCGAAGCCGTCATTCCCTGCGAAATAGGACTGCGAGGTATTCAAGCACCTTCTCTTAATGCAGACAGCTGCACCGATCTCTCGTATAACTTAGACCAGCTCAAAGAAAGCAGGGCGCTTGCCCAAGTACGGTTCGCAGCATACAAGCAGCGTATGGCGGCTTATCACAATCACAGGATCAAGTCGAGGTTTTTTCAGGTCGGGCAAATGGTACTGAAAAAGGTGGCATCTGCTCAAATGGCGACAGGAGTAGGCAAGCTGGATCCCAACTAGGAAGGACCATACATTGTACAGGAAGTAAGCCAAAACGAAGCATACAGGCTAGAAGATGTTGCAGGACAACGGCTTTCGCACTCCTGGAACGGACTCAACCTCAAACCATATTATCAATAGCTCGGCACTCATCCTGTCATAACAAACCTTGTACTTATTCTCTTTTTAATTATCTTTAATTTTTGTTCGTCATTATCATTGTTCCTTCATTTCTATTGTAAGTTATCGCCATGATATTACGGCCTAAATACAAGCCCGGTAGACATTTCTGCCTGCCGGATAAAAGTTTAATGAATGATATATTCTATGCAAAACACTTAGCAAATTTATAGCAGGATGTGTCCACAGACTCGGCATCATTGTCAAAATTCGCCTGATTATTTTAGCAAGTTCGGCACAAATCATCGTAAAACTTGCCCCTATACAAAGCTAACTATGAAAAAGGGGCTCGGCATCTCCGCCAAAATTGCCCTATCACTAAAGTGAGTTCGGCACCCTTCGCTGCAAAACTTGCTAACTTACTAGGCTAACTATGCCTATGAAAAGGGGGCTCAGCCTCAGCGCCAAAATCGCCCTATCACTAAAGTGAGTTCGGCACCCTCCGCCGCATAACTTGCTAACTTACAAGGCTAACTATGCCTATGAAAAGGGGGCTCGGCATCTCCGCCAAAATCGGCCTATCACTAAAGTGAGTTCGGCACCCTCCGTTGCATAACTTGCTAACTTACTAGGCTAACTACGCCTATGGAAAGGGGCCCGACCTCAGCACCAAAATTGCCTTAACCTCTAAGAAAGTTAGGCACGCATCGCCAAATAACTTGATAAACTAATCGTGCCTTGGCAGATTCATAGCAAATAAGGAGCTCGGCGAATACTACCACACAGTCCTAAGGCAAATTGCAGTTCAGCATTCCAAATCCCTGGCATCGAAGTTTCAAATACAAGGTATGTGTCATAGCGCACTCATTACTTACATAGCTCTTTTATCGGGCAGTTTCTTTATTTAATCAATTAAGCTCGATTTTGCGATTGACGGCTATACCAAAAATATCAAGACAACTCACCTCGCCACACACGAATATTTCATCGGTACCAACATTTTTAGAAAAGTAAACCGAACATGAATCACAAACTTAAACACAACAAGAAGAGAAATAGTTCGGATTTCCATTAAAATAAAAAGTTATTACAAGAGGCTAGTCTTCATCTAGATACACATCATCCTGGAAGGACATGTCGAGTTCGGGGTATTTCCCCTTTACAACAGAAGATATCTTGGCACTAAACGCCATACACTTCTCAGCCAGTACTTGGGCCTCTTTCTCCTCCTGAGCTGCCTCCTTCTTCTCCCACTCGACCTCCTTTTGTTTGAACTGCTCAAGCTCAGCTTGGATAGCAGACTTGGACTCTTTCTTAAGATTCAGAGTGGCCTCCAGCTCAGCCGCCTTTCGGGCACCCTCCTTAGCTTGCTCTTGAACCTTCTGAGCTTTCTCCTCGATCTCGTCCATCCTCGATCATAGAGCACCGAAGTTGGAATCAGCTCATCGACGCTTCGAGATGAGATCATTCATCTTCGCAATGGTAGCACCGATCAATTGGGATCCCTGTGAAACACAAAAAAAATCAAGCAATGTTCGAAAGGCAAACATCATCAATAAGTCTGGGCCACTTACTTCGAGCTGATGCCTCTTCAAGCGCTCAGCTAGATGTTCAACACTCAGGGAGGCGAGGGAAGTGACCTCCTTCGACACGCAGGAAACAAAGTGCACGAAGGTGCCAAATTTCGGGTCATTGAAGGAATACTTATCCCCTTTAGCCTCCCAAAACTCACAAATCTTGCTAATCAGAGATCGAAGATCTCTTGGCTCTCTCTCGTCCTGGCCTCGGGGCTTGAAAGGTGCAGCAAGCTCGGCCTCAGAACCTGGAGTCCCAGAAGCTTCAGCAACCGTCGTCACTGGCTGAGCCTCGGAAGGGGGATTCGCAACTACTTCCTCAACCAAAGGCACGCTTGGAGAACCTTTGGCGAGCTTTTGCCTCTTTGCCCTTATGATCTCAGTAGCTCGGCTTATCTTCCTCATAGCTGCAAAGAGAAAACAAATTAAAACAGTGCATCAATATCATTGAATAAGTAAATACCGTGTGTTACCTTTCCTTCGATAAGGAATCAGTTTCGAACTGTGAGGATCTAATAGGTTCCTCAAGTCCCACTTATCCCAGGCAAGTTTCCTCTATTGAGCTAAAATCTGCTCCTCTTCATTAGAGAGCCATAAGTTTCCGTCATTACGGTTAGTGAACCTCACCCAAGTGGTTCGTACTCGAAAGTCAGCCCGCACTCTCTCCACCAAAAAGAACCGATCCTTCCACTTCTTCAAGGAATCCAGATTCCCGATCAATACCCTATAACCAAGCCGGGCTTGTACGTAATTATGGTCTTCTGTACCAGCTCGAAGGCCGACCACGTGGATTGCTCGTGTAACACCCTTATCCCTCCTTAAACTGTACCGGCGTACCGAAGACCGGAAATTTTTTTTTTTTTTAACTTCTATACCTAAAAATCTTATCGATATTTATTTAATCAAAAACTGACTTTCGCCGCTGACTTATAACTGTCCAATTTACTATGCACCTAATAAAAATTTTGCAATATAACGGCTGTACATAGTACTAACCCCCTGAAAAGCAGACAAACCACACAGCCTCTCAGAGGCACAACAATCAAAAATAACAACAACATACATTCATTCCATCCATTTCATTTGTGCACAATCCAACACTTCTTAGTACAATAACTTATGTTTACATTACATAACCATAAGTAAAACTTGTACCTATATATACATGCCAAAATTATACAACTAGAGCAATCTAAAAGAAATCCTGCAATCTGAATTCTTGCTCCAGCTCCTGTTTACCTGCGTGCAGTAAAACTACACGCTGAGCACTCAATATGCTCAGTGGTGACTAACAATCGATACATTTCCTAACATTTCCATTATTATTCTTAAGTATTAACATACAAATATAAACATAATTATAAAATCAATTATTATAACCTTTAAACAATAACTTAACGTTTTCTATAAGATTATTCAATTTAGTCACATAATTACAATTTTGTCATTATAGGCTCAATGATAATCTTTAAACTGATAAATGAAGTCATTTACATTTCTTTACACCTAATTTGTCAATTACAAGCAAAATTACATTTTAGTGCTTGTTGTCCATAAAATTCACTTTTTAATTAATTTAACTATTATTTGACTGTTTTATCCTTAATTAATCAATTCTCACTTAATTTACTATCTTTTTACACTTTTTGGAAAAATTATCATTTTACCCCTAAACTTTCTTTTTCTTTCATTATGGTCCTTCTTCACTTTCTTTTCCTACTTTTTATTGTCTTTTCATTTCTTTCTCAATTTATTACCATTATGCCCCTAGTACAGATCCGGCAACAAATCTCAGACCGGATACACGAAACATGGACTCCACGGATCCCACTAAAAAGAGAAATGATTTCCAAGAAACCATTCTCAGAACACTGCACTTTTCACTGTCACATTAACACTTAAGCTATGGAGATCAATGATCCTATCCATAGCAAAGCAAGTCGCCATGACCTGCACCGCGGTAAAGGATGTTCCTATGGCTAGCCAACTATATCCAGACTAGTTTTTACTGCCACACTAATTCTAAGGGCACAGGAATAATTACTTTATTAATTCTTTTCAAGTCCAAAAAATTCAATAATTGACTTTTTATTTCTTTTTGTTAACATTAATTTAATTTCACATAACTTAACCAATTTCACTATTTTTATGCAATTATTAACCAATAATTCAATTATTTTCAATATACATAATAACATTAAATTCTAAATAAAATCACAATAATTTCAATAATTGCCAATAAAATTTATTTATGCATTATTTATTATTTATTATCATTTTTCATTAAAATACTCAATTAATTCACTATAAATCACAACTTTTATTATATACATACACTATAAATAATCTTAAAAATTCCCAAATTAATTCCAAAAATTCTTTAAAAATTCATGGACATTAATTTTCATGTCTACTATTAATTTAAGCTAATAATTATTATTTTTATGCAATTTCTCACTATATACCCTAATGAAGAAATTTGGCCAACCCACTTCACCTTCCTAAAAATTTTATTTCTTTCATTTACATCTTCCATTCATCATTTCTCTCACTTAATTACAATTACCCTAACATATTTGCATCAATTAACACCTTTAAACATTTTTGTACTAATTATATAATAAAAAAAAATTCATAAACTTAGAAAATGTAAAAATTTATTAGTCACTTACAATTTTCTCTTGAATTAGGGAGTCTAGGCTTCCTTTCCCTTGCCTTTGTTCTTGAAAAAACTCCCCTCTATTTGCTCACCTACATAGGGCAGCCCATTTAAGCTTAGATTTCTTCATTTTCTTGTTCTCAAATGCAAAAACCAACCTCATAATCATAATCTACACCCAAAAATCTATGGAAAATCACTAAGAAATCAATTTAAAACATTAAAATTCTCAAGCTCCAACTTACCCTTCTTTCTTTCTTTCCTTGATTTCTTCCCTTCCTTTGCCCAAAATAATCAAGTGAAGCTATTTTAGTATATTAGAGGGATGGAAATACAATTCCTAAGTTGGAATTTGGGAGAAATTTTGAGTAGCCATGAAGTAAAAGAAAGGGAGAAGAAAAGAGAGGGATTTCGGCCAAGTGAGAGGGAGGAGGAAGATGAGCTGGTTTTTTGGAATTTTCTCCAGAATTCTAGCTCTTATACCCTCCCTAATGGGCCCAAATTTGGACCAAAGTGATGGGCTTTGCCCATTTAACTTAAAAGGCCTAATTTAGGCCCCTAAAGGCCCAATTAAAATTCTCTCTCTTTCAGCCATCAAATCACTCCAAAAATAATTTCATCACTCTTATCACATCAAAAATAGCTAGCACACAAATTTTTGGCTCAATCGGAGTTCGTTTACTATTTTTAATCATTTACGCAAAATCAAGTCACCTTCCCTACTAGGAAAATTGACACTCTAATTTTTTAGTATTTTTGACGTTTGGAGGCCCATTTGACCTCAATTTCACTTCAAATTTCAACTCCGGACTCATCATGACTAATACTTTCCGATGGTCCAATAAAATATTTTTGAGTTTCGGGTGTCCTTTCGGGTCCGAAAAGTACTATTCACCATCGGAAAGTACTGTTCACGGCTGATCCAGTGTTGAGGCCATTACATTTCTCCCCTACTAAAAGAAATTTCGTCCTCAAAATTTACCTGAACTGAAAAGTAGAGGATAACGCTGTCTCATCATTGCTTCGGGTTCCTATGTTGCTTCTTCGACATTATGGTGATGCCATAAGACTTTCCCAAAGGAATCTGTTTGTTCCGAAGCTGTCGAACTTCCCTAGCCAAAATCTGTACTGGTCTTTCTTCATAACTCATATCAGTCTGAACTTGTATCTCTTCAGGAGTTATCACATGACTCGGATCAGACCTATATCTGCGGAGCATAGACACATGAAAGACGTCATGTATCTTCTCCAAAGCAGATGGCAGTTTCAATCTATAGGCCACGGGACCCACTCGCTGAATTATCTCATAAGGTCCAATAAATCTAGGGCTTAACTTGCCCTTCCTTCCAAATCTCAAAACCTTCTTCCAAGGAGATACCTTCAAAAAGACCTTATCTCCGACCTGGAACTCGATATCTTTTCTTTTCAGATCTGCATAAGACTTCTGACGATCCATTGCTTCCTTTAGTCTGCTTTTAATGATCTGGACCTTTTCTTCAGAGTCACGAATCAAATCCGAACCCAAAAGCTTTCTTTCACTCAATTCAGTCCAGTACAAAGGAGTCCTGCACTTCCTACCATACAATGCTTCAAATGGAGCCATTTTCAAACTTGATTGATAGCTGTTGTTGTAGGCAAACTCAGCTAATGGTAAATGTTTTTCCCAATTAGTACCAAATTCAAGGACACAACACCGAAACATATCCTCTAATATCTGAATCACCCGCTCGGATTGTCCATCAGTCTGAGGGTGAAAAGCTGTGCTGAGGCGAAGTTTAGTACCCAGAGCATCTTGAAAACTCTTCCAGAAGTGAGAAGTAAACCTGGGATCCCTGTCTGACACAATGGATGTAGGCACTCCATGCAATCTAACTACTTCCTTTATATAGAGTTTTGCCAGTCGGGTCAAAGAGAAATCCATCCGAACTGGCAAGAAGTGAGCTGATTTGGTGAGGCGATCAACTATTACCCAAATGGCATCATGTTTCCACTGAGTCATAGGTAGCCCAGTCACAAAGTCCATGGTTACCTGATCCCACTTCCACTCTGGAATAACAAGTGGTTGAAGTAGCCCAGAAGGTACTTGATGTTCTGCTTTTACCTGTTGACATATCAGGCATTTACCCACGAATTCAGTTACATCCCGTTTCATACCTGGCCACCAATAGTAGACTTTCAAATCCTGGTACATTTTTTTACTCCCAGGATGCATAGCATAGCTACTATGGTGTGCTTCTGTCAGAATCTCTTTCTTCAATTCTTCCTGAGCTGGCACATAAAGTCTTCCTTTGAAATAGAGGCTTCCATCATCTGACAATGAGTTGTCACTTTCACTGTTATGATATAGCTTTTCCACAATAGCCTTTAGTTTGTCATCTTCTTTCTGGGCCGCTTTCACTTGATGTACAAAATCTGGTTTAACTCGTAGTTCAACTATTATAGCTCCATCTGTAGCCAAACTTAAGCTGGTGTTCATTGCCCGAAGAGCTGCAAAGATCACTATTAATCATTTACACTTATCAATGCCTTGCACAAATTCACTTCAATCACTAACATTACCTGACATAAATTTTATGCTGAGCGTATCAGCCACTACATTTGCTTTTCCTAGATGGTAGTCGATGTAGCAATCATAGTCTTTGATCAACTCCAACCAGCGTCTTTGTCTAAGATTGAGTTCTTTCTGGGTAAGCAAATACTTTAAACTCTTGTGATCTGAGTAAATGTAGCATCTTTCTCCATATAAGTAATGCCTCCATATCTTTAGTGCAAAAACAATGGCTGCTAACTCTAGATCATGAGTAGGATAGTTTTTCTCATGAGTCTTGAGTTGTCGAGAAGCATAAGCTATCACCTTGCCTTCTTGCATCAGAACGCAGCCTAGCCCATTCTTGGAAGCATCACTATAAATGACAAAATCCTTGCCTGACTCAGGTTGAGTAAGTATAGGAGCTTCTGTCAACATCGTCTTTAACTTCTCAAAACACTCTTGGCACTTGTCAGTCCACACAAATTTGACATTTTTTTGTAGCAGTCTTATCATAGGAACTGCAATGGTGGAGAAGCCTTTGATAAATCTCCTATAGTATCCAGCTAAACCCAGAAAACTTCGCACTTCGGTTACATTCTTGGGTGGCTTCCACTGAAGGATTACTTCAATCTTTGAAGGATCTACTTCAATACCCTCTGCTGAGATAACATGACCCAAAAAGGATACTTCATTCAGCCAAAAGTCACATTTGCTAAATTTGGCATAAAGCTGCTTTTCTCTCAATGTCTGCAATACAATCCTCAGATGTTTATCATGCTCTTCTGGTGTCTTAGAATACACCAGTATGTCATCAATGAAGACCACCACAAAATGATCCAAGTAGGGGTGAAAAACTCTGTTCATCAGGTCCATAAAAGCTGCTGGCGCATTTGTAAGCCCAAATGGCATGACCAAAAACTCATAATGGCCATACCTAGTACGGAAAGCAGTCTTAGGCACATCAATTTCTTTTACCCCCATTTGATAATAGCCCGATCTCAAATTTATCTCGGAGAAGACACCCGCTCCCTTAAGCTGATCAAACAGATCTTCGATGCGAGGAAGGGGATACTTGTTCTTGACTGTCACTTTATTTAGTTGCCTGTAATCTATACACAGTCGAAGAGTCCCATCCTTTTTCTTTACAAATAGGACAGGTGCTCCCCATGGAGAAGTGCTAGGTGTGATAAATCCCTTATCGAGCAACTCCTAAAGCTGAATCTTTACCTCTTTCAATTCTGCAGGTGCCATTCTATACGGAGCAATAGAGATAAGAGCAGTACCAGGAGTGACCTCAATGGAGAATTCCACTTCTCTATCAGGTGGTAAGCCTGGAAGCTCATCTGGAAACACATCTTGGAACTCCCTAACTGTAGGCACATCTGACACCTTTAAACTATCCTTCTTCACCTCCACTGCAAAACACATATATGCTTCACAGCCTTTTCTGATCAATCTTTTTGCTACAGTAACTGATATCACCTCCGACAAAAAGTCAGATCTCGCACCTACAATAGTGATGTCATCACCATTCTGAAGCTGTAATGTAACCCTCTTCTTTCTGCACTCGACAGTTGCTTGGTGGGCGGATAGCCAATCCATCTCAAGAATTAAATCAAACTCACGGAAGGGCAATTCGATAAGATTTGCCAGGAATACATGTCCCTGGACACTGATAGGACACTGTCTATATACCTTATTCACTACCACACTATGCCCCAGAGGATTACTCACCAAGATGTCCTGGTCCAAGTAGGCCTCTTTCATCCCTTTACCCCGTGCCAATTCTGTGCTAATATAGGAATGGGTGGATCCAGGATCTATCAATGCATATACAGAGTTAGATAACAGAATGAACTTACCCACAATCACATCAGGAGCATCCTCCTCTTCACGAGCTCTCACAGCATATGTCTGTCCCCCTGACCGCCTCTGTCCCTGAGACGGCTGGCCAACTAGTCTGGAGGCTGACGAATTAGGGGCTGCTCCCCTACCACGGCCACGTGGTGCAGAAGATCCAGTACCAGAAGCTGGTGAAGCTACTGAAACAGTCTGTATCATGGGACAGTCTTTGATCTGGTGATCTCGGGACCCACACTTGAAACAGGCTCCTGTCAGAAATCTGCACTCCCCAGGGTATGTCCTGCCACAATGCTCACATTGTACCGCTGACCCACTGTCTTTGCCTCGGGGTGCACTAGATGTCGTGGTGGCAGTAGACTTGCCACGGGAGGCACTACCCTGTCCTCTGCCTGCTGGTGAATGACCCTGAGGTGCCTGCTGACCCTTTTGCTTTTTACTCTGTCTTGACTTTCCACTGCTCTGTCCCTGCTTTCTCTTTTGCTGAAATCGGGACTGCCTCTCTGCTTGCTCAACTTGAGTAGTTTCTAACTTGAGAGCTGCATCAATCATAGTTCTCAGATCTGGGTATTTCTGAGCCCCGATGATCTGCCTCAACTCAGTATACAGTCCCCTCTCAAATTGCTGACATAATCTCTCTTTTGTAGCCAAGCCCTCATCTAAATAAGCGCTCAAACTCTCCATTATACTCAGCTACTGTACGGTTTCCTTGTCTCAGCCTCCAGAAAGCATCTTGCATAGCAAGCCTATATTCAGACCCAACATATTTCTTCTCAAACTGATCAATGAAGAACTTCCAATTCAGACGGTCTGTAGGTGTATGTCTCCGAACTGAGTCCCACCAAATAAAAGCTGAACTCTGAAGCAAGGCTATGATACCCTCAAGCTTCTCTTCTTCCGAACTATGGGTAATTTCAAACAATCTCTTTATTTTAAAAAGCCATGTCTCAGCAGCTGCTGGCGTCAAAGGGTCCTCACCTGAAAAATTCTCTGCTCCCAATCTTTTCAACTGCTTCAATATAGGTCTTCTTTTAGGCAGAGCAGGCTGCTGAACCTGTATCACTGGTGGCGGTGCCTGAACCTGTGCAGCCTGAAGTCGCTGCTGGATGTAATTTGACATCAGGTTAAGGAAATCCAGCTGAGGAGGAGGAGGAGGAGGAGAAGGAGGCGCTACTGGTGGAGGTGCCTGCTGCGGTGGAACCTCCTGTTGCCCCATATTACTTAAGGCCTCACTCCTGTTATCGCCTGCCTCACGGCTTGGCTCTCCAGACATCGTTTCACTATAAAACAGAAAGGAGCAAGAATTCATTAATTCCAAAATAACTTCTCAAAATAACAATTGGCATGTATATAATCAATTTAAATCAAACATTACACCCACTCCGATCTTAGAACCGTCTAAACCACAGCTCTGATACCACAAATTGTAACACCCTTATCCCTCCTTAAACTGTACCGGCGTACTGAAGACTGAATTTTTTTTTTTAACTTCTATACCTAAAAATCTTATCGATATTTATTTAATCAAAAACTGACTTTCGCCGCTGACTTATAACTGTCCAATTTACTATGCACCTAATAAAAATTTTGCAATATAACGGCTGTACATAGTACTAGCCCCCTGAAAAGCAGACAAACCACACAGTCTCTCAGAGGCACAACAATCAAAAATAACAACAACATACATTCATTCCATCCATTTCATTTGTGCACAATCCAACACTTCTTAGTACAATAACTTATGTTTACATTACATAACCATAAGTAAAACTTGTACCTATATATACATGTCAAAATTATACAACTAGAGCAATCTAAAAGAAATCATGCAATCTGAATTCTTGCTCCAGCTCCTGTTTACCTGCGTGCAGTAAAACTACACGCTGAGCACTCAATATGCTCAGTGGTGACTAACAATCGATACATTTCCTAACATTTCCATTATTATTCTTAAGTATTAACATACAAATATAAACATAATTATAAAATTAATTATTATAACCTTTAAACAATAACTTAACGTTTTCTATAAGATTATTCAATTTAGTCACATAATTACAATTTTGTCATTATAGGCTCAATGATAATCTTTAAACTGATAAATGAAGTCATTTACATTTCTTTACACCTAATTTGTCAATTACAAGCAAAATTACATTTTAGTGCTTGTTGTCCATAAAATTCACTTTTTAATTAATTTAACTATTATTTGACTGTTTTATCCTTAATTAATCAATTCTCACTTAATTTACTATCTTTTTACACTTTTTGGAAAAATTATCATTTTGCCCCTAAACTTTCTTTTTCTTTCATTATGGTCCTTCTTCACTTTCTTTTCCTACTTTTTATTGTCGTTTCATTTCTTTCTCAATTTATTACCATTATGCCCCTAGTACAGATCCGGTAACAAATCTCAGACCGGATACACGAAACATGGATCCCACGGATCCCACTAAAAAGAGAAATGATTCCCAAGAAACCATTCTCAGAACACTGCACTTTTCACTGTCACATTAACACTTAAGCTATGGAGATCAATGATCCTATCCATAGCAAAGCAAGTCGCCATGACTTGCACCGCGGTAAAGGGTGTTCCTATGGCTAGCCAACTATATCCAGACTAGTTTTTACTGCCAAACTAATTCTAAGGGCACAGGAATAATTACTTTATTAATTCTTTTCAAGTCCGAAAAATTAAATAATTGACTTTTTATTTCTTTTTGTTAACATTAATTTAATTTCACATAACTTAACCAATTTCACTATTTTTATGCAATTATTAACCAATAATTCAATTATTTTCAATATACATAATAACATTAAATTCTAAATAAAATCACAATAATTTCAATAATTGCCAATAAAATTTGTTTATGCATTATTTATTATTTATTATCATTTTTCATTAAAATACTCAATTAATTCACTATAAATCACAACTTTTATTATATACATACACTATAAATAATCTTAAAAATTCCCAAATTAATTCCAAAAATTCTCTAAAAATTCATGGACATTAATTTTCATGTCTACTATTAATTTAAGCTAACAATTATTATTTTTATGCAATTTCTCACTATATACCCTAATGAAGAAATTCGGCCAACCCACTTCACCTTCCTAAAAATTTTATTTCTTTCATTTACATCTTCCATTCATCATTTCTCTCACTTGATTACAATTACCCTAACATATTTGCATCAATTAACACCTTTAAACATTTTTGTACTAATTACATAATAAAAAAAATTCATAAACTTAGAAAATGTAAAGATTTATTAGTCACTTATAATTTTCTCTTGAATTAGGGAGTCTAGGCTTCCTTTCCCTTGCCTTTGTTCTTGGAAAAACTCCCCTCTATTTGCTCACCTACATAGGGCAGCCCATTTAAGCTTAGATTTCTTCATTTTCTTGTTCTCAAATGCAAAAACCAACCTCATAATCATAATCTTCACCCAAAAATCTATGAAAAACCACTAAGAAATCAATTTAAAACATTAAAATTCTCAAGCTCCAACTTACCGTTCTTTCTTTCTTTCCTTGATTTCTTCCCTTCCTTTGCCCAAAACAATCAAGTGAAGCTATTTTAGTATATTAGAGGGATGGAACTACAATTCCTAAGTTGGAATTTGGGAGAAATTTTGAGTAGCCATGAAGTAAAAGAAAGGGAGAAGAAGAGAGAGGGATTTCGGCCAAGTGAGAGGGAGGAGGAAGATGAGCTGATTTTTTGGAATTTTCTCCAGAATTCTAGCTCTTATACCCTCCCTAATGGGCCCAAATTTGGACCAAAGTGATGGGCTTTGCCTATTTAACTTAAAAGGCCTAATTTAGGCCCCTAAAGGCCCAATTAAAATTCTTTCTCTTCTAGCCATCAAATCACTCCAAAAATAATTTCATCACTCTTATCACATCAAAAATAGCTAGCATGCAAATTTTTGGCTCAATCGAAGTTCGTTTACTATTTTTAATCATTTACGCAAAATCAAGTCACCTTCCCTACTAGGAAAATTGACACTCTAACTTTTTAGTATTTTTGACCTTTGGAGGCCCATTTGACCTCAATTTTACTTCAAATTTCAACGCCGGACTCACCATGACTAATACTTTCCGATGGTCCAATAAAATATTTTTGAGTTTCGGGTGTCCTTTCGGGCCCGAAAAATACTATTCACCATCGGAAAGTACTGTTCACAGGCTGACCCAGTGTTGAGGCCGTTACAGCTCGAAACAAGTTTAAAGTCAATTCTATACCCTGTTCGACAGCCCAAATTTGAAGAGCGGTCAGGGTCCGCCAAGCATTGGGATGGAGTTGTCCTATAGCCATATCAAAGTACCTCAGCACACTCACCTCGAAGGTCGTCAAAGGCAAGCGAACGCCGGCCTCCAATTGTACCTCATAAATTACGATCTTCCTCTTGTTGGCGAACTCCGTATTCGCCCTTTGTGAGGCACTGGATTTACGGGCAAAGTATTCTGGCTTAGAAGTCAATTAGGTCAGGAGCGAACCGAGCTTCTCCTCCTTAACTGTCGAACTTATACTCCCCACTCCCGACAGTTGGCGAGGAGCCTTCTTCTTGGAGGAGGTAGCAGTATGGCCTAAATCGACGGGCCGAACTCCCTCGCCCGAAGTGGAACACCTACTTATGCCAGGGACGCTACCACTGGGAGCATTTCTGCTAACTCCAACTCCCTCACCCGAAGTAGCCTCTGAACTCATGGCGAAAGAGTTAAACAAAAAATAGAGAACGAGGAGGGGGGATAGAGGACAAACCTGATAAATATGGGCGAAAGCGGAAGGGAGATTGCGAGAGGAGAACAAAAACTTCGAAGCTCCAAGACGATGAACGCAGAAGAAAGAAGCAGAGTGAAAATGAGCGAAAAATGAAAGGGAAATGGGAATCGATAGAAGGTTTATATAGGAAGCTACGATGAATCTGGACCATACACGTGGTAGTCGATCCGAACTTGAGATAGCGCATTTAAGGTGGTACACCCTAATTGAGACGCCCCTAGCCGTTACACACGGCAAAATAGGAAGCCATAAGTACTCTTCAATAAATGCACAAGTAAAACTTGACGTCATCCGGTCAAATCGCATGGGGCAGGGTAGCATTGGGAACAAGCCTCCCCTATGCTAGAACAAGGCAAGTTTGCCTAACCTTTGACACCGAACTCCAGATCAAAGCTCGGTAGGTACTCAGACCTCGAATTGCCACAACCAGCTCATTCGGCCTAGTCGCCACGAGCTTTGATCTTGCGGTATTAAATAAGCCCGTTAGGCACTTACCCACCAGCTGTCGACATAAATGTCGCCCACTGGGGGGGCTTATGATAACAACCGAACTTATGGACTGGTTCATCGGTCCCGCATATACCGAGTACCTAGCTCAATGAGGACCCCGTGAACCGATCAATGGTCCAATTTCCCTTTGCTCTATGATCGAGCCACAGTTCGGTTACGAACATGTCCCGAAAACAGCTCTACCACGATGGACGAACAATCACCACTAACCCACAATTTTCTCGAGAATCGCCAAAAATGGATTAGTGATCGAAAAGAGCGGAAACTCCTTCCATTATCTCTTGAAAGCGTGTTGATTCCTCCTATAAAAAAAGAAAAAACAGGTATGAAATAGTTACTCAATCTTTCTGTTGAGAATTCTTACTTTTTACACAAAAATTTTAACTTGACCGTCGGATACTTTCTTGTCGGAAACTCATCAGTCCATCGTTTATTTTTTCAGGTGATCGCAAAGAGTTTGCTATGTCTTTTACTTGTCATCAATAGTCAATAAATAATTGGCAAAACCCATCCTGCTGAGGAAAACGCGTTTAACAATAGAAAAATAATAAAAACAAAATATAAAAAAAATTATCACAAAAGATAAAAACAAATTATTAATTAAATTAAGCAACCAATAACAATTTCCTCACATGGCAAACCGCCTTATGCTGTGAGCGCCCATGCCCGCCCGCCCAGTGCCCATCCTCGCAAAATAAAAATTAAAAACATGCATTTCCAAATAAAATCTTATTTTTTAAATGTTAATATTAGATATTAATAATTTTCAGATAATTTGCATTTATTCGCTTCAAACAAAATTAATGAAATTAAAATCTATATTCTGTTAATTTTGTATAAAATTAATTGTGTAAAATTTAATAAAACATAAAAAATTAAAAAATATAAAATTATTTTAGATATCTAGGAAAGGGTTAACTTTTTTTTTTTTAATTTTTATATATTTTGGTAAGTTTTATATATTGTGATAATTATAAAGTGTATAGATAACTATCAAACTCATCTCTCTCTATTTTCTAGTAGAATTTTACTAATTTTATGTTATACCTATAAATATTCTATTGTTGTTATTTAGTGTATACAATTAATAAGAGAAAATTATCTATTCATACTATATTTATTTTTACTTCAATTAGTTTTATAACATTATAGTAATTTTAAGTTGATTAATATAAAATTCATATATTGTGTATTTTAATTTTGCTATTTTTTTAAAGCTGGATATAATATAAATAATCCATAAATGTGAACAGTTCATTATGAAATAATATTAAATTCGAATTTTTGTTTATAATAATAATAATAATAATAATAATAATATTTCAATTTACCATAAAAAATTAAAATATTTGTAATTCTCATTTTTTTAAATAAATTATTCTCTTTTGAATACCATGTTGGAGAAGGAACAATCAAAAATGAATTTTTTAATAGAAAAGACAGATTAGTAATATGAAGATTGTTAAATTGACTGGAAAAACCGATACTCACAGTTTTCTTGATAATGTTATTCATGTTATTATTATTATTATTTTGGAGAAACATAATATTGGTATTAAATGTAAGATTTTTTGAGATTTTACAATTACAATCATGCTTCGAAATTACACAATTTTTTTTTTTAATTTGCAGCAGAAACTACAATTTCACTGAAAGTTTAATAAACAAGAGAATGGATTAGAATTAATTAAATAGATAAGAAAACAAAAATAGTTGAAAAAAATATCCTAAATATAGTCATCAAAAGAAAAAGGGGACGGACACCCACGCAGTTCTCCAAAATTAGGTGGGTCCACTCCGCCACTTTGCCCTGTGACATTGCTTGACAATTTACAACTCCTATTTCAACGCACCTTCCTCCTCCTCCTCTTCCTCCTTCCTTCTCTTCTTCAACCTCTTTACCTGTCTCCATTCATTATCTATATATACCCTCACTTACCCATCTTCCTATTTACCCATTCACCCCAAAAGATCATACCTTTAATCCCCAATCATGGCTCCTCCAAGGAGATTTCTTTCTCTTTCCCCCATCTCGATTCTGCTTCTATGTGGGTTGCTTTCTGTTTGTTCAGCTTTGGACATGTCCATTATTGATTACGATATCAAGCATGGACAAAACCCAGATGGGAATTTGAGAACCGAATTTCAGATTCGGAGAATGTATGAGATTTGGCTGGTTAAACATGGAAAAAATTATAATGGTTTAGGCGAGAAGGAAAAGCGGTTTCAGATCTTTAAGGATAATCTTAAATTTGTTGATGAACATAACTCTTTGAACCTTACTTATACGGTTGGACTTAATCGGTTCGCCGATTTGACTAATGAAGAATATCGGTCTATGTTCTTGGGTGCGAGGATGGAGAGGAAGAATAAATTGGGCGCTAAGAGTCCGAGGTATTTGTATATGGCTGGAGATGCTTTGCCGGAGAAAGTTGACTGGAGAGAGGAAGGCGCTGTTGTCCCTGTCAAGGATCAAGGCCAGTGCGGTAAGTTTTTCTCTCCTTTTTTCGCTACTTCATCTTTTTTTTTTTTTTAAATTGTAATGAGTTTTGATTTTTGTGGGACCAAAAGATCGTGTTTTTATAAAGTTATGTTCTTAGATAGAATTTGTTTGACGTAGAAACTATAATCATCGTTATCTGTCTGTTTGCTATCAATTGAGGATTTTGTTTTTGGATTGATTTTCTATAGCAAATTTATTATATTATTTTCTAATTAAATAAGAAATCGTGGATTCAAGGGTATGATGGTAAGCTTCAATTATTTGTATTTTTGGATAGAGTTGTTAGATTTTAGGAAAATTTTTACCAAAATCTGATCCATCTTAATGGATTGAGGCCTTAGAATCAGTCAGTATTTTGTTTAGATAGTGACGTGATATTGATGGATGGATGGATGATGTTGTTGATGTGTAATTTCATCCTAATTTATTGATTATAAGACTAACAAAAGCTAAAGAATTTTCAATTTCGAATAAGAATGTAACCAGGGGGGTCTCTTCTAATATATGGAACCGAAATTACATATGGTTAAATTGAAATTGGTATTGGATTTATTGGTACTGCTACATGAAATCATTTTCTGTTATGCAATCTTTAACATCACTCAATTTTTTTTTTTGTGGCTGTAAATCTGTGAATTGTTGGCTGAATAGTTTTCCATTTCTTGTGGAGGACGTTCTTTTGTTTGACTTTTTTATTTTTTATTTTTAGCTTGCGTGTGAAATTGCACATCAATTAAGAGATTCTGTTAATGAAGCAATTAATATATGCTTGTTTATTGGAAGTGGAGATGTCAAATATCTATCTTATCATGCATTACAAATTATGCATGGAAATCAACTCCTTTTGTAGTATTTGCAATGGTAAAATCTTTGTTATCTTTGAATGGTGGAATTATTGCATTCTTTGACAATAGACAATAAACATCCCTGAGCATCTTATCAAGTTGGTGTGCTGCTTTTACAAATTTTAATGTGTCTTTAAAATCTCCCAACCTACTGAGTTGCTTTTTTTTTTATATATTTATTTATTTTATTATTGTTTTTAAATGAAGGGAGTTGCTGGGCTTTCTCAACGATTGCTGCTGTGGAAGGGATTAACCAGATCGTAACTGGTGGTCTAATGTCTTTGTCGGAGCAGGAATTAGTGGATTGTGATAGAACATATAACCAGGGATGCAATGGTGGTCTCATGGACTATGCCTTTGAATTTATTATTAACAATGGTGGCATTGATACTGAAGAAGATTATCCTTACAAGGCTGCTGATAACTTATGTGATCCAAATAGGGTATGCTTTTTTATAACAAAACATTCAATTTGTTTTAAAGAAAATTATAACTTGCTGTGTACTCAGATTGTTCTATGATACACTCTAATTTTATTTGATCATCTTGCTCCTTTCAGAAAAATGCTAAAGCTGTTACCATTGATGGATATGAAGATGTTCCTGAAAACGATGAGAAGTCCCTGATGAAGGCCGTAGCACATCAACCAGTGAGCGTTGCTATTGAAGCTGGTGGCAGGGCTTTTCAGCTCTACCAATCGGTAATTATTTAGTCATACTGCCACTAATGGGATGCATTCATTTATTTTTCTAATGCTTAATCTGTTAATTTCTTATGCACCAAGTCTTCTTTTTTTCATCAATAGGCGATACCTCTCTTTTGGATTGTAATCCTGTTGCTTGAATCATTTTAGATTTCAGACTGCAACAGCCTCCAGTGAACTGTTCATATTTTTGTTATATTGGTGGTTCTTAAAAACATAGTCACTCTTTTCTTAATCAAACAGTGGAACAAAGATAAAATCTCTGTGTCCATCAACATTGATTATTGTCTTATACTATCCTATGCTTGATTCAGGGTGTCTTTACCGGTCACTGTGGCACAGAGCTGGACCATGGTGTGGTTGCTGTTGGATATGGTTCAGAAAATGGCGTTGATTACTGGATTGTGAGGAACTCATGGGGTTCCGCATGGGGGGAGCACGGTTATATCAGGATGGAGCGTAATGTTGCCAATGCTGTAACTGGCAAGTGTGGAATCGCAATGGAGCCTTCATATCCTACCAAGAAGGGACCAAATCCTCCTAAACCTGGCCCCTCCCCCCCTTCTCCGGTAAATCCTCCTCCTCCAGCTAGGCCATCCATTGAGTGTGATGATTACTTCTCATGTCCCAATGGAAGCACCTGCTGCTGTGTCTATGAGTATGGTGGATATTGCTTCGGATGGGGATGCTGCCCTCTTGAGGCTGCAACCTGCTGTGACGACCATTATAGTTGCTGCCCACACGAGTACCCTGTTTGTGACCTTGAAGCTGGAACTTGCAGATTGGTAAGAGAAAAGCCTCCTTGTCCTTGAACTTAAGTCATCCTCTTAACGCCTTATTTACTCATCCTTTCTCTCATTTTATTGACGACAGAGCAAGGATAGCCCATTGGGGGTAAGAGCATTGAAACGTCTTCCTGCGCAAAGAGCTCAGAATCATCTTCACCACACTCAAAAGGGAATGAGTGCCTGAAGTCTTAGGGCCTTTTCAGGTCTGCAAGAAACTGAGCGAGCAAGGTAATAATGGAGCAGTGTTTCCTGCTGGATGTTCCATTGATCTGCATTCTGCTGCAGAGGAGGTTGCTGCAGGAAACTGGCAATTGATGTGCATTTGATCCTTCCTTCGAGGAAAATATTTATTTGTTCTTAGTTTGACGGTGATTATTGTAAATAGTTAGTTCTGTTGAAGCAGGTATAAAACAATACTATAAAAATTACATTTATCTGCATTTGTATAGTCACCAAACTATTAATTCTCATATTGCTGTTGCTATTTTATTACATATTGTGTGTGCACATAGTTTATGAATAGGAATTTGGTTTTTGCATGTATCCATTTATTGAACTAATAATGCCACACAACATGAGAAAAATAAATTCTACAGATGGAACTTTTGATTTAAAAAACATGGTTTTTGCTTTTCTAATACGCCATTCCATATAATTGAAACAACCTTAAACAAGTAAACTTTATTATTTTATTTATTTAGCATTCATCTACATAAACAATGTGCTGAGGCATAATGATGGATGAGATAATGAGTTTCTAGTACACCATTGACAAATCAACAATCGGTTGAAATATCAACACACATAACTAAACCTATACTTAAATCTAAAGCATTCCTCAAGCACCAATTACCAAAATCATTAAAAAGAAAATTACAAAAACCTCGTGAAAGCATTTATAAGATGTACTGATTAATTTAAATGTCAATGTTCAACATTTCTCTTTACATAGCATGAAAAAAAAAATGAGCATGCATTTCACTATTGTGGGCACGGGCCATACGTGTCAATCTGTGACTCAATCCATTTTGATTCATAAATCGATTTGAATTTGATTTGAATTTTTTTCGGATCATATGAATTGGATCAAAATAAATTTTTAACAAGTCCGGTTGGATTTGAATATGAATTATGTAGTTCGAATTCGCGAATCGGATCGAAATTTAATTGATCTAATAGTAAGGCATCATATTTTCAGCAAAACAACAACAATAATAATGATAGAAGGTATTTGGTTTAACCTTTGAATTAACCAATAATCTTTTGAAATCGATCAATCAATTTTCATTAAAAGTTTTTAATAAATTAATTTTATTCCAAATAACTGTGGTTTCAAATGCTCAATTATGGAACATTTTCTTACCCATTTATAACTAATTCATTTTATATTTTATATTTATATTATAATAATATTTTATTAATTATAATTTTTCAATTATTTATAATAATAATAATAATATAAGAATTCAAATATAATATAATAGAATATATAATATTATATATAAAAAAAATTAAATATATCCTTAACAGTAATTTAATATATAAACAATAATGACCGACAAATCTTTACTAAACATTTGTAATATTTTTTGCAAGAGTGAGTATGGACCGGTTAACAGGTCCATTAATAAAATTATTAATCAGTTCATTAATTTTGGTTAACCATTATATTATTTTCGATTTTTAACTCGATTTTTCATATCGATTTATTGGTTAACCACTAAAAATTTTTAATATATAAATTTAATAAATTATAAAGTTTGTAATGTTATTTTTAATAGTTAAAAATGCTTTAGAAATGAAAAAATACAAATTAAATACAACATTCATTAAAAGAATCAAAATAAAAATATAATTTTCATAATTAATTATAAGAATTAAATATATTCAATATAAAACTAACAATAAAATGTTAATTATGCATATATAGTAATAATAATATATATAGATCGGTTAATAATATTTTAGAAAATTATATATCATAATATTTATAAATTACATAAATATTGAAAAATATAAGTGTAAAATTTAAAATATAATTTATAAAATGTATATAAATCGGTTAATGGTTCGATTTGATTAACCGTCGGTTTTTAAAAGTAAAAATCGTAAACTTAGGGTGTGTTTGATAACATTTTTTGTTTTTTATTTTTTAAAATCCATAAACTATTTTTAGTTTTTGTTATTTGTTTTTCAAAAATTATTTTTCTATTTATTTTTTAAAAAATATTTTAATATCCATTAATACATATTATACATATATATAATCTAATTATTAATATTAAATAATAAATATTTAATAAAATTCAAAATTTAAAATATATTACATTAAAAAAATCATAATATGGTGTAACACTCTTATCACTCCGGTCTAACTGAACAGTGCACGTAAATCGATAAATTTTTTTTATACTAACCTTTAACTAACATTAATGCTTATCATTATAAATTTAACTTAGGTGTTCGATGACCTATAACTATCCCATGTTACTATTCATATAATAAAATTTCGGCAATATAACGGCTGTATTTCTAACTAATCTCCTGAAAAACAGACAAATCACAGCCTCTCAGAGGCACAACACTTCTAAAACAACCATCTCATTCTTCAAAACTCCCATCAATCCACCATTAAGTCATAAATAGATCATAACCACACACACACATATATAGGTCTGCATATCTTTACATAATTATGTATTTATACATAACTGTCTATTTATATACATGCCAAAACCTACTTAAACTACTCAACAAAATAACTTCTTTCAGTTGTGCATTACTGCTCCTTCAGCTCGGTACCCGCATGCAGTAAAACTACATGCTGAGCATAAATTATGTCTAGTGGTGACTAATAATCCTAATATTTTATTTAGGAAAATTTATTTCTCTATTATGATACGATTATATAATTAAATTCTCAAAGTAAATACAATTAAACACGTTTTATTCAAAATCTTACTTAATTTCAAAAATGTCCTTTTTGTCTCAATATTTACAAATTTACCACTATAGTCATTTTTCTTATACAATTTCTTTCATTATTCATTGTTTATTATTTATTTTACCATTTTCGGATAAAATTACATTTTAGTCCCTATACCATGAAAACTTTATATTTTGACCCTGTTTGACCTCTAATATTACCATTTTGCCCTTGTCAAATATTTCTTACTTATTTTTACTCATTAATTATCCATTTTGATAGAATTACCATTTTATCCCAAAACTTTTATTTTCTTTCGTTTAAGTCTTTTTTTCACTTAAAACTTTATTTTTATCTTTCTTTTCACTTCTTTTAACTTATTTTTACATTCATGCCCCTAGACTGGACACTCGGGACGTGGATTCCATGGGCCACATATAGACTGAAAAATGATCTCAAAGATCACTTTTTCACATACCAGATATTAAATACAGATAGAAGTCATGGAGATCAGTGATCCTACCATAGTAAAGTAAGTCGCCATGACTTGCACCGCGGTATAGATATCCCTATGGCTAGCCAATTATATCCTGTACTAGGCTTTTACTGCCAGACTATTTCTAAGGGCACAATTTCACAAGAATTTCAATCAAATCTTTACTTTCTTTTTTATTCCATTACTTAATTATGCTTGCTTTACTTATTAATTATTCCTTTCAATTCTTTTATCATAATCCACCAAAATTATTCACTTTCTCATCAAATTACACATTGCTTCATATTAATTCAATAATTTCATTACTTACATAATTGAGAATTTATCTCTAAAATATTCATTAAATTTCTATAAATTGCACAAAAATTCTTACGCATGTTATTTCATTTCTACTATGATTTTAAAGCATAATTTCATTAAAATTCGCAAAATAAACCTTAGTTTTCTTTAATGATCCATTCGGCCAACAAAGGACCTACACCATACATTTACTTAACAAGTCATTTAAGTATTTAAACACACTTATTTAAGGTCTCATGGCATTAATCTACTATTACTTTCAATTAAACATCATTTCATCATATTTATCCTAAGTTACATAAAGATTACGTAACCAAATCAAAGGAAATATTAAGATTTATTAGTCACTAACATTTCCTCCTTGCTCTAGGTTGCCTAAGCTTCTTTTTTCTTGCCTTTAGCCTTGGAAACTTGCACTTCTCCTTGAGTTCCTATGGAGGCTGAAACACTAACACATCAAAACTCTACTTTTTTGACCCTTGAATGCTAAAATTGACATTAAAAATGAAATCTAGGCACCCAAAAATACTAGTAGGCACCTTGAAAAAAATTTTAACTCATTGGTTTCACTTACCTCAAATGAAACCCTAAACTCTCTCTTAACTTCTCTTGCTTTTCTTCCTTTTTTTGAAGGGAAGAGGGCATAAAACTCAACTAGAGAGGTAAAAATTACTATCTTAAGGCTAAATTTAGTGTGAGATGGAGAGAGGAGAAAAGAAAACTCAAGCAAAAATGGAGGAGGGAGTTCGGCCAAAGGGAAGAGGTGGAGAGGAAGAAGAAAGTGCTGGGTTTTTTCAGATTTTCCCCCTTTATATAGGCCTAAAATTTGAGTGAAATGGGCTTGGGTTATGTTAGTGGGCTTAATTAATTAATTCAAGACCATTAACAACCCAATTCAAAGCCCTAAATGACTTCTCTCATTTTCTCACTCCAAATTACTTCAAATTTGATTCCAAAATTCTTATCATATCGAAAATAGGTTGTACACAAAATTTCGGTTCAATTGGAGTCCGTTACTAATCTGATTCAACTGAATCGATCTGATTCGACAACTGTCGACATTGCCGAAAAAATTATTTTTTATACCAAAATATTCTACATAAAATTTCATTGAGAATTGAAAAATCTGAAAATTTTTAGAGTTCATTTGCTATTTTTAAAAATTTATGCAAAATTAAGTCACATTCCCTACAAGGAAAATTGACTCGCTATCTTTTTCATATTTTTGACTTTCGGAGGCCTATTTGACCTCAATTTTACTTTAAATTTCAACTCCGGACTCACCATGATCAATAATTTTCGATGGTCAAATAAAATATTTTTTACTTTCGGATCCGATTTACGGCCCAAATGCACTATTCACCATCGAAATTTATTGTTCACGGCCAGACCGATGTTGAGACCATTACATATGGTGTTAGTGGTGGTAACGACGATAGAGGTGGTAGTGGTGATGCCAGTAGCAGTATGGTGATAGCAGCAGAGATAGTCTGGTGGTGATGGCGATAACAGTAGTAGAGATGGCACTGCAATGACGGTAGTAGCAATGATGGCGACGGCAATAGCAGTGATGTCGGTGGCGGTAGCAATGGTGGCAATGGTGTGGTAATGGTGGTAGTGCTAGTAGCAGTGTGGTGACGGTGGTGATGATAAAGATGGTAGCGGCAGTGACGGATGCAACAGTGGTGGTAATGACTGATAGTGTGGTGGTGGTGGTGACAGTAATAGTGTGGTGGCGATGGTGATGGCAAAGATGGTAGCGTCAGTGGTGGCGATGGTGGTGGTGGTAGTAGCAGCAGCAGTGGTGGCGGTGTGGTAGCGGCGGCATTATGGTGACGGTGATGGTGTGGTGGCGATAGCAGCGGTGGTGTGGTGGTGGTGGTGGTGACAGCAGTGTGGCGACGGCAGTAATAGTTGTGGTGGTGTGGTAGTGGCGGTGGTGTGGTAGTGTGATAACGGTAATGATAATAAGGATGAAATAATTAAATTATTGATAAAAATAAAATCATAAAAATCATATTTTAAAAAAAATATATTTTTATTTTTATTGTCAAAATCACTTTTTAAATTTTTATAAAAATAAAAATAAAAATAAATTTATCGAATATGTTTTTATTTTATTTTTAAGAAAAAAATCAAAAATAAAAAACAAAATTATTCCCGAACGCATATTTAAATTTTCAGTTCGATTAATCTAAAAATTAATTCAATTTTAAATTGATTTTTTGATTAACCTAAATTTCGATTTTTTTTGCTTGTCTCTGTATCACCAATTAGCTACTATATTAGTAAATGTTATTTGCTATTACTAGTACAAACTGCTAAATTAAATGAATTTTATATTGTTAGACAGTTTAAAATCATGAGTGTTAGCTACAATTTTAGTCCAACAGTTAAGTACACCGAAATTGCAACCGATAATTACGGTATTAGATTAATTTAACACTTAATTATCCACTTTTATTGAGAGAGGAGATGAATCCCAATTTTTTTTGAAACTGCAAGTCTCACTTCCGGCTACATGCAAGATTTCCAAATACTTTTTTATGCATACCGATTTTCATTTGTTTTAAATCATAATGTTAATAAAAAAAAAACTCTACTTATGTTTGAATGTCATAATTATTAAAATTATTTATAACATGTAAGCGTTATTAATTACTAATAAATTTATTACAAGCGGTTACCAACGTTAACTATTTACTTTATAAAATTTATATTATTGTCAATTATTACTCTTTAAACTTAGTTTTTTGTCGCACCGACTTAATAATTGATTTTTTTTTTAATTCTATCATAACTTACTTTTTAGATGTACTATACCATACAACCATCAATAATTATTTTTTTAATGCTAAAAAATTTAATTATTATTATTATTATTATTATTATTTTAATATATACATAAAATATTTACTAACGGTAAATATTAGTTTTAATATAAATCAAAACTTTCCCAATTAAAAAAAAAATCCTCAATAAAAAAAACAAAACTTATCCTCAATAAAATCATTGTCCGGTCCCACCATTTGAGTACTGATTGAATGGTGATGGGTAGATAAGACATAGATAAAAACCGATGTTGATTGATATTTACCATGATTTCTGGCCGTCGGATTAGAAAACAACTGATTCGTTGACCAGACCAACCAAGTAAATGACCAAAATACCGAAGCCTTGTAACTGATGATAACAATAAATCCATTGATCTGATCTCTCCCTCCGAAACCCTAACTCAGCTTCACTAAACTCGTGGCTTATGCAACGCGTGGAATCTCAATCCTGTAAGTTAATGGCTATAGATCTCAAATACCGTTTTAGATACTTATCTGTCCGTTCTTCTTTCTCTCTTATTGAATTTGAATCTTAGGTTTGTGATTAATGAACTCTTGTCGAATTGAGGTATTTTTCGATGGCTAATGTGTTTTCTGCAATTGATTTTTAGTTTATTTAGTATGTAAAGTTTCCTGGAAGACATAATATGATATAGTGAGCAAACAGTGGATATTATGATGTATGATTTGATTTGCCTGGTCTCAAAAGTGGCCGAAGCAGCTAAAACCTGTTAGGAAATAGTCAGTCATTTCCTGTTGTCATTGTCTTGGATTCTATGAACAATAACATACAATGGTTTCGCGTATTGTTCAGCACCTAATGGTGACAGATATAGCATTGCATTCAGGATGAAGAATTTCTATTCATGCATGACAATGCTGTTAGGAATTTAAAGATGAAAAAATTTGCATATAGAGTTAAAGGGATGAGTGCATGGTTTTGGTTTTACTGGGTGATGGGGGCTTTATCCTCCATTTTTTTGTGGAGGAAGTCTCTAAGAAGTTTATGAAAAATTAAAGGATATATGATTGTCTATACAAAAATGGATAGAAAAGTAAGTTCTTGTAAATTCACAAATCAGGGGAAAAAGAAAAAGAAAAAGAGAAAGAAAATAGAGGTGCTAGTTGATCCATTTGTGCATGATTCTTCAAAGTTGCACATAGCGGTTGCACCTTTTGCTATTTGTGTGTGAGACAATCTAAGAAGATTAAACCCTTGTACTGAAAGCAAATGACGCATATTAGAGCCTGACATTATTTGTAGGGTCTTTGGTTATCTTCTTGCATTTATTTCATTCAAACTATTACTTGTTTTGGACATTGAAGCTTATATAAGTTTCTTAATTGTTGTATACATAGTTGCTTCTTTTGTTTGCATCATGCATTTCAATGCTAATTTCAAGTTTTCCTTCTTTAGGCTTGCAGTAATCTTTTTCTGTTCTTGGATTCAGTTAAGGACATTTTAATCTGAGGAATGGATTCTGGATCTGTTGATTCGTCAACTCCATCTGTTAAAGCTTCTGAAGTACAACCCCAGGATGCTACAAATAGTTCCCCACGTGATGCACCTTCTAAGCTTTCAGCAGCTGGCATAACATCGTGGGCTAGAAGTTTGAAAATTCCCCAGCCCTTGGCTGCCTCACAGGAGGACTCACCGAATGGTAGTGCTGGAAAATCAACCTTCTCTCGTTTTACAAGCGGATTTGGATTGCGCTCTTCTCCAAAGTCTCCTCCACCTGATGACAGTTCTGAAGGAGTATCACAAGCTTCACAACCTGGTTTTATAGGAACAATCACTAAAGGCTTAGCTGATACATCTAAAAATGCTGTCAAAGCTGTACAAGTCAAGGCTCGGCATGCTGTCTCTCAAAATAAGAGAAGATACCAGGTGGAATTATGGCTTCCTGAACATTCTTTAAACTCTAGAGCAGTTCCCTTTACTGAGCATTTTCTTGGTGTGCTTATACCTTTGACATTTTCTAACGTGAAGAAGATATAGGTGTCATCTTCTACCACTACACTTATAATTTTTTTCATTAGGAAATAGGTAGGAAGATTGTAATACTGACAAAGTTAGCTTTGCCTTTTACTGGTCGACCACAGATAACAGGTTCTCTTGTGGGTCGCAATCACGTGCCCTGGGGGTTAACTTGCAATTGTATTTCATTTATTTATTTTTTTATTTTTTCCAACAGAAAGAAAATATTAAAAGAATGCCCCATTCAAGTTTTCAAAGAAGAGGCAGTAGTTTGGAAATTGGATCTGAATTTTCTCGTAAATTAACATTGTAGCATGTGGGTTCTCTTATTAATATCTTAGAGTGAAGTCTTATCTCTTAAATGCTCTCAGGTTTTCTCCCTCCATGTTTACAGAATGGCCAAAGGAGATATGTTTCATGCTTCTTCCTAGCTTCATCTAGAGAATTCCTCCAAATAATTGATTTTTTTAAACTTTGCATTGTTAATCGCTTAAGAATTGCATGCTAAACATGGAAGTTCTTGTCTATCCCCAATTAGCAAGGATATTATGCACTGACTCACTAGCTAATTATGGAACCTAGTGTTTCTATTTAGCTGTCCATAACAAATTGTTAGGTGGTCAGAGTTTTATCGGGGCAATAAAGTTTAATTTGTGTGAAGAATCCATAACTGATTGGGAATAATTGTTCTAGCATCTGATGACTGCTTTCATAGACCAGGGCCAGATGTATATTGTATTGCTGTGTCATTGCTGAGGTCTATTGGGACTTTAAGGCTTTCGTATGTTGATTTTTCTCTGTATCATTCCATGCAATATTTCAAACGATGACATTTCAATTTCCACTTGTAAATTTTTGTGGATTATAATGACCATGGTGTTGTGATGTTGTCTTATATATATATATATATATATATATATATATTCTAGAAAAAAAACTTCAAGAACCTTTCCAATGGTCTTCAGCATGGGACCTACAATTTTATTTTCTTTTATGCATCTGAGAAGTGAGAAAGAACAATAGCAGATCAGCACGCTAAATTTTGGTTGAGAGTTTATAATCTTTTGTTTCAGTCAATAATAAAGTTGATCTCTGTTTCTAGGGAGCTGGGTGTTGTTGCTTAACTAATTGAATTATACATCATGTAGTTGTTGCTTAACTAATTGAATTATGCATCATGTACTGTAAGCTACTATATTTTTCAATATTGTCTTGTTTCTTTGGCTATTTCTGTTGCATACTATGTCTTTTTAGAAGGTGTATGACCAGGTTAATTTGAATCTTAAGATGCCGGTGTTTAAATGTTTAAAAATGGGACTGCAATCCTGAAATCTGGCACTAAATTCATACTTAGTATAATGCCTTGATAAAAGGATTACATAGTTAATTATAATTTTCATTTATTTATTTACTATTGTTTTCTTCATTTTTGATATTCTTTTTCACACTATCTATGTGTATGTGGTTTCTAATATAGGCCTATCCACTTTTCTTCAGGAAGGAGGGTTTGATTTGGATATGACATATATTACAGAGAATATAATTGCTATGGGTTTTCCTGCTGGGGATATGAGCTCTGGGTTTTTTGGATATGTTGAGGTAACAAGGCCAATATGCCCTATGAATAGCCTTCAAGTTTCCTAGTCCAATGTCCTCCCAGTTGTTCAACTATCAAGGTTTCTTGTGCAGGGATTCTATCGTAACCAGATGGAAGAAGTGATTAAGTTTTTTGAAACTCATCACAAGGTTGATACTTATATCTGCTTTATGTTTCTGCATTCTTGTGGCTGTTTCTTTCCTTTGTTTGAAAGAAAATGATTTGATTTCACTCGATGTTGTATGCCCATGATTATATTATCGTGTAATACTGTGATGGATATTGAATATGTGCACTTTTGGAAGCAATAAGTTGTGTTTTATGCGGCTTTCTCGGTGTTTAAATTAGCCTCACAACTTTGAATAATGGTCCTATTTATAAAATATGTTGAAAGTCTATGAGTTCCATCCATCTCAATTTTGCATTTTTCCATCTATCTGTATATTTTGCTTTCTGGAATTGGCTCCATCTGGGGGGTACTTATACATCCTTTTCTTTTTATACAAAAATTCCGCAACCCTTATGTAACTTTAGCTTGTTTGAGATCAAAACTAAGTTTTCAAAATGCTGATTCTATGCCCCTGAAGACTCAGTTTTGATTCTTAAAGGATTGTCCTGTCATACTGAAGTGTGCTAATTATCTCCTGAACTATTATCAATTAATCGTTGTTTAATTTCTATATTTTGGAACATTCTATCTGTATTTTTGTGTACTTTTTAATTTATTTATTTACCTTTGATGTGCAGGGAAAGTACAAAGTGTACAACCTTTGTTCTGAGAGGCTCTATGACGCATCATTATTTGAAGGGAAGGTATGTTGTATTTCTTACTTAAGTGCATTGGGACAATGCTTTGAGTCTTAACATCATCCCGATTATTCTGAACAATAATATCCTGGAAAATGCTTTGCTCGTCTTAAATTTTGAATTGAATTTTGTTCAGTGGAGTAAAAAGAATGGAAGATTCAAATTATCCATTTATTTGATAAGAAATAATTATGCATTTAGAAGAAAGATGTTGAACCCAATTCAATGATAATACCAACTACTGTGTGGAATCACTCATGTTTAGGATACACTATTGAAACAGTGAATATACCACACTGAATTCAAGAACTTTCAGTTCTCGGCAATTGATTTGGCATGGGAAAGAGAAGTTAACTCTTCAAGATCGTGAGGATCTCATGCAGCTTGGCTAAGATGTCATTGGTTGTGATTATCAGAAGCTGTTTCAAGATTAATCCAGGATATCCTGAACCGGACAGATTTTTGGGGACTGCTGAAGGCAGCTCCATTTACCTTATATTAAATGTTAATGGAAATTGCTGATCACATTCACTACACAGATGTGGATGAAAAATCCATTTGTTACAAATGTGTAATTTGACGTAATGGCAATGGTGTAAGAGCTTCTTCATGGGCAACTAGACATGCTTTCTTTGTGGTACTGGAAAATGCATGCAAATGAATTTCCCTTGCATTATGTTAAATCAAATGATATACAGTGCTATTATATGTCTTTTACTTGGTTTGAGATTGATAATATAGATGCTAAGAGGTGTCCCAGATCATGCGTTTGAATCTTATTCATGAAAAAAAATAAAAAATATGAGCCTTGTTAACGCAAAAGCCATTTATTACACCTTTTAAAGGGGTTGAAGAATGATAGCCGTTTTTGTAGATGGATTGGTTTTAACTTTTTTATGGGCTTATAGAGAATCTGATCTCCAGAAAGACTGCTATTTGCATTTCAATGTCCTCGTAAATTTCAAGTAACTTGTTAGCTAGCTTCATATGTTTTCCTTTTTTCTGTTATATGAGATGAAATTGTTATGCACTCGAAATGCGATTTGGAAAGAGAGATTAGTATCTGATTAGAACTAAATGAATCTTCTAAGAACCAAAAGCTCATGTTTCTGTTGCATAGTTATGAATCTTATTAAGTGCCATCATATCATCTTGTAATCTGTTGGTATATAGTGTTTTGTTTATTAAACGTAGCAAAGCTTATTGTAGTTTGTATTAGGTCTATAATGTTTGAGGTTCCACTTTTTATAGATATTTTTCTTTTGTTTTCTATTTTTGTGGCATCAAATTTATATTATTTCAATATTTGGGATACTATATAATTTTCTTGCAGAGATTGTTCATCTATTGGTCTTAATACCCAAAGAAATGCTGCTGTTTAGCTTCTTAAGGTTGTTGCATTGAACTCTTTCACAGGTGGCTAGTTTTCCATTTGATGACCATAATTGCCCTCCAATTCAACTGATAATATCATTTTGTCAAAGTGCTTACTCATGGTTAAAGGAGGACATTGAGAATGTTGTGGTGGTTCACTGTAAGGCAGGAATGGCAAGGACAGGGTTGATGATCTCTAGCCTTCTTCTGTACTTGAAGGTTCAAAAAAAAAAAAAAAAACTTTACTCTTCAATGATGATGAGTTTCATGGAATGTCTGCTTTGCATTTACTGACTAATTTGATGTCCTTTCTCTCTTTAGTTTTATCCTACTGCTGAAGAGTCGATTGACTATTACAACCAGAAGAGGTGCATTGATGGGAAAGGGCTTGTTCTTCCTAGCCAAATTGTGAGTAAATTATTACCATATTTATCAAAAAAAATTACTATAGGGATACTTCATTTCTTTTCTTTAGCTTTTCTGCTTTTTATTTACTGGTTTTATTACTTGCAGAGATATGTGAAGTACTTTGAAAGCATATTAACATATTTCAATGGAGAAAACCAACCAGGGCGTAGGTAAGCTTCTGGCTTAGTGTTTAATGGCGTCTGTTTTATTTTGGGTGTTGATTTCACATTCTATGCAGATGCATGCTTAGGGGATTTCGGCTTCATCGATGCCCATACTGGATTAGGCCCTCCATTACAGTGTCTGATCATAATAGTGCGTGTCATTCCTTTTCTTTCCTTTTTCTTTTGGGATTTTTGTTTGTTTTTCCTTAAAGGGCCTATTTTCTCCATGATAAGAACATTAACTAATCTTGTAAAGCTATTGTGGGTTGAAAGTTACGTCTCATTCCTTTTCTTCCAGTTTATTTCATTTTTTATCAAGATGATTCAATTGATGGCATCATGTGTTTAGATCCTGTGTCCTTTTGATTGTTATGCAAACTCTGTAGTTGCTGTGAATCGGACAGTCTTGAAAATAAAATTTCGGGATTTAAACTCTCCAGATTGCTGTCAATTGAAGCATTTTGAAAATTTTATGGGGTATTGTTGTACTTTGCTGCACATGTGCCCCATGGATAGTCCTGCATGTATCAGAAGGAAGGCAGCATCTTCAATTTGGTTGTAAATAATTATAGGGCGTGTTCTCTAAGCTAAAAGTGATGGCACAAATTCGAAGTCTACACAAATATATCTTGCACAGACTCTTTGCCATTTCTTAACTCTCTCGGTAGTGGCTACCACTGAAATTATAGGAATCAGAAACCGGTGCAGCCTCAGCCCTAGCCGTATATATTCTATATAAAAGAGATTCACCAAGGGAACAATTAGAAGAGAATAATGTAAAAATAAATATATAAGCAGCCAAAAGATAGTTTTATTGTTTCATAAATATGTTACTGTGGCATCTTATCAGTAGCAGCGTTGGGTTTGTCTTTATGTGTTCTTGTCTGCAGGTGTACTCTTCTCCTCAAAGAAACATCCCAGAACCAAGGATTTGACGGTAGGTCATCAAGTATTTGGTAGATGCGTCATGTCAAAACTTTACTGAAGCTTATATAGGCCTCTGATTTTGACTTTGGAATTTACTCTATTCTTTTTGCTAAATGAGTTTTTCTCTGGTCTATATTCCTTTCTGCAGCCAGAAGACTTTTGGTTTAGTGCACCAAAGAAAGGGGTTATGGTCTTTGCTTTGCCGGGGGAGCCTGGCCTGGCAGAGGTTGTTGGAGATTTTAAAGTTCATTTTCATGATCGTCAAGGAGATTTTTACTTGTCAGTATTCTTACTCTGTTTCTATCAAAGCAGATATGGTAGTAGTTGAAAATGAGGTGCGTGGCTGACCTTCTTTTTTCTTTTTTATTTATTTATTTTTTCAGTTGGTTGAACACAACAATGATAGAAAATAGAAAGGTTTTGAACACCAGCGACATCGATGGGTTTGACAAGGTAATCAGTAAACACTTAATATGCAATATTACTTGCAGTAATCATTGTCTGTCTGCATATCCATGGATGATTCCCATATTTATTAATGTTGAAGAGCTTTCCCTTTGTCAACACTACTGTTTTCATATTCCTTTTCTTCTTGATGCTTAATCCTTGCCTTAATAATTTGGGTGGTTATTGTTCAGAGGAAACTGCCTTCCCCGGGATTCCAGGTCGAGGTCGTGCTTGTTGATTATAATGGGCCCACCCTTGCAGAGCCCAACAGTGAAACGACCGATAAGTCAAATGAAAGTTCAAGAGCTGTTTCTGCTCAAATTGATTCAGGTCCAGCAGCAGGTGCTTCAGACCAGAATAAAGACCACGAAAGTAACGATAAAGATGATGTGTTTTCAGATGGTGAGGCAGAGGATTCTGTTTCTTCAAAATTGCAACCACAAGCTGCTTCAGCGGGGAAAGAAACTGCTAAAACCACCACCTCTAGTTCTGAAGCTAACAATAAATCGGATCAAGTTGCAAGTTTAACACATGCAACGGAACAATTTTCTATTGGGAATACAGGCACACAACCTGCTAGTCAGCCTAAAAGTGATGCTGTTGGTGGAGCTGTATCTGGCCATGAGGTTAACGCAGACAGCGAGTTTAAAGTAATGGCTGCTGATGCTTCTGTTTTTACCTTTGGAGATGATGAGGACTATGAAAGTGAATGAAGATTTCTTTGTGGAAAGACACTCTGTACATAAGTTGGCTTGCAAGTTACACAGGCATCGATGCCCGGTTATGATACTTCGATCCTTTTGTTCTGTTAGAATTTGTAAATCTGTTTCTGGCATATGTCTGTTACGCAAGCCAAAAATAGGCTGAATGCATTAATAATTATTGTGGCACGAAAATTTATTTCATTGTTTTGATTAAAAAGATGTATATTATTAGATTAATATTGTACAATTTCGTTTAATATCTTCCGTGATTTTATGTTCTATGAAACAAATTGAAAAATATCTTTTGGTTTATCTTATTTATAGGTTTGATCGGTATTAAATTATTTAAAGGTTTGTCGTGGTACTGTTGTGTGAATTCCAGCAAGTCTCTAAACTTCACGAACATATTTTTTATATAGCTACCTTGAACTTTATTATAAATAGGTAGATAGGTCTGTAAGAAGAATGGATTGCTTCTGAAGAACATTTTCTAGAAATCTTTTATTAGAAAGGAGCTGGAGATCAGAAAATAATTGAATAACAATTGTGCCTGCTTTTTTTAAAACAAAGGGTTTGTACTTTGTAGTTAAGATTAGATGTACCATGGATGCATCATGGTTGGTAATAAAGTCGCACAGTACAAAATGCCATTTGTATAGTAAAAGGAATTGTTAAATGCTTTTCGGCAAAGTTTAAACATGTTTATATGTCTATCAAAAACAGAGATTTGACTATGTCATTCTGATCACTACAAAAATCTAAAGCAGGCTCAACTTTGATCGAGTCAAGGGCACCATCTCACTACAAAATATCTACGTCAATATGTCCTTGTCATTATTTTTAGTAATAATAATAACAATAATAATAAAATAAAAAACTGTTGCTGGTTATTACTTTATCCGCTGTCCATTTCATGGTAAGTCATTTTTAAAAGAAAAAAAATTCCACTTGAATTGTCACTTTATAAAATTAAAAAATAATTAATCAACTTTTTTAATTTTTTTTATCATTAGTTAAGTGATAAGATAAAGATAACATTCGCAATTACTTGGCTGCTATTGTATTCTACTTAAATGTCAAAACTCTTCTAAAATATCTGAAAATAAAGAAATTTTAACGGAATTCGGTAAGAAAATACTCCGATTATTAAATCCGTAAAAGATAAAGAGAATATTTTTTAATAAAATGGTTAACGGAAAAAAATATTTAACAATTATGACTATTTATAAGAACTAACCTCCTCCTCTTGCTAGGAGTTCTGATAATAGTAGGAATTCCACTAAAGCAAAAGTTTCACCAGAATATGAAGCTAAGCTAAGTTCCTTGCTCAAATAGGACTTATCAAGACAACATTGTTAGGAGCCATAATTCCGATCTTGGATAATCAGAGTAGCTAGAAATTCGCGCTATGGGTACGAATCCGAGATACAGTCGGGTTATCATATAATACTAATGAAAAATTACAATTTCATTCCATTTAAATGGTTACCCTATAAAATTAATGAATAATTAACTAGCTTAATTTTATCATTATCATAATGAAGTGAGATAATATAAAGTTAATGAAACAAATTAATGATGGCATTGAAAAAGAGAATATAAAAGAGGATATTATTCGATTTATAGTTCATCGTAGCAATTATTTTATAAGTTTAAGATAATTCAACGACCATCTTAACACATGTATAATAGCAAAAAGTGATTCTTACGATGGAAGGAAGGGAGTACCGCTGAAATTTAAAATTATAATACAGCAAAAATTAGTTATTTACAAAAAGAGCACTATTTCCTAGATATTTTCATTTCATAATTAATTTAACATGTAAAATAACTCTAATTTCTGGAATGGCTGTTTTCAATTGCTTAGCGCTTTAATCTTTTGATAAAGTGTCTTTAATAAAGTATCGAACACAAAAGAAATCCAATAATTAAACAACATTGTAATTATTAATTAAGCAAGTTCGAGGGAAATAAAAGAAATACACATCACACGCAACTTGAAATAAATAAATAAACAAAAGCCTATAAATCAAATTGTTACAATTTAATTTATATTAATTTGTACTTTACATTTGAGATTCTTCTAATTAGCTGTCCTTTGGAAAATCACCACTCTAGAAATTTATTTTCTTAATGCAAAAAACCAAGAAAATAGAAGTATTTATTTTATTTAATTTGATATATGCAAAATAAATAAATAAATAAAGTATATGAGTATATGAAAAGTAAGTAAAAGTATATGAGTCAGTGTCAATTTATAATTCTATTTGATCAAGTTCTCTCATTCTTCATCTGTAATTAAGTTAAATTCAAAGGAAACTAGAATGTTACTCCTTGGCAAGAAGTATCATGGGAAAGCATGCTATTCCAGCCTATAGATCTGATTGTCGGAAGAATTTGAATAAACAAATATTAGAAAGAACCACGTAAATCCTTCAAAAAATTCGGGTTAATTTTATCTATTATCACTTATATTTAACGATGATAACATTATAATCACTATAGTATAATTTGTACCAAAAAAATTATTAAATTTTTATTTTATAACAAAAAAATTACAATAACTAAAAATTTGAAAATGCTATCATTGAAAATAAAAAATATAAAAATAAATATATTTATCGGTTGGATATTTAACAAATTTTGATATTGTTATTGATTTTAAAATTATAAAATAATATTATTTTGCTGCTGTAATTAAATTTTGCTGCTACTAATAATTTTGGTAGCGGAATTTTTAATTTTTAAATACTTATTATTTTTTTGGTTACAAAATAAAGTTATAAGAATACAAATACGTATATGAATGAAATTATTCAAAAATCGGGAAATGCGCGTACGCTTTACGTAACTTTAACGCGTCAATTTGGTTCCTCGAACACGTCAACGACCCGACCGTCTGAAATGCAGCCAGAAAAGAGAAAACGTTTGGTTTTTTAAAGCCGCGATGACCGGAAATTTTATATTATTTGTTATAAACACAATTAGCTTGTAATGTCCTTATCATTTATCAAGGAGACAAAGACTTTGTTTGCACTATTTATACAGCGAACATTAAAAATAGAGGTGGAGGCTTTTTGGGTTTTTTAAAGTCAATATACCAATTCCATCATCTTCTCCATACCCATCTTCTACCATGCCTGTCTCCGGTATTCAAGGCCAGCTTCTTGAAGTTACTGGTATGTATTTGCATTTTTTCACAAGAAAAGTTTTCATATTTAATGAGATTAGACAAACCCTTTTGATCTTATCGTTGTTGTTGTTTTCTAAGTTTTTTTTTTTTTTATGCAGTTGTTGGGTGTAGCAAATTGAAAGATACAGAATGGATTTCTAGACAAGATCCTTATGTTTTTGTTGAATATGGTAGCAATAAGTCCCGTACAAGAACCTGTACAGGTATCTATGTGGTTTCCTTTTAAACCTTTTAGATCTGAACATTCTGAAACTTTATGCTCTAGGTTTTGTCACAGTGGATAAAGATATGACCTTTTTTTTTTTTTTATGCTTTGGAAACAAAATTAGATGGTGGCAAAAATCCTGTATTCCAAGAGAAGTTTGTATTTACCCTAATTGAAGGGCTAAGAGAGCTAAACGTTGCGGTGTGGAACAGCAATACCCTAACATATGATGATTTTATTGGCAGTGGAAAGTAATTATTCCCTACCCTTTTATGTAATTGTGATTTAAACAAAAAAAAAAATTTGTTTGTGTTTTACCCATTTGCTCTTTTTTTATTTCAGTTGAGCTCATTTTCTTGCTTTTTTATTGTAATGTTCTATAGGGTTCAAATGAATAAGGTTCTATCAGAGGGCTTTGATGATACCGCTTGGCCACTTCAAACTAAAACTGGCAGGTGATTACAATGGCAATTCACCTCCTTTAAGTTAGACTTCTTTGTGATTTTTATATGATATTATGGTTTCACATTCTCTATTTGAGTGGGAAAGGCAGTAAGTTATAGGACAAAAGGTTCAGGGTGATGATAGAATCCTGAATTTATGGTTACAACTTATATATGGAAAGCTTTGTGTTTGTGCATTATTATGCTCTGCTTTTTACAAATCAAATTTTCAGATTGTTTTTGCCTTTAGGTTTTCCCATTGAATACTTTTTCCATTCTACTTTCCTCCTTATCATAATCTCTGCACACTTGAGTTTGCAAGGAAAGGATTGAAGGTTTGCGGTCTATGTGCATACTATGTTTCTGAGATTCTTAGTTGGACATCTTTTGGGATCTATTCTTAGTTTCATTCTGCACCGAGGCTTGCAAGGTATCTTCAAGCATGATTATTCCTATAGTTGTAAGCCTCATAGAACAACCCCATTTAAATATGACTTGATCAAGCTACTCATTATTTCCCGCTGCACGAGGCATAACTTGAAGGTCACCTCTTGTAATGATTTAGATTGCCTTCTTAGCAGGGTTGAAGCAAATATTGATATGTTGTCAAACTTACAGTTGCCCCATGATTGCATTAGGCCCCTAATCTTCCACTTAGTAGCATAAACACCACAGCCAGTAAGATAAATGAGCTCCCCTCTTCTACCATTGTTTACTAGTAACTAAATGTCCCATTGGCTGCCGCTTATTTTAGAATTAGGAAGAACCATAATAATTCTTTTTATATGAGTTCGTATGGGCAGAAAATATGTTGGCCATTATATTTGGAAATTAGCACATGATATATTCATCTTCATGCTTGAAAACAAGTGCAGATGATTCATTTAAGAACTTGTTTACAGGAATTTCATGGAATTTCAATTTTGTTACATACTGTGTTATGAATATGAGGTTTTATGCACCTAGTGATTTAAAATTCTGAATATGAGGTTTTATGCACTTAGTGATTTAAAATTCTTTTTGCAAATTCCATTGGTTTAATGGAAGTTGATCCAAATTAGTGAATCATAGGGACAAAATTATGGCATTGTGTGTAGATTTTTTTATGCATCTTCTAAATTGTTCGTGGGAAATTCTCTTGTGATGTCTGACAAAATGTGCTTTTATCTACTACAGATATGCTGGGGACGTGAGGCTTATATTGCATTATCCAAATGCCAAAGTAAGCCATCTTTGTGGTGATTCAGTTACAGTATATCTCAAGATCATTTAGTCATCTATTGTACAATTTTTTGTGAGTACATTCATGGATTGAATCATTCTGTTTTATATTGAAGAACCAGGCTGCAAGCTCTGCTCCTTCAGCTCCACCATATGCTCCCCACGTCTCATCCTATCCAGCACAACCTCCAGTAACTACAGCTCCTTATGCACCACCACCTGCAGCTTATACAACTTCGTCACCTTATCCCTCATATCCACCTAGTTCAGCATATCCACCATCGGCTTACCCTCCTCCACCAAGTGCTTATCACCCTGCACCATATGCGGCACCTACAGCTTATCCTCCACCACAATATCCACCACCTCCAAACGCTTCACCCTATTATCCTCCAGGTAATTTAATATTATTTTGCATGCTGTTTTTCATTGATGCTGACATTCATTTCAGCGCTAATGTTAAAAGTGCTCTATTCAGGTCCTTACCTAGGAATTTATCCTCCACCACCGTACTAGGAAGAAGTTCCAACAGCTTTAAATGAATAAGTAACTTGTGAAATCAGCTGTCATTGGGATTAAGTCATGGTAGTTATACTTCTCTGAATGGCAAAGCTTGGATTGTGAAGGTAATGTTTCTTAACTGTGATCAGAGACCATGAATTCATGCCAAAAATCAGTGTAATTCCTATACCAGGAAGAGCTGTATAGACTTTACACTCTCAAGGCCTTGTGTACTGGGATCCCTTTAAGTTTCTTGCAGTCTGCAGATTTTGTCTTTTCCATGACAGTTGTCTATAAAATGTTAATATATCTCATTTTGGAAGCAAGGTTGCCTGTATGCTTTGAAGGTTATTAGTATTCTTTTCTTTTTTTTTTTTTCCTCGTTGATTCTCTGTGCCAAAATTTATTACCAATTTAGTATGATATTTCGTCTTGATGACTGATTTTCGGGTTACAAGGGTTTTGATTGGATCAGAACATGAGACCTCAAAGCCTCAGAATGAGACCAATATAAAGTTCACCTTGGGGGGAACAACGAAGGTGTTTTTCTTCCTGTTTTCTCATTCCATACGCTCTGGGTAGCTAAACACCCAAAAAAGGGGGATCTGCTGCCTCCTACCTTCGTCTGGTTTTTGCATTCTGAGTTTATGGCATGTCAAGTATGTCATGGTTGAAGGTCAGACCAATTGAGGTCTTTTCCCTGTTCACAATTCTGACTTTGAAGTGTACTTTCCGTGCGATTTTGCTAGACCGGTCTCATTCAAATCCAATACATTACGTTCAACATATGGGATATTAGGTACTAATAGCTCTGCTGCATGAAATTACAACAAGATTCAAGTTGTCTTGGAGAATGAACTTTACCCGATAGCCAAGAAATTACCTTTTCACAATAACTGACGTGAATTAGGATCGATGATTCCAATTTTCATTTTTTTATTAAAAAAAAGAATAATAAATTACAACATAATGTTAAAACTCAAAAGACACCTTCATATCAAATTGTCAAGGCCCAGGGTTTTGTACAGTATTATTAAAGTATAGTTTACTATGAATTCAATGGACAGGAGGGAACTAAATTTAAAAATTTGCTTCTGCATCAGAAGTTTCGGCTTCCATCGACTAAATTAAGCCTCTCTTGATCAACAGGTTTTAGCTTAGTGATGCTAGTCTCATCTAAGTTTCAAACCAAAATCCAATCAGAAGCGCATGAATCTGATAAAGAAATAAAACTATTATTTGCACACGATAAGCTTAAAATGATTCATCATCCTCTAACCCGATAAGCTAACACGTACATCAGTTAGCTATTGCATATACATGATAGTTCAATACTGGCTGAAATTCATAAAAAGATTCATCGTTGTTCAATTCAATGAGCTAACATGTTTTCGAGTTAGCTACTGCGTGTACATGATAGTTTACTATTATTGACTGAATATATGAATATGGTCTAGGCAAAGATAATTCTGTGCAAAGACATGATTGGAATAAGATGTTGTTGGTTTATGATTGAGCAAATAGATAAAAAAAAAAAAAGTATCACTTTTCAACTAATTGCATCCATGTGAGATTGTTCATTATCATAAGTGGACAGCTACAGACTTTCCTAGTCAGCTTGTACGTGGAGAAATAAAAAAGGGAAAGCATAGTTTCATGAGCTGTTGATGAACAGATGTTTTGATATGTAATGATGATAGTGTATCGTAGTCATTTAGAGGATCCAGAAACAGATTTGTTAGGTTTTCATCTGAAACTTGTCTTACATCTATTCTTTTATCCCCCATGGTAAAATAAAATCCCTACCTGAAGGACATGAACCAGTAGGATTTAAGCTTCTGCTGTCTCTGATTTATCAAAGAAGCTTTGCCATTCAAGAAAAGTTAAAATTGGAAATACTATAGTTTTTTTTTATCACAGCTATAGGGACTCAATCATCATTGGCAAAAAATTTAAGATTTGAGTTTAGTTTGAGCAAAAATAAAGTTTACTTTTAGGATTCTGAGATTCAAGAGATTACTTGAGAATTGAGAAAGGATAATTTCTGAAATTCAGTGTGAATTTCAAATTTTTATGAATATGGATTAGAGTTGTGACCTGGGAGTCATAGAGTTATATATAGAGAGAGACCTAAATAATTCACATTTGCATGAATTATGTTTTGAAGTTGAGTTAAATTTAAATTTATTATGTTTTTAATATGCGATTTTGTGTTATTACAAATAATGGCGGACCCACATATGCATTTGAGTGTGGCCAATGCCTCTTATTCAATTTTTTTAATTTTGTCGAACGTAAAAATAGTTTATGCGAAATGTTTTCGCACTTTTAAGAATTTTGTATCCGCTAAATGTAGAGTCAGCCATTGACTGTGTTTAATTTTAGGCTTGTGAGGAGACTATTAAGTATTTCACAGTATATGGATATATAGTACTTTTGAACTATCATCATCTCTAGAGTTAGAGAGATTTAGAGATTCTTCCTTGATAGACCTGCTATTCTACTTTAATAGCACTATCGGTAAGTATCAATATTACATGTTCTCAAAAGTTTTGTTAGGATTACAATTGATGATAGTTGGAATTCAGATGATGAGTGAATATTTTGAAGCCAATAGTGGGAAGAGCTTTTGCACATAGCCAATAGTAATTTGCTTTCTCTATTGAGTTTACGAGTAATCATTTCTCCCTTGGCATTGACGAGATATGCTAACTAGAAGCACTTGCTTTGGTTCACATATGCATGCATAATAATTTCTTTTATATGTATATTTATTTTAACTTCCAAGAGATTCTGTTATGCTTGGTCATTATGGTATTCAAGAATCTGAACATTGATAATTCATTGAGATCTTCAAAAATCATTAACTAAGATGATGAAACTCACTATTTGTAAATAATGGGTTGCGATAGAATATTCTCTTAACGAAAAAAAGATAGAATGTTATGCTCATAATAAAGATACATTCTTTCACCAATAAATCTTGATTTAATGGTATTTCTTGAGTCAGTTTCTCTTATGGTCGCTGAATTTGTAGCCAATTTCGCATAATAAATTTTATTTTTTCATAAAAATCATTTAAATTTACGAATATATACAACAAAATCACTTTAACTAGTTTTCGACAAAAGAAACGTTGGAAAGTCCAACTAACATGTCCGGTCACCACAATATGCACACATGACATCCAGTGTGGCATCACGTCAGCATAACACATGACGATTACAAACATTATTTTCTATCTACGTGTGCGCTGATGTGGCAAACATGACACATGTCATGCTGACGTGTGCCACATTGGATGCATGTCATGTGCACATATTGTGATAAATGAACATGTTAGCTGGATTTTTCGATTTTTTTTTTGCCGAAAATCAATTAAAGTGATTTTATTATATATATTCACAAATTTTAGTAATTTTTATGAAAAAAATTATTAGTGTTATAAAACTGACTATAAATTTAGTAACCATAATTAAAACTAACCCTATTTCTCGAACTGTACCTAATTAGTATGTTGGTATTTTCAAAACAAAGCGTAAGTAAGAAAAATAAATTGATTTTGTATTTTTTGAAAATTGCATTCCGCTGCTTAAAGAAAACATTTACTTAATTAATCACCAAAGTTTAATTTGATATGATCGATGTTCAGTTAAATGCGAATTCGGTTTCGAATTTAGATAATTTGAAAAATCTTTGTTGCTCGCCATGTGAGGCTGGTCTTTTACATGAGTCAAATGTGATTGGAAAGTTTGAAAGGTTTTGGTTATAGTGGATGACAATCTGTATACTCTTCTCAAGTGCTTAATGTTCTTTGGAATCCTTAAAGTTATGAAACACAATCAAACATCATTAACATTTACTAAAAGTTGAAAGGTTTTAGTGTTTTCAAACAAAAAAGAATTGCACCTTTGGCATCCGTCATTGTTGATTAAGCTAATAAGGTCTAATTAATAAAGTTGATCAGGTAACTAATTATGGATGATTAGACATAACCTTTATGGATGGTCTAGCCATTATGATATTGAATATCATCACAAATGGTGGCAGCATAGGTTAGACTCCAAACCATGTAAATATCATTGTTGTTTGTTTCTACTATTAGCATTATCACCTTCATCCTCAAATCTCAATCATAGTTGGAATTTAATAAAATAGAAGAAAAAACCTGAAGGAATAATGGAAATATTTCTCAAGGATAAAAAGATAGAGACATAAATTCATAAACTGATTTGATAGAATACAACTGTTTTTATTCTGATTTTTCTAACAAACTGTTTTTATGATTGTTCTAGAATGACTGAATTGTTCTATTAGAAAACTATACTATCATAATCAATAATTAATATCACCTCTAAAATTTTGTGGGCTCAGCACAGCCCTCCTAACTTCTAAATTGGATGAATATTTTCCTCATAGTGAAAATAATAGTGTTGCATAATTAGTCAGCATACCTGAAAATGGGACTAATGAGCTGATGATATACAAATAAGTCTTAGTCAAATTGTGCAAGGGTAGTTATTTATTAAGCTCATTTGTCAAGTACTATGTATATATATATATATAATTGACTATGAAGATTACTTGTTCTTTTCCAAATAAAAGGTCATGTAAAGAATAAGCACTATGGTGTCCACCCAATCCCACTAAACAGACAATGTATTTGTTGACTATCATTTGTGATGGAGATATCATCTTTTTAAACAGTTCTTTTTTTTTTTTTTTTAACTGGCACAGAAAAATCAATATTGTGTTTAGGAAGAAGATAAGTAATTAGACAGGAGTTGTTAAGATCTAAATGCAACCTAACAAAGTAGAGTACCCACTTTCTCTAATCAAAGATTTTATTGTCTTTTGGATGTTGGAATTTTTGGAAGTTTCTTTATGTAGCTTTCTTTCAGTCAATTGGCTCTCTTGCCAAATTTCATTTTTTAACAATTTTATTCTGATGATATAATGATATAAGTATTGCAATTAAAATTTATTAATATTTTTACAATATTCAGATCCGTTGGGTAAAAAAAAAAAATCATATTTTTATATTTTTCATTCAACAGTCTATATTCAATGTATAATGTGAGGGAGTTTATATTCTCTTAAATGTAGTAATCCAAAAATGAATATTTGGAGCAGAGTGTAGGGTATAATTAAAAGATTAGATATAGAGAAATTTCTAAATCTAGATTGAGAGAAATATTCACCTTGCAAGAAAGTGGTAATGGAGACATACATTTGCTGACAAGAATTAATTTTGGCTTTGTTAATGATATTTAATACAACAATCGTATATGCACATGCTTACTGCAAATCTTGAATATATCTTGAGGAAAATAGCTAATTAAATTATGTTTATAGGTCAGATTTGGTTGGCCTTGTAAATGAAATGAGAATTGGAATATGTGTACTATGTTCTAATGGATTTTTCTAGTCTAAGTTCAATTTTTAAGTAATTACATTTATTTAGGAATAATCTGGAAAATTATCTTTACCCTTAATTATATCTCGCATGATGCAAAATCAGATATGTCTTGTGATCAATTCTTATACTAAAATTATGAAAAGAAATCGGGTAATAAATTTTGCAAAGTCTGTCTTAAATTGGATTCATAAAGGTATTTCTATTATTATTTAACAAAAAATATTGATTTTGTCTAGTTCATTTTTCGCCGTTTCAGATAATAATATTAAAACAACAATCAATCTGATAAGTTTTAAGAAAATTAATCTTAGGAGAAAATAATGGAAAATGTCAAATTTATTTTCTCAAGAGATTTCACATTTGAGGGAGAAGAAATTAAGTAATAATATTGGATTTAAAAGATGCAATGTCAAGTTACTTATTTATTTGGTTAATGAAGTCAACATACAGACTCAGTCAAAATATGAAAATGATTCGGTAAGTAAAATGTGCTGAATGTATTAAATTAAATATGTTGAGATAAATTACAATTAATTAACACACAATCAAATACAAAAATAATAGAAAATAATAGATTAGTACGAAAATATAATGAAATTCAATCAAAATATCTACATATTCGAAGAGGAGCAAATAATGATATTTTCGATATAAATTGAAATGAATTTACAACACGTCCTCAATTTTCAAACCCTCCGTATTCTCATTTTTATCCAGTTCAGATTTCACCATAACCTTTTTCAGATCACGTTGCAATAGACATAGAAATGACAAAATTGAAAAATATATTGATTTTGGTTTTTATCTAATTATTTCGAATCTGTTAACTTATACGTTTCGGTTATTCATTAAAATTTTTTAATATATAAATTGTAATCATTTTAGTGGTTAAAAATGCTTCAAAAATAAATACAATGAAATATGATATTCATTAAAAAATGATAAAAATAAAATTTTTATAATTAATCCCAAGAATAAAATATATTTAACATGAAACTAATAAGAATTTCTAAAAAAAATAAAGTATTTATTATCCAAATATAATGAATACATGATTGTAATAAAAATATAATTTTAATATTTATTTATTAAAAATATATATTATAATGATATTTTAAAATAATAATTATAAAGTATCAAAATAATCAAAATTTAAGTGTAAAAACTAAAAACTAAAATATAAATTAAAATGTATATAAATCGTTAATTACTAATTTTAAAATAAAACTATAATTCTTAATATTTTTAGTCAATTACAAAAAAAAATCAATTTGAAATCAGGATTTTTTTATAAATAATATTTTTGCGGAAAGTATTTGGATTTTTGGGATATTTTTCAAAGTATTTGGGATTTTGGGGTGGGGACTTCATTTCAGCTAGTGATATTTGCGAAAATGGCAGGGGTGTTCACGTAGACCGATGCAGATTTCATGTTAGACGATGCATGCAGGGAGACTTCATTTCCGCATAAGACTTAAGCAAAAATGGATCCCTAATAACGCTAGTATGTGTTAAGTAATTTTATTTTTAGAATAGTCTAATAAGGTTTGAAAGATATTTATTACATAAATTATTCATTAGATTTTTAGAAAATTCTCTATAATATTCCATAGAGTTCCATAAAATTCTATAATAATCTTTATATGTAAAATATCTAGATATTTATATGGAGAATTTTAGATGATGAATATTAGCCATAGGATTAAATCAATCATCACCATCCATTAAAGAGGTGAACGCCTACAAATAGGTGTTGCTTTCATATGTTATACGCACTCCATTGTTGAGTAATATAAAGCATTCTCCCACACTCTCTTGTGTATTCTCTTAACATTTTCTTATTAGCTTACTTAGCTTCTCAATCTTAAGTCAAGCAATTGTAGGAAAGGCTTACTAGCATTCTTTCAAGGATTGGAGTAAAGATTGCTAGCGCCGCACGTGGCTAAAACTTGTGTTTAAAAGTTAGCCCGTGACAGTTGGTATCAGAGCCTGGTTAGTTAAAGAAGTATACAAGAGAATGTCCAACTTTAGCAATGTTTCCGTTGGCAACAACCAACAAGATACTGCCAAGAGAGGAAGGGAGAAATCAAGGGATCTAATCACTGCTGTAAAGGAGAGGCTGGCAAGGATGCATGCCACCATGAACAACCTAGGGGATAAGGTCGAGAATATGGACCAACGCATCGAAGGGCTCGAGTCCTAGGGGGAGGAATTTCGTGTGGAGATGCAAGGTGCCTTAAATATGGTGATTGACGATTTTTCCAGCGAGGTAAAATCTCTCAAAGCTAAGGTTGTTGACAATGATGTGGAGCTTGCCTCTTATAAGGCAAAACTCGAGGCACTTGAGCTTGCTCATCGCGAGCATGTGGAGGAACTCAAAGCGCGAGTAAAATTGTGCTTCGACACAGTAGGTAATAGGGGAGTTACCCAAGTCATAACTACTAGCAAGATGAATGCACCCAAGCCTCCAACATATAGCGAGAAACACGAGTGAATCAATGGGCGTAGTTCGTTCGAGATCGTCATGGGACAACAATCGTTAACACCTTCGATAATTGCCACAGGTTACAAAGGAGCAGGTCCATTGGCCTATAAGTTCGCAGAAGGTTGGAACGATCAAGTCAATGAGACACAAGCATACAAAGTGGAGTTGCCTCCAAATGTCAAATTCCATCCTGTTTTTCATGTAAGCCTACTCAAGTCTTACCATGGAGATAGAGGAGACTCAAGTAAGGGCATCTCGCAAAGAGCACCAATAGATATAAAGGCCCGACATGACAAGAAAGTAAAAAAATTTCTTGCCGATAGTGTGGCGCGTTATTCAAATCAACCATCCGCACACGAGTTTCTCTTAAAATGGAAGGGGCTTCTCGAAAGTGAAGCTAATTGGAAGTCTATCCAACATTTGTGGCAATTCAAGGATCGACTTCAAGCGTACGAAGAATTGAAGGCAATGAGGACGTTGCCCAATTGGGCGGGGGAGAATGTTACGTAATTTTCTTTTTAGAATAGTCTAATGAGGTTTGAAATATATTTATTACATAAATTATTCATTAGATTTTTAGAACATTCTCTAGAATATTCCATAGAGTTTCATAAAATTCTATAATAATCTTTATATGTAAAATATCTAGATATTTATATGAAAAATTCTAGATGATGAATATTAGCCATGGGATTAAATCAATCCTCACCATCCATTAAGGAAGTGAAGGCCTACAAATAGGTATAGCTTTCATTTGTTATACATACTCCATTGTTGAGTAATATAAAACATTCTCCCAAACTCTCTTGTGTATGATAACTGTGAATTTAACTATATTTTTAGTGTATTTTTAGGTGTTTAATTTAGTTAATTTTATGATTAATTTGTTAAACTAGTTGTCTGTGAGCTTAATTAAAAGTTTTGGTGTTTTTAGGGACTAAATTACAAGAAATAAGGATTAAATTGCAAGAAATAAGAAGATTTGGGGCAAAAGTACAAAATTGGGAAAGTTGATTTAAATGAACTATGTGAAGGACATAACCAAAGTGCTCTCCCGAGCATAATTTTTGCTCTTTCGAGCATAGTTTTACTTTTCCTAACAGGAAACATGCTCTCCCAAGCATTTTGACCACTCTCCCAAGCAAAATACTGCTTTCCCATGTAAAAAAGGAAAATTATCGACAAAAGTCTTCCTATTCAAGAGAAACTCCAACTCAACCTTAGAAAAGGGAGTCTTAGTCAGCAAAACTTCTTCTTTGGCAGTGATTTCACTCTATAAAAAGGGCACCGAGATATCAAAGTGAGGAGAGCTAATTAGATAGATAGAGAACATTAAATTACGAATTTTCTTTAGCTTTCTCTTTTGTTTTCTTTAGTTAATTTGTGCAGTAGTTTTAGCTTAGTTTTCTTTTATTCTTAGTTTGCAAATCTTTTATTTGGTTGTTCTTTTATTTTAATCATGTTTAGGAAGTAATTTTTCTTCTTTTGCTAATGTATTCTTGAAAATTTATATTTTTATTATTATGACTTAAGCTTGTGCTTAATTTTAATGCAAGTTTGATTATTTCTTAATTTTTAAGCATATTCTTATCATTATTTAACTAAAGTTTGGTTGTTAGCTTGATTAATTATTGGTTAATAATTGATTTTTGGTTTGATCATTGATATGCATGTTCTTAGGCTAGTTTGCTTGGGTTGATGCATGATTATGTTCTGAATAAGAGATAATTTTGTGTTAATTAAAGTAAGTTAAGATTAAGAAAAAGTGTAACTAAGAATAGGTGAAGGTTAAATTTATTGAAAATGATTTAATAGACATCTAGGAGGATTAATTCAGATTTTTATGCTAAGTGTTGAATTGTTCTAAATAAGAGAATTTAATGCTTGGAATGATAATCTTAAGTAAAGTTATCTGGTTTTATTCATCTGAATTCTTCATAATCACTTGTATTTTTCTTTTAATTAAATAATTTCAATTGAAGTTAAGGTGGATAATTTCTTTAGCAATAAAAATTCAGTTATTATTTTGTTTTTAATTCATGTTAATTTAATTTTTATTTTTATTTTGTTTCATTGTTTGTTTTGTTTAATTTTTGCTTTTGATTGAAAAATATTTAGGAAACAATATCAGATTAATTTAATTCAAATATAAGTATTATCTTTAGCAATCCATATTTCTTTGAGTACGATATTTTGGATCTTAATTTATATTTCTCTGTATTACTAGCCGATCTAGTACACTTGTTAGACACCGATCAGTGTATTCTCTTAACATTCTCTTATTACCTTACTTAACTTCTCAAGCTTAAGTCAAATAATTGTGGGAAAGGCTTACTAGCATTCTTTCAAGGATTGGAGTTAAGATTGCTAGCACTGCAAGTGGCTAAAATTTGCATTTAAAAGTTAGTCCGTGACATATGGCATTGGCAATTTACCCAAATCCTAAAATTGTCCTTGTTTTAAAAGTTTGGTTTGTGCACCCACGTTATAATAGTGAAAACAACATTAGCTGATCCCACATATTGTGTAATTGTGCATGGGTAAAGTTGAATTCCAAGTCCGACCACCAATCTCTTAAATTTATTAGTAAAATAAAATAATTTCATAATTCAACATCAAAATTAAATTATGAGATGTTAAATTTTAATTTAATTCGATTCGATTCAATTCAATTTGCATCATAAAAATATAACTTAAATGTGATTAAATAAATTAAAATATCACCATTTTTTTAAAAAATTATTTAGATTTTTTACATATTTTTCAAACTATTTGGATTTTTGAAATTTTTCTTATTTTTGCTAGGAATGTCAACGAAAATAACAGGTGAAGCCCACGGCATGGATTTGGGTGTCTTTCTTATTTTTGCTGAAAATATCAGCGAAAATGGTAAGTGGGGCCCATGGTGAAATTTAATTAAATTAATTATCCCAAAAATAATAAAAAATAAAATATATCGTAATTTTTATGATCTGATATTATTTTTTTTCCGTCTAGAGAAAATAATACATAAAATTGAAACACAAACCACAGATGGTGAGTTTGCCCAACTTAATCTCTTCTATATTTTTAATCAAATAAAATATAAAAAATTAATATCACTAAATTTAAAAAAATAGTGAATTAGATTAATTAATCTGATTAATCAATTACTTTTTTTCAACTTATCAATTTTTTATTTAAGTAAATAAAATATTTTTATTGATATTTTAATTATATGTCAACGGTCAAACTTGCTTCGTATATTTATGTTTTTTTAATCTCTTATTTTTTATAATATATAAGTAGAGACTTTTTTATAAATAATTTTTTTGGTGTCTTTCTCATTTTCGTTGAAAATATTAGCGAAAATATTAGGTGGGACTATTGTAAAATTTAATTAAATTAATCATCCCAAAAATAATTAAAAAAAATAAAATATCTCAATTTTTATGATTTGATCTTAATCTTTTCTCATCTAGAGAAAATAATACAAAAAATTGAAACACAAACGACAGATGCTGAGTTTGTCCAACTTAATCTCCATCCGTATTCCTAATAAAATAAAATATAACAAAATTACTATCACTAAAATTAAAAAAAATGAATTGGATTAATTAATCCGATTACCCAATTACTTTTTTTTCAACTTATCAATTTTTTATTTTAAGTAAATAAAATATTTTTATTGATATTTTAATTATATGTCAACGGTCAATCTTGCTTCATATATTTACCTTTTTTTTAATCTCTTATTTTTTTAACCAATGATCTCATAAAATTAAGATAATTATTTTCTTGATTCAAGATATAGGTTGACTATTTTTTTAAATCAAGTTTTAATTGTATTAATAGATAAAAAAAAATAACTCATCAATTGCAATCCCCAAATTGATAAATTAAAACAAAATAATTGATTAATCAGATTAATTAATTTAATTTACTGTTATTTTTTTAAATTTTAGTGATATTAATTTTATTAGATTTTATTTGATTAGAAATATTGATAAAGAATAAGTTGGACAAACTCAGCATCTGTGGTTTGTATTTTAATTTTACGTATTCTTTTATCTAGACGGATAAAAATTAAGATCATATCATAAAAATTGAGACATATTTTATTATTTTTATTATTTTTGAGATGATTAATTTAATTAAATTTTTTATGGGTTCCACCTACTATTTTAACTAATATTTTTAGCAAAAATGAAAAAAACACCAAAATTTATGTCGTGGATCCCATCTATTATTTCTGTTGACATTACTAACAAAAATGAAAAAATTATAAAAAAAACCAAATAATTTAAAAAATACATCAAAAATTTAAATAATTTCTCCAAAAATATTATTTATAAAATTATCCATGCATAAAGACAAGACTGTCATTTAAAAATCACAGGAAAATGCAGAGAAACGTACCAAAGGAGTAGGTGTTTATTAAATAATAATAATAGTAATATAGTTCAAAGGCTGCCAATGTCTCTTCTCTTTTGGACTGCACACCTTCAAAATTTTAATCATTCTTTTTATTATTATTATTTTAAACATCAATATTTAATCATATTTCCGCTCTAAGAAACGCCCAGCTAATCAAATTCAAAATCCAAAATTATGTTAATAGAATTGTTGGTTATGGTTTCCATTTAATTAAATTTATTAGTTTATTTTAATTATCCGTTTCGATTTTGATTTTATTGATAACAGTAAGGTCTAATGAACTCTAATTATAACTTAAAAATATAAAATATTCTATAATTTGTCGATAAAAATACTTCAACAGTCAAATTAGTAAAAAGATAAAATAATTTTAAAGAAAAAATATAGTTTAAAAAGTTTATCTGAAAGAATTATATTTTTTATATAGTATTTTCTTCGTAAATTAATAGATAGCATCATAAATATTACGTGTTAATTATGTAATAATTTTCCAATAAAATATCTATTTAATAGTTCGGTTATCATTTATTATCTACAAAACTCTTGTGTTTTTTCATTTTGATTCTTAACTACAGGTGTTTTCATATTAGATTTTGACATATATTTTTCCTTTTATTTATTTATTGCATAACATAAGAACATTTCTCATTGTTGGAAAGAATATCATATGCATAATCCCTTATAATTTAAAAATTTCATTCTATTATCACTAAATATGTACATTTTTGTCCATTAAATTTTTATTTTAATACTATACTGGTCGAAATAAAAATTTAATAAAATAAAAAATGAGTGTTTAAGAACTTAATAAATACTATTATGTTATAAAATTTGACAAAATTAAATTTTATTTTAGTTTTTTTTATAAATTTTAATTATTAGATTTAGATAGATTTATAATCGGGACTTTTATATAAATAATGTGTTTTGAAAAAATATTTATAAAAATGGGGTGGTTTTTGGAGTATTTATGGGAGGGGGGTTTTGCATAGATCCCGTAGGAAGTACCTACGGGATTGGTTAGGTGGGACCCGCTTTTGGGGAAAAGAATCCCCACTGAAACCGCAGGTGGCAGCTACGGGATCAGTAGCTGTCCTCTTCCCCTCGTCTGCCGCGCCACCGTTTGACCCGGATGAAGACTTCGCCTGGGGTAATGTGCATCCGACTGTTCCCGTAGCTGAGGATTACGGGATTGAATATCCCCAACCCCACTCCCATAAATACTCCAAAAACCACCCCATTTTTATAAATATTTTTTCAAAACACATTTTTTATATAAAAGTCCCTAAAATTTTACTTTTCTATTTTTTTTTAATTTTAAATCAAATTAAGAAAATAAAATACTCTATTTTTATAGTTTTCAACTAAAATAAAATTAGTTTTGCACAAAAATGATATAGATTTCAACATATTACAAATTGAATTTGCTGTAATATCTTAAACTTAATACATTTTTAAATGAAATAAATGCCATAACAATTTAAACATATATTCTAAAAAATTATTTTTAATCGTATCATTTTTCAAACAGTTAACAAAGTGTTTTTAAATTTATAAATTATTTTAAATTTTATTTATCAAGCATTTACTTAGTTTTTGAAATATAAATTTTATTAATTGAAAAAATTATCTTCATAAATTTTATCAAACTGATCATAAATATTAAAAAAAAAAGAATTTTAGCTTTTTCATTTTATATGGGATTAATCTAGTTTGAGTTTCCAGCATTTTCAGATATTTAGAATAGAAAATTATATTTTTTTAATCGTGGGAATGTAAAATTGAATGGATGGAAAGTGATTAAATGGTTATATTTTTATATATAACCATAATTAATTATAAAGAATAGAAGAAATATTAAGTTTTCTTAAATTGGACAGTCAAAAAAAGTGATAGAAAGAAGATGAAATGTCTTGTAAGAACAGCAGCAACCACAGCAACAAACCAATAAAACAACAAAAATCAAAGAAATGAAAGATTAGAGATCCATTATTCTAATATTATTAATTAATTAATTGATTTTACAGTTGAAAGAATGAGGAATTATATAAATAAAAATGTGATTTAAAATGCTAAAATAACAGTTCATGAGTTCTTGTGGGGTGGCTTTTGTTGGGACTTTTATATAAAAAATGTGTTTTGAAAAAATATTTATAAAAATGGGGTGGTTTTTGGAGTATTTATGGGAGTGGGGTTGGGGATATTCAATCCCGTAATCCTCAGCTACGGGAACAGTCGGATGCACATTACCCCAGGCGAAGTCTTCATCCGGGTCAAACGGTGGCGCGACAGACGAGGGGAAGAGGACAGCTACTGATCCCGTAGCTGCCACCTGCGGTTTCAGTGGGGATGCTTTTCCCCAAAAGCGGGTCCCACCTAACCAATCCCGTAGGTACTTCCTACGGGATCTATGCAAAACCCCCCTCCCATAAATACTCCAAAAACCACCCCATTTTTATAAATATTTTTTCAAAACACATTATTTATATAAAAGTCCCTTTATAATCCTCAATAATATCTAAGCTTATTTGTGCGCGTGTAAAGACATCATAAAACCTCGCGTGGATATTTTTGGCGCTAGTCTTGTTGACTTCAGTTCAGCTTTGTTGAGATTTGGAAAATTTGATTTTTAGTCACAACTAGCAAATAGTTTTAGTCCTTAAAAAATAATAAATTTTTTTTTTCAAATTTCCTTTTCATTGATTCCAAATTCCAATCTTAATAGCAATTAAATATATCTAAAACATTTCCTAAATTAGCTTTAATTTTTTTTAAGTTTTTAAAAATTCAGATTTATAATTAGAAATATAATTTAGTGTGTTCCCAATTAGACTGTCACATCAATAAAAATTATAAATTTAACGATTTAAATATGTGTATAGTTTATACACACTCACTGAATTAAATTAGTAGGTATCGTTTCTTGCAAGTCAATTACTAATATGTTAAAATTATTAATTTTTGCTTCAACAATTGAGAAGAATGAAGCCATTCAAAGATCTAAAAAAAAAAAAACAATAATAAAACACACATATAAAATAAAAATTGGTTCGCTAAAATTCAATTGGTTGTCAAATTAACCTAAAATTAGCTTCTCGGTCCATTTAAAACCCTATTTTCAATTTACTTACATAGCATACTTTCATCCTTAAAAACATTGGTTATCATATTTTTTTTTCTTCTGTCTTCCTTCTATTCAACTAGTCTATAATTTTCCCAAAAAAAAAAAAACTAGTGTATAATTTGCTAATTTTTAAAACAGAATCATTTTGTTTGATAAAATTTTTTAAATTGTTAATCAGTTCAATTTAGTGATATAAAAACTTTAGATTATCAATTAGGTTCATTAGTATTAAAATTCAGTTCAATTTCAACTTATAATTTATAATTTTAAATTAATTTAGTTAGATGGTTATTAAATTGAATCAAACGTGCTAGCCCCTATCCTCCAGTCCAGTAGATGAAACCTATACTTACTGTCAAATGTTAGAAATTAGAATGAGATGGTAAAAGAGTACAATTCCGATATCCATAGAGGTCAAACAAAAGGATTCGGTTTGCTTTTGTCCCAGGCTTTTTAGCCTTGAATTTTGTCATTTCCAAGTTGTTTTATAAAAAATGTATATATATATATTTTTTTTCATTTTCTGGCCGAGAAATAAGAAAAATAAAAATCCAAAAGACAGAATTCGAAACAGTCTGTAATAGAAGAAAGACAGAGCAGAAGACAAGCATCTCATGAATCTCGACACAAGCATAAATGAATTATTAAAAACATAGAAACAAAGACCCAAAAAAAAAAAAAACTCAGTTACCAATACCAATCTGTCTGTCAATTCAATTTCTAGAGTGTAGAGAAGAACAGTGACTTTATTTTGATTTGTATATTAAGTTGCTTTCATGGGGTCCGGCTTGGTGTGCGTGCCGTTACATTTTCTGCCCGCCAACCATAATCACCGAAAGCAAAAAAAAATAAAATACAAAACAAATTTTATTTTTTAAAATTTAATTTCCCAATTTTCCATTATATATACAAATATTTATCACAAAAGAACAAAAAGAGACAAGCGTGAAACCCACTCTACCAAAAAATCAATCCTCTTCTCTTCCTTTCTTTCTCTGCTTTCAATTCTTCTTTTGCATTTCTTGAGAAAGAGAGAGAAGAACAATGAGCTTTTCTTTTGTATAATGAATAGTAGTCCTAATCCTCGTCTTCTAAGCAGAAGAAGATGGCAATCCATCAACGGCAAACCCATGAACTGACCTCTTCTTTCTTGCTAGATTCTGCTCTGTATTGTGAAGATGAAAGATTGGAAGATGATGAAGAAGAAGAGCAAGAATTTTGTGGAAATGAGAGCAGTTTAGTTTATGGTCAAAAGGAAAGTTGTTTCTTTCCAGTTTCTTTACTTGAGCAAGATTTGTTTTGGGAAGATGAGGAGCTTGTCTCACTCTTCTCCAAAGAAGAAGAGCTAGAAGCTTTAGTTAATTTCAACATTGTGGCAAATGATTCTTTGCTTTGTATTTCTAGACAAGAAGCTGTTGAGTGGATGGTTAAGGTCAATTCCCATTATGGGTTTTCAGCTCTTACTGCAATTTTGGCTATAAACTATCTTGATAGGTTCCTTTGTTGCCCTTGCTATCAAAGAGATAAGCCATGGATGATTCAGCTTGTCGCCGTTAGTTGTCTTTCTTTGGCTGCAAAAGTTGAAGAAACCCAAGTGCCTCTTCTCTTAGACCTTCAAGTATGTGGATTCAAGATTTGAACTTTATTATGATTTTTGTGTTGAATCTGAGATTTCTGATGTGGGTTTTTGTTGGTTTTTCAGGTGGAGGATACAAAGTATATTTTTGAGGCCAAAACTATTCAAAGAATGGAGCTTTTAGTGCTCTCAACGCTTAAATGGAAGATGCACCCAGTAACTCCACTCTCATTTCTTGATCATATAATTAGAAGGCTTGGATTAAAGACTAATATTCACTGGGAATTCCTTAGGAGATGTGAACGTCTCCTTCTCATTTTAGTCTCTGGTAATAAATCTCTAAAAAAAGATCGAATCTTTTGACCATAACTTATACTTTTCGATAAGAACAAATATAAACTAATAGTTCCCCATCATTATGTTTACGTTTTTTTTTTTGTTTTTTTTTTCTCACAGATTCAAGATCCATCAAGTTTCTCCCATCTGTATTGGCCACTGCCACAATGATGCACGTTATAGACCAAGTTGAACCCTTTAATCCCATTGCTTATCAAAACCAGCTTCTGGGTATTCTCAAAATGAGCAGGGTATGTTCATATATCTATTGTTATTTTTTTTTAAAGTACTATTGTTATTATTATTACTAGAAAGTACACATAATTAATGTAGCAATTATTACAAATGCTAAGTGAAAAAAAATTGGATCTTTGTAACAGGAAAAGGTAATTGATTGCTATGAGCTGATTGTTGAGGCAACACAGAAGAGAAATGATGATCATGACAAGTCCCGCAGTAATAATAATAAGAGAAAATATGGGGCAATTCCTAGCAGTCCAAGTGGTGTGATTGATGCTGTTTTTAGCTGTGACAGCTCGAACGATTCTTGGGCCATGTCTTCAGTCTCTTCATCGCCAGAGCCACTTTTCAAGAAGAGCAAAACACAAGACCAATGGGTATTTGTTGATATTGTTGGCAATGGCAGCCCTCATTAATCTGGTTTAAATTATTTCACTATGTTTAATTTTGTCTCTTTAATTGAATTCCAAGACTATAATACTCCAAGATTGGGGCTAGGGAGATGGGTGGAATTCTTAAATTCTTAAAGAGAAGAAGAGGAAGGATGAGAGAGTGAAGTCTCCCTTCTTGTTTATGTCTTCGGCACTGTTCCTTTTTCATGTATAAGTCTCCTTCTGAGAGAATACTTTTCTTTTTTAAATGGACATATTTAATATCAATATTCATAAAATAAATTCAACTCATTTTTGTCATTTTTATTTTGCTTAACCTCAATTCTATTGGTATTTCTTTTCAATAATTATTTTTGTTAAAATATATTTTTTTGGGTACTTTTTGTCATTAATTTTGATGCTTGGCTATTTCGTTCTAAATTTTAAGAAATTTTTATTACTATTTATCTTTTTATTGTTACTCTTATATTTGCATTGGAAATAAAAATAATTGATATTAATGGGTTTTTTAAAATTAATGGTACTTTTGTTTTTATCTGTCTGGTAATTAATTACAAAATAATAGTTTTTGATATTTTTGTTTAATTGTAATTCTACAAAAGTGTACCATTTATTTTTGTAGAAAAAAAGTGTACTAATTTAATTCTAAAAAAAAAAACTAGAATGGAAGGGAGAGTGAGGGATGTGGCATGTCAGAAAACAAACAAATAAAGTATAGATATATTAAATAATTACTAGTGATTAGGGATACATAAATGATTAATAAGGGAAAGAATTAAGGGGTTTGTTTGCAATTTACATGTGAAGAGAGGAACAGCTTGTCGGCCAGTAGGGATATGGGGTTTGGTTTAATAGAGACTTTTCCATTGGGGAGGGTTTGACCTCGTTTTTAGAGCCAACCTTCCCTTTGTTTCCTTTCCTCAGCCTCACATTATTATTATTATTATTATTATTTGAATACCAGTTTCTAATTTCGGAACAATTTTTTTAATAATGCAATTTAAATAAATAATTACCAAAATATGGTGTTTCAGACAAAATTTATGAAAATAGGATTTTATCTCCGAAACCGTTGACAGATGATGCAGTATCGCCAGTGTGTTGGTGGGATCCGGGAAAGGGATAAAAAGCCTGTAAAAACATTGATGGGGCTAGCGATTTCAGATTTGAATTCGCTATTTGTGTTAGAAAACCTGTGAAATCATTGATGGGGCTAGCGATTTTAGATTTGAATTCGCTACTTGTGTTAGAAAACCTGTAAAATCATTGATGGGGCTAGCGATTTCAGATTTGAATTCGCTATTTGTGTTAGAAAACCTGTGAAACCATTGATGGGGCTAGCGGTTTCAGAGCTGAAACCGCTGGTTCTATCAACAGTTTCAATGAGAAAAAATCACCCCCTAGCTTGCTTCATAAAAATTTTGCTTTCCTTTCTATATAAGTATTGTCCAATCATTTTCGTTTTCCTTGCCGTCAAAAACTATAAACTCTTCTACTTCAATTTTTGTTTGTGTATTTACAATAATCTAAGCAAATAATATATTTATCTCGGATCAATTTTCTTTTATCCCTCGCTCGAGTTTATTTATATTTATGTACATTAAATTAGTAATATACATTTTCTCTTACAGCTTGTTATATAAGATGATTACTGATGAAGTGACGTGCTAATCAAACAATTTTTAGTTTAATACTATAGATTTTATATCAAAATTATGGGTTATCAAATTTAAATTCTGATTAAGTAACTTGAAATTTATTAGCAAAAGAAAAAGTATACTTAAAAAAAAATCAGCGTAATGATCATAATCATGTTACTGTTCGCAAAATCTGAAAATGCATGAAGTTGGAAAAATAGTGGAATTTGATTATTATGAATTAAAAAGGCAAAGAGTAGGCATGATAAGCAATGGGAGTCACCATCATAATAAAACATGTCTTTTTCTTTATGGTTAACCCAATCTAGCAAATATTTGCTTTTATTCTTATTGCATATCTTGTTGACTTATTGTTCACTTTATTTGTATAATGCATTTAAATTAATTAAATACAAATTATAAGGTTATTAAAGTTTTTTATAATTAGATATTATGCCTCTTTTGGAAAAACAAAATACTTAGTTTCTTGTGATATCATATTAATGTAGTATCAATTTATGAATGGGAACCAATAATACAACAATTGTCTCTACCAATAATAATAGATCTTTTCTAAGGAAAATTGATCTTTTGTTGATTATTCCCTTTTGGGTTGTTAATGGGGTTCGATTAACACCATAATCTAGATTAAAGCATTACAAAAAGTTGGTGTACTCGCTAGAATATCTGAATAAAGTTTGCACATTCTTTCTTGGTCATACTTGTTTAAATTGCCATAGATTCATGATGCACTATTTTTAGTGGATTCTATATGGAGCATGCTGACCCTTTTGTACTTCTTTTGCTTTATTTCTTTTTTTTTTTCTTTAAATTTCTATATTCTTTCTCTCTTGGGTTTTCTTTTACTTTTTTCACGTGTAGTACATTTTTATTTTCTCGGAATCCATTGAGTTTGAGCAATGGATGCCAATCATTTACATTGGAAAATCAATTCGCCAAATTGATATGATTTTCGTAGTTTTATGTAGAATAATTATAACATCCTTAGATTTTTTATTTCGATGTGTAATTGCATCATGCAATGTTCTCACACATCAACTTCATAAAAAAAAATAATAAAAGAATAATTTATTCACATTAAATTTAATAACTAAGTAACCAATAGATTGTGTGGAAACATAAAATATTCTACGAATTAATTATATATATATTTTTTTTTGAATGATATGCTATTTAATTAGTTTATTTTATGGAGAAGTTTTCTATAAACCCTACGACAAGCTACAACAATGGCAAACAAATTCTACAAAGAAAATTGAAGAAGAGAAAGACAGAAAGAGGGTTTGGTGGTGACAGATTTTAATTGAAGATTTACTCAACCTATAAAAAGGTGAAAAGTGGGAGATTTTGAATTTGGGAGACAAAATCTTTCAAATGGGTGGGAGATGTCTTTTATTTTATTTTTGTCAATTATTATTTTATTTATTATTTGGGCTTTAATTTACTTTAAGGTTGGTAGAGTATATTATAGATTAGTAGCAGTAGATGCATGCTGGAGTGCTCATTATGCATGGCAGAGAGAGAGCGAGATTATTGTTTTTTCTAAGGGAAACAACTTTCTCTCAAGCTCTTATTAAAGATTTGTGATATCAATCTGTCTCTACCCCAATAATTGTTGAATAATATGATCTTACATACCTATGGTTTTTTTAATTATTTTTTAAAAAATTATTACCTGCTCGTCCATATCTAATTATAACTGACATACATTATTCTATTAATAATATACGGTTATCTGCTATTATTGAATATTAATAATTTAATTTATCTTAATTAATTAATGGATTTTCACATTCTAATTATAGTTTCAAAGTAATATATAACAATAACATGGTGATGTTGAACTTTCTTTTGACCTAGATTTTTTTAGGTAAATTATCTTGACTTGGTCTTCCTTAGTGCTGTTTCATCAAAAGAAAATTCACATGGATATATTGGATATTAAAATAAAATGTGGATGTAAAAATTTGTTTATTATTTTCCTCATTCTCCTATTATCTTTGGTTACAGCTGTAAAGAGTAAAGACAATAAAGGAAAGAAGCAAATAGCAGATGGCCCCCCCTCTCTCTCTCTCTATCTCTCTGCAAAGCTCAAGTTTCTCTGCCATTATTTGTTTTATTAATAGAAAATGGAAACAAATTCCATGGAAATCACTACTGAGGAAACTTTCATTTCTTGCCTTTGTTTCCTCTGCCACTAGGCTTTTGGGCAATCAATTCTTCTTTTGACTCCCAGCATTTTGCTAAATTTGTTACTCCATCAATGAAATAAACAAATCAATTATTTTGCCCTATATATATATATATATATATATATATATATATATATATATATATAATAACAATGGAGTCAACAATAACATATCAATTCATTATTATTTAAATCCTTTTATATCTTTACTTTCTCGTATTTGACTCGAACGTGTACGGAAAATTTAAATCGCAAAATTTGATGAATTGAAGATTTGTTAATGGCCCAATATTATAAAAAAAATGTTGCATTTAATACTATATTCATAAAAATTAACTTAAAATTAATTCAAATTTAAGAGTTAATTCGTAAAGTGAAAATTATCCAAGTTATTATAAGTAATATTATATATTTAGCAGGTTTTTTTATTATTTGAAATTTATTACTTGGAGAATTAACATTGCTTGTTACTTTACAAATATAAAGGTAATTACAGAAATTACTTTTTGAACATATTAAATTATGGGTCCAATTAATGAACAAACTTGTTTATGAGTAGAACTGAATGGAAATTTTTGTGTTTATTGAATTAAGTTGATAAATTTCAAAGGTTGTATAAAAGAATAAAAGATGTTTGATTTAATAGATGCTATAAATTATAACTATTGCTTTCTTTTTATCATTTTGGGATGAAATAATATTTTCCTAGCTGTAGATATGGGCGGTCCAAATATCTGCCAAGCGGACAACTTGATTCGGGATAGGAACATCCATCAACAAAGATAATTAAAAAAAAAATGAAATTAATGCTTAACAAATTAAATCTTTTGCCTGAAAATTCTTAAATAACACATCAAATTAATGTACCTCTGCATGGCTTTATTTATTATTTTTAAATATCAGATCTTAATTTGGCTCAAATGGTCCTTCGACATGCAGCAACTCTATGCAACTAAATATTGAATTGTTATGTAAATTTGCCTTTCAAACGTGAAGGTTATTGTTTCCTTTTATGAAAATTTTTATTCTTTTGTAATTAATTTTTTTTATAGATAACAGATAAATTGAATTTTTTGTTAAAACTCAGATTACTCGCCGCATGTTACCATTATTCATTATTTTCAACGAAAAAATTTAAAAATATAATTTAGCAATTTTATTAGTTTTGTATATCTTATATACTTTTAAATTTTATAAGTTTATTTATAATTTTAAGATATACTTTTTACATTACAAATAGAAATTTAATTTGAAAAAAAATATATTTATTTAAAAAAAATCTTTAATAAATAAGTCTTAGGGTGGCTCTCTCTCTCTCTCCCCCATCATTTTCCTTCTCACACACTACAATATCTTCACAGGCAGAGGCAGTATATCATAATATCTCTCCAAAATAAAAATAAAAAATAAAAGACATAATTAATAATGGAAGCCAATCAGAATCTAGAAAACTTCCATTATACAAAAACATATTAATTTTTACCAGAAACCATAGAGCACATTTAAATGAGAGAAGGTTCAGCAACCTCAGTGCATAATTGTTACAAAGATCTATTCAGTAACAACAATAATAAATGAATGAGGAAAATAACAATAATAGTACAGAAAGACACATTAATTATGTGTTTGAAACCCTGAAAAACAAAGTATACTATATTTTATACGAACATGGTCCCCAAATTCTGGAAAAACTGGACCCGAAGAGATCAGAACATAGGACCCAGAAACCCTACTGTCAACTTCCTTCCATTGCACATCCATTTCGTGATTCAAGTAAAATTTTCTTCTTATTAATTACTTCTCCGACTGGGCATCCAGTGGGTTTTAATTCTTCATGTGCTCCCCATCCATCTCAATAATTTCCAATTATTTTTAACTGTTTACATTTTTCTATCACCAAAAAATAAAATTCAAATTTATTATTAGGAGTACTAGGTGATGTGGTGATCTGGATTTTGGGATATATCCAATGAAATGAAGCCATTCACAAGAAAAATAAGATAATGGAAAATTTTTTGTGGTCCACTTGAACTTCCTGGAAATTCAATCTCTTAGCCTACCCTTTTTTTTGTTACTACATTTAACATTAGATATCTGCTTCCATATACACATGTTTTCCTCCAAAACTTAGTTCATGACTCATTCAACGTAAAAAAAAAATGTATAGTGCTGCAAACAGTTTAGACAAATTTCATCTTGTAAGTTAATTTTTGTCGTTGAGCTCCGATTTATTAATTTATATAAACAAAAGATTCTTCTCATAACCCATTAAAGAGCAAGAAATTTTGGGTTATAGTGTTGAAATTGTTATGAAATAGTTTAAATTTGAATGGAGTGGCATTAAATTCAAGATTAAAAGAAGGTACATGCTAAATGAAGTGAGCTTGTGTAAACCCAATTCAAGGGCAGCCATGGTCCGTGCGAAACAGGAAGTCCATTAAATTGTAACTTAAATTGGAAAATCTTAAAGATGGGACCTCGATGAATATATATGCCCTATTGCTGAGAGTTGAGACCATACCCATACACATGCACATATAAACAGAAGCAAAATGTGAAATGGGGAGCAAGACAAGTAGCATTCAACTGAGAAATAATGGTAGCAACGGTGATGTGGGTAGAGCGATCCTAACTCCTAAAACTCAAGATTAAATGAGAAAAATAGAGGGACCTCAATTGCCCTAAACATAAAATATTATTTTGCTTTTTAGCCAAAATTTACTCATTCGATTAATTGGAATTTGCATTGAAAAGACTCGTAAATAAAAGCAAAATGCTCGTTTTAAAATATTTAAAATTCCTACACAAAATAAAATTGATTGTATGGGTTGGAGATGGCTGTAATTTATTTTGAAGGGCCCAAGAGACGAGCTTTACAGTGGGAGAAAGAAAAGGACGAGTAGTATTTGGTGGGGTCAGCTATGTCCCAAATCTGTGAAACTTGGTTAGTATCTTGCAAGCATGTCTGGTCTCTCAGACAAAGATTTCGAGTATCTTTTGGCAGGGCTGTAGCTCATCCACGGCAACCCTATCATCTCATATTTCCTCACTCTACCTTATTTTTATTATTATGGTCCTTCTCAAAATAATTCCCATACAAGATAATTATATTAACCTAATTTTCTTTGGCTCTTTTTTTTTTTTAATAGAAAATCTAAAGCCCATTTAATTATACTCAATTATATATTCGACATGGTTATAATCTTGCAAGAAGCGTCTGCATGTCACGTGTCGAAAAATAGCCACATGGCATATAAAGATCCGGTTCAGGTAAGAAAATTTGCTTTTGAAAATTTATTAGTCTCGTGAATCTTTTTGCGAACTTCTCAACCAAAATAATACACAAATTTTTGTTATTGTTGTAATTTCATAGAAAACTAATTGTAAAATTCCCAAAAAAAAAATCAATTTACATAAGGGTTTTCAAGAAAAATTATGAAAAATATTTTTGATGAGAAACTGGGAGAAATTTAGACAGAAATTAAAAATTATATATTAAATTCAAAATAATTTAGCAAAATACGTTTTCATCCTAAAAAACGTAGCAGTACATGATTCACACTTTAAACCAAGGTCCCTCCACAAGCGAGAAGAAGCGAAATTTGGAAATTGGCCATAAGCTTAATAAAATTCCTTTGGCACAGTCTGCTCAGGTGAGCTGGTAAGTCCAAGTTGCTTGTGTTCGTTTGCTCTTGTTTGGCTCCTTCACTGGCCCATCAGTTTTTGGTTCTTCAGATACTACTTTGGTGAAATGTTCCTGTTCGTTCTTTCATTGCCAAATATTAATATATTTCAATATTTGATTTTGGTTAACTAGTTTTTTATATGATTATTTTATTTTACTAAATTGTAATATCATTTTCTACAAATAAATTGTGATTTGAGAGAGTAGAGTTTAATTTGAAAAAAAGAAATATAATTAAAAATACCATAAAATATTGTGGATTAGGAGATACATTGTATTGAGAATTACATGTATATTTATTATTACTATACGTTGCAGAAAATTTGAATTAACAAATAAAATAATTAATAAATTATCCATTACATTAGAATACTATATACCAAATAATATGACGTTAATATCCAGTCATATGTGCTTTTTATAATGATTTAGATAATTCTTTATTCAAAAATTAATTTTTAGGGTCGACTTAGATTTTTTTTTTTGTTTTGCATTTTAACTTGTTGCAAAATTTTGAAAAATGCTAATTTAGTTTCTTAAAATTTGTAATTAGGTTGGTGAATTGTTACCGGTGAGATATTATTAGCTAAATACAAGCTAACTTTTCTACTGTACAAAAAGTAGGGAGTTCTACAAATTTCGCCTTTAGCTAATTTTTATTAATCAACTCTGATTTATAGGGTTATTACATAGGACTTCCCTATTTTTTCCGGCACCAACGTGAAGCTGCTGAACTTTCATCTGTAAAAGAACCAAACTATACGGGCAAATTTAATGAATTTGGCATAAAAAATGAAGTGCCTAAGTTCTAATTAAGGCACCACAAGAAAACCGCAATTTGACAGTGGAAGTGTTCATCACAGTAAAAGTTAATGGTTGCATTACAAACCAAACAAGAATAGCCTAATCGGAGGACAATTATTAGATCAAGTAAGGTCGACATAGAACTCAATTATTAGTTCAAATAAGGTCAATACAGGAACTAACTTCTAAAGCTGTCAATCGCAGTTTGAGTGTCTGTCTGTAACAATTATTAGGTTGTTAAGTCCAAATAAATTGGGGCTCCCACCATTTCCTTCTGCCAAAGTAATAGTGGGTTTGTTCTCTTCTTGGGAACTATAGGGCCACATATTTTATTTCACTTCTCTTAAATCCGTGAGTCTTCTTAGTACACTGGTTAAGATCATGTCCCAATATCAGCAATTCATTACACTTAAGTAACCTGTTAGACAATAAATTGCAAGTACTTGACCCAAGAAGTCCAAAATCTATTAACACTTGTGATTTCTATAATCTTGGGCCAGTTAACTTTGATTGAATCTCATAGACTTAAACAAAATGCCATGCAACACTTTCGTGGAGGCCTAAGAGTATACAAAAATGTTGAATACACAAGCTGACAGTGTTTAGAAGCAATTAAAGTATCAAACTACCAGCAGGGCATTTTCAGAGATGAGAGTTCAATACGATACATTTAATGAAAGAAATACATGAACCTTGTTCTGACTATATATATATATATATAATTTGCTTGCCACAATGTTCATAATTACTTCCATTCGCAAACCAGCCTGAACATATCATATATTTGAAAAAATTAAGCCAAGCTATTCAACCAAAAAACAACTCAATTAACGCAAGGATATTCACTAACTTGATGCACTACAATGGGATCTCCACTCCATAGTGCAAACAAATTCAATAAGAAACCCCTCTCTTTCTCACTCATAAGCGTCAATTGAGCCACACATATGTTTATGATAATAATGGCCAGAGAAGGACACCGAGTCAAATTTAAGAACTGTCTATAGAATAGAACATACAACTGAATGAGGCCCATAAGTAAACTCAGGATAGGAGATTGCCCCCCATCAGCCCAAGCTAAGGGAATGTTGCTGCAATCACCAAAGTGTTAATAGAATTTCAGTTCATTTATAAAAACATGTCATAAAAATCAACCATAGCTTAGGAAGTAGCACGTCAGTACGTCTTCTATACTCAACAGTTATGTATACTTCTATATAATACAGTACCCTTAAGATCTCTAAAATGCATTTGGACTCCAACCAAGTAAACTGCACAGTATAAATAAATTCAAAAAGTTAAAAGACAGATGCGATCTGGGCTTAACTCGCATTTGTTGGGAAGGGTGGTTCAAAGTTAAAAGTCCCAAGTTTGAGCACCAAGGTAATGAAGCACAATCACAACACTCTCTAGGATGAGAAACAAAAGGAAAAGGCAGTAGGTTGAAGTTAATGTCTCGGTGATACACATCTAAAACTAGAGAAAATATGCAAATGGAAGGCCATCGCTATCTTAGAGGCTAACAAAAACCAACGAAAAACTCAAACTGCAGACTGGATCATCCTCCACGCATATGAGCACCTAGCTCACCAAATTGGTCATCAGCTTCCACTGTATCATCAGAAAGGCGAACAGCATCCAGCTTCTGTTTTAGGACTTCTATGGCATTGAGTACCATTTGTGACGCTTTGATTGCACCAGTTGATTCCACAGTGAATAAAAAATTATCTTCCTTTGCACGGATATCCACGAGCCCTGGCTTACCCATGGCTTCTGCTTTCTTGATCATTTCATCATCATAAGTGTATGCTTCAGGATCAACCACTACAACCTAGAAAAATAGATGCTAAAAGTTAGATAGTCCATTCAAGGGATTGACAGTGGTAGCCTTGCAGTGAAAATGCAATAACACAAACACCCCTGGTAATAAATCAAATAACATATCCTAGACACCAGGGATACAAATCTCGAATCATTCATGACAATAGTGCAAAGCACATTCCATAAAAAGCATCATACCATCAATCTCACTTATCAAGAATGATATTGAAATGTGTTTCTAATACAACCTCCACACACATCATTATTTGAAAACTTAATTGAAAATCATAGCTGAGAAATAATGAAATTCTAATCATTTGGTGGTGGTTATATATAATATATGTATATACAGCACAAGTTGTTGGGTTCAACCCTCTAAGTCAGTCTTACTGCAGCTCCACTTGGGAGCAAGAGATTCTAATCCAAGTCTAAGCTTAACTTGCAGAGCTATACAAAACCTCATGGGTATTAAAATTTCTCGAGTCTGCACATATATCAGCATTCCACTGACAGCACGTATCAATTCTAACCCATGGTCCTATTTCTAAATTTTTCAGGATAAGCTAGCTCTCCAACATCAAAACTCTTCAAAAAACTAAAACAGAGTTGTCAACTATACCATTTCAAACTAAAATAAAGCTCCCATCATAAAGAGTTAAAAACTAACCCATCGGCATATTGTCGTTCAAACAGCATTATTTCCTTCACAGGAATTGCAAAGTACAACTGCATTTGTTGTAAATGAGCCAGTAAGAGGTCTAACTGTTTCAGTTTCTCCTCTCGTATGGAACATTAATGTAGAGAAATACAATAATTATCATATGCTCAGCAAAACAGACACAGAAATATTAACAAGGTTGAATTTAAGAGAAACATCTTCATAAAAGAGAATAAGCATGTAAAGTATCAAATAAACATCCTTGAACCAGAAACTGTGACACCTACAAGGCCAAAAACAAGGAGAAGCATCGTCACTTCTATTCCATAACATAGTCCATTGCCAGATATACTGCCACATAGATGAGAAATACACGTTTTCCAAAGTTGGAAGGCAGGGAAACACATGCAGTTCTACCATTTCAAATTTTAAAAAGGATATCCTGCAGAAAACTCCAAGTTAATGTTTCTTATCTTTGAAGTATATAAATGCTCACATATTACAGTTTGCTAATATAACACAAAAATTGCATCAACACAAACGATTTGCTTGTCTGCACTTACATACAATAAAATGATAGGTCCATAATGTCATATTCACAAAGAAAATAATAAGTTTCCACCTTCCCTTCAAATTCAGAAGAAGACGGGAACATGTAATACATAGCAATTGGTGGCCACAATTGATAATTGGTATGAAACATGTTATTGTACAGACTAGACTAATCCAATAAACACACTGACCTGTTGAGTATTCTCATCAATGCCAAAAACTTTGGTAGGACTACTATCAACCCAACTCTGCTTTTCCTCCAATGACAAAGTTTCCATCAAATCCTCGTTGATGTGAATATCTGGTTCATACATGAAAGTGACAGTAGCTGCAGGAGACCATTTGGCATGATCCTTACCAATCCCTTTTCTGGCGATAGCTCTCAGTCTCAGTTCTTGACCACGCCGAAGCTTCACAATGGTAATTCCCCTACAGAAAAATACAGCCCAAAAAATAAAATCCCAAACTTTACCCTCAAATATTAGAACCCAAGACAATCTTAAAACTTACCTCTGCTCCGTAGAATCATATCCCATAGAATCAGAAAAATCAACAGGAACAACAGTGTGATCAGAGCTATACAAATCCTTGCTAGTGACATCAAGAGTTTGATCGGTGATACATTTAGCACGAAGGTGGAACTCGACGGAGCAATACTCGCACTGGCCGTCGCCGTCGCAGGCGTCACAGTCGCGGGAAAATCGCATGCTCATGGCACGCTCACTGGTGAGAGGAATGAGGCCAAGGCGGTGAGCGATGAACTCGTCGTTGAGGACTGAGGAGTTGACCTCGATTTCGACGAGGTCGATGGCGATAGTGGGGACTTCAGCGATCATCACTCGCCGAAGCGCGTTAGCAATGGAGGCATCGGTGTCGCGGAGCTCGAATTTGCAGTAATCGTCTTTCAGCTCACGGATTTTAACCCTAGGAAAGCGCTGGTATGATATTCCTTCCATTTTCCGCCTTCTCCTCCTTTCCCGCTCACGCTCTGTGCAAGTTCCAGAGGAGATGCCAATCTAAAACCCCAAGGGCTGGGGATTTTGATTTTGGAACATTTTAGCTGGCAGAAAGATAGAAACGACGTCGTTAGGAAATGGTAAAATAGAAAACTTTCTTTTTTTTTTTGTCAATATAAAATTTTGGCCCGTCGTTAACATTTGGATAAACCAAATATTTAGGCTGCTTTTGGTAAAATGTATATTTATAATTTTTCAAAATTAAGAATTATTTTCAATTTTTGTTATTTCTTTTCAAAAAATAGTTATGTATATTTTAAAAATTGTATCATTTTTAATTATATAGGTGTATTCTGTGGCTTTCTTTGTATTGGAAGTTTCAATTCAATAGACATGCTATTTTTTAGATGACCGCGGTGGTTATGAATTTCCTTTTAAAATTCTCTTGCATCAAGCAGCGGCTTTAAATGATGGAAGACAGTCTTTGTAATTTATGTGTTTTAATTACTAAAACTCTAAAAATCATAATCCGTAGATTTCTATTTTAGGGTTGCAACGTTTTTTTTTATTTAAAATATCAAAATGAAAGCTATTTTTTTCAGATAATTTTGACAAGTAAAAACACGATCCACGTTGACTGTGTCATTGCGTAGCAAATTACTTTAGCTTGAAAAATAAGTCGGATAGGATAAATTTAAATTCAAATTATAGATAAATTAAAATTTTGTGAAATTATAAACGAATTGAATCCGGTTAGATTAAGTAACGAATCAAATGGATAAGTGTAAAACGGGTTGGATTATAAATAAATTTGGTTATAAATGAACAAAGATTAAGTAATAAATCAAATGGATAAGTGTAAATTATAAATAAATTTATCTATAAATAAATAGTTTTATGACAATTTATTTATTTATTAAAAAAAATGCACGTACGTATCCTATAAAAACAGAAATTATTATATTTTTATTAAGCAAAAAGAATATGAAAATTACAAATAGTATGAACATATCAAATTATACTTGTCATTGAAAAATCGGATTCAAATTTATATCTCTGCTTATTACAGTTTGTAAAATAGTATTATTCTTATAAAAAAAGAAAATATGTATTATTTACCTCACTTTGTCATATATATATATATATATATATATATATATATGAAACTCACTGGCAGGAGAGGTACTAGAAATTTATATTCGGGGACAAAAGATAACTATCAATACTTTTTTATATTTGAAACATCTGATTTGAAGTGAATAAAAATATTTTTTAGTCAAATATATAATGATTAAAATGAAATCCTATATAATTTTGAGAACTAATACCATTTTTTTGTTTTTTTAAAAAAAATATAGAACTTAATGGAAAAGAATATAATTTAAGAAATGGGAGGGGTGGGCTAATTTTGACCAACCAAAATTGATTTAAGTCGGAATTTTGACCGTTAGATTACCAAATTTAACCTACGTTTCAAGCAGGACTGGAAGATTTGAGAAAGCTTATATCCAACTTAAAAACCGGGCAATATCTAATTTAGTTACTTAGAGCAGATATCAATTAAAAATGACGATCATCTCTCCCATATATTTTCTATTTCTTCTTCTATTTTTCTTAGCTGGAAATGCTGCGTCCGGAAGGATTGTCAATTCTCTTCCAGGCTTCCCTGGTGCTCTGCCGTTCAAGCTTGAAACTGGGTGAGTATTTTTTAAGAATATAAAATTAAGAAATTTAATTAAGAAAATGATTGATCTGGTGTGTGTTTAATTAGGTATATAACAGTGAATGAGTCAGAATTATTCTACATGTTTGTGGAATCACAAAGGAATCCAAAACAAGATCCATTGATGGTGTACTTGATTGGTGGCCCTGGTTGCTCTGCTTTGAATGGATTTTTCTTCCAGACTGGTAATCTTTTTTCTCCATTTTTTTAGAAATTATCAGAACCATGTTTCCTTTTATTTTTTATTTTTGTCGCAATTATTTTCTTGTCGTTTGAAAGATAGTACGTTTTCTTTTCTTGTCTGGTACGTTTTCTTTTCTTGTCGTTTGAAGTATGGTTGGAGTTTCAAATGGATCAACTTATAAAAATGCTGTGTTTTATTGTATGAAAAAAGTTATCAAATTACAAATATTACTAAATCATACACGAGTCATAAATTATATCAAGTTATATGGATCACACACTGAGTCATATCGGATTGGATTACTTTTTTAATCAACTAAGTTGGATCATAAATGAATATAAAAAATACATGAATTAAACCGAATTCATAAATGGGTTGAAATTTGCTAAATTTACTAAAATATAAATTGATTTGGTGGATGCGTGAATTTGATGCACATGCATGCAGACCATCCAACCAAATAATTTTTGTCATAGTTTTCAAGGTAGAATTATAACATTATTATATATGTATGGAAATTTTTTAAATCTACCTACTATAATATTATATATCCCTCAGTGGGATCAGATAACTAAAACCAAAATTATAGTATCTTCGTAAATAAAAATCTTAAATAAATTCACGTTGCAGATAACAAGTGTTTTTAATAATTCACGTTGCAGATAACAAGTGTATGCCTCATCGCAGATTTGATGTTGACACAGATTAAAATCAGTTTTCTTGAATTTGTTGATGATTATAAATTTAAAATTGTTTGTTTTTTTCGTCTCTCTTACAAGGTCCACTGCTACTGAATACAACTGATTACACTGGGGGCTTACCGCAACTATATTCCAATCCATACGCATGGACAAAGGTGCAAATTTTCCTTAAATTACATTTTTTTTTCTTGATTTTACTACTATTATTTTCTTTTAATTCCAATTTGTACTAATCTTTTAAAAATATTTCAATTTCTATGGCTGCAGTGGGCTAATATACTGTTTGTAGATTCACCCGTCGGTGCCGGCTACTCTTATGCAACATCTCCCGAAGGCTACTATACATCTGATACAAAATCAGTGGAACAACTTCATATTTTTCTCAGAAAGGTAATTCATGATATTTATTAAGGACTGACTCAATTAAAAATTAAATTAGTTGATTTTTTTAGACACCTGAAAGGTTACTCAATTAAAAGTTAAACATATTTATTTGCTTAAAATTATATTACAGTGGTTATCGGAGCATACAGAATATATAGAAAATCGATTCTTTATTGCCAGTGACTCGTATGTTGGCATAATTACTCCAATTCTTGCCCTAGAAATAATGCAAGGTATTTTCTTTTCCCATTTATACCTCAACTGTATAAAATCATATAGATTTACTTGAAAACAGCTCGTACCTCCGCTAACTATGCTTCATGAACATGCAGGTAATGCGGCAGGATATCAGCCAGATATAAATATTGAAGTAATAATCTCAATAATATTTTATTTTCTTAATTACTTTCTATTTTTTAATTTTTGAAAATTATTAACAAAAAAATTGAATTGATTTCAGGGAATAATAAGTGGATCCCCACACGTGGATTCTGTTCTTGAAGCAAATGCCAAAATACCTATGTGTTACCAGTTGGCACTTATTCCAAGGAATCTTTATGAGGTTTTTTATTTTTTTATTCTTTTTAATTGTCAAATTATTTTAATTTAAAAGATTACAATTTCCTAGATGTGTCAAATGGGTGGATTTGATAGATTTGAGTTGGATCATTAATGGATGGGTCATTAATGAATTGGATTATTAATGGATCAAAAAATATGGATCATTAATGAATTGGGTAATTAATAGATCAACCCATGAATTTGGATTAATTTTAAATGTTTATTTTTAAAAACATTAATATAATATAATTTATTTTATCTTTTAATAAAATTAAAGAGAAAAGAACAAGCCAATTTTATGATTCCATCTCAATATTTTATTTTCAAAATTATTTTTTTGGATAAATTTGGGTCGATTCATGGATTTGGATCAATTTTGCCAGGTCTACAATTTACATCAAAATTAAGAAATGAATTATTAAAACACGTATCGAAGTTTCATTATTATTATTATTTTCTTTTTTTTCATTCTTTTGAATATCGAAGTAAATTAATTAATTCAAAATTGTTTTTTTGTTTATAATAATATTAAAATAATTGCGATAATTTTATAATTGATCTGCAGTCTGCTCAAAGCAGTTGCAACGGGAGTTACTCAGATGTTGATGCCTCTAATACAGCATGTCTGGAGGATATTGAAGAAATTGATGGGGTTTGTTATTTTTCATATATACACATAAATATATCCATTTTTTTAATTGAAATAAAAAAATTATTAAACAAAAAATTCAATAATCTTGGTTGTGCAGTTGATCGCTGAGATTAACGATGAAATGGTTTTGGAACCTAAATGTGCTGAAATATCCCCAGACGATGGTGGCGAAAAATTAAGAAGATCTCTTTCAGAAAAATCAAGAAAATCCTATTTTCCATCAAAGAAAAGGACTCGTGACTATTGGTGTCCGGTATTTTATTTATTGTCTAATAATTTTTATTTATAAAGCGAGATAATAATATATTATCATATAAAAACTGAAATTTATTAATTCAAATTGTGATTAAAATTATCAAAATATGAATTTCTCGATGTTGATTTAACTTTAATATAAATTATTTTTTGGCATTTTATTTATATTTTTCAGAATTTTGAATACAAGCTTCTTGACATATGGGCAAATTACAAAGATGTCCAGGATGCTCTTTATGTTAGAAGGGTACGCAACTTTTTAAAAATTATATGGAAAATAAAAATTAATTTTCATAATATTACTAATTTATTTATAAAATTGTAAATTCATGGAGCAGGGGACAATTGAAAGATGGTACAGATGCAACCTTACTTTACTAGATGATGCATACTCGAACGATGTTGATAGCGGTGTTGATTATTATAAGAATCTTAGCAAAACCGGCACCCAAGTTCTCCTTTACACGTACATTTCTTACGCTATTCTATTTTTATCTGACCATATATTTTATGGTAATTTTAATATTCAAAAGGTGTTTATTTTACCTTTAATATCTATGCCTGACTTTTATTTTACACCTTAAATTGTTTTTTATTCAAAAATATATTTATAATTATTGAAAATATTACTAAATTCCCTTATAGTTAATGAAAATGATGCAAAAATGCCTTTTATAATTATTAAAATTGTGCTAAAATACATCTATTTTAGTAGTTATAGGGATATTTTAGTTTCAGAACAACATGAGCGGCAAAATAGAGCTTCGAACCGAATGTTAGAGGATAATAGTATATTTTCCATTTTAATATTAATAATTTTAGAAAATAATAGTTTTAAGTCACTAAATTTGTTCAATATCGAAGTTTCTTAATTAATTTTTTTTTTCAGATTTCCTGATTGAAAGTTTGTTTAATTGAATTGAGTTGTTGAACATCTAATTTTTATTCGATTGAGTACCTTTTAATTGAAAGATAAATAAACAATTTTTGAGAAAACAACATTAAAGAAAAGAAAATTGAAAAAAAAATACATATTTACCTATTGAACTGTTGTTCTGGGTTGTGCAGTGCGGATCATGATTTGGTTGTTCCATACATCTCTACTATGGGGTGGATAGTGTCGTTAAACCTAACAGAAGACTATGCTTGGCGACCATGGTTTGTTCAAGGTCAAGTTGCAGGGTGAGTTATTTATTAATAATAATTATTATTATAAAACATTTGATAATTATATAAAAAAAATTTATGTAGGTATACATTAAGGTACGAATATTATGGATTTCGGTTGACATTTGCAACATTAAAGGTACAGAAGATGATGCTTAATTTTTCTTATTTTTGGTATTATTATATAAATAAGAAGTAATTTGTTAAATATGATTTTTTTTAAACAGGGAGCAGGCCACTCTCCTACACAGTACAAGCCATTAGAATGTTATAATATGTTTGAAAGGTATATTCATTATTACAACCTGTAGATGGTATATATATATATATATATATATATATATATATATATATATATATATATATATATATATATATATATATATATATATATATATATATATATATATTTTCTTTAATACAATTTGTAATAAATTATGTTCCTTGCCCTCAAAATAAGAGAGGGTATATATTAGTATTCAGCATGATTGTATTGTATTCATAAGCAACTATTTTCGCCTATTATTTTTAATTTAAATATACTTAATTTCTTGATATATATTATTTCCATTCATAGGCTTAAATTAAAAAAAAAAGCAAACAATGCACTGGAATTTTTGAACATTAACATTAACCAATTCTAATAGTAATTTTAATATTATTAGACATTATGATTGTATCTCAAAGTAAAAACTTAATTATTTTCATTAATGTAGTAGTTGTTAAAATTGATTAAGTTTATTTGCAACTTTACTAAAATATAAATTTTTGAAAATTATTTATTATATTCCGTGCAAAGCATGGGACATCGACTAGCAATTATAAATTGTGCCGAGGTAATTTAAAAATTATATGTTTTCATAAAAAAAACTGAAGGTAATTTTTAACCCTAGTGCATTAAAAAAAACTAAAATTATTTTCACCTTTCCAAAATTATCTCAACTTTTGTTAACCTTTGTTGTGTTTGGATGGAAATAAATAATTAAAGAGAAAGTAAATTAAATTTCATGTTTCTTATATAATTATATTTCAATAATAAATTACATAAATAAACAATAACAAAAAAGTTTTTAATCTACCCGACCTTTTCGTAATTATTTTCTTTGGGATTAATAAAGAAGAGAAAAAATAAATAAATAAATACTTCATTTCTTTTCTTTTTATGATAAATAAATTAATATTAGATCCCTTTAGAAGTGTATTGTCACCTTTAATGATAGAAGCACTCGTCTATTGCTAGAATTGGTTGGATTCAGCTCCAATTGATTTTCGAAAAGTAATGGACAATGTGAAAATATATGAAGAAATTAAATCAGATACTGTTTATTTTTGAAATTATGGTTTTTATGTTATAGTTTCAAATGGAATCAATTTTTCTAACCCATTTTGTCTGACATATTTTTTAAATTTACGTGCATTTTCAATTTAAGAGTGATCATGCATTTGGAGGTTTATTTTGTTGTTTGAGGTAAGTCTGATGCTGATTTAGCTACATTTTGTTGAAGTTATTTTTGTTTGCCTCGAAATTTGGCATTTCACTTCTCGAGCATTCTTAAAACAGTGTTTGATTGGAATCCAAAGGCATTAGCACCTGTCAACATTCTTGCATTAAATATATTCCACCATATCTTGTAATTGATTAATGCCTTATTTGGTTGGTGGTATGGTATGATTCATTAATGTATTGTTTTCTAAAGAACAATGTTTGAGAGCATAATTCGTCTCATGATATTGTATTACATGATTTTGATTTATGATTCTTAAATAATGGTTTTGTCTAATTTTAAGAATATGATTTTCATTATTTACTTTTACTATTCTAACTTTATTATTTTTACTTTTTACTATAATTAATTTTACTAATGTTTATTATAATAATTTAGAACTAATATTTATTAGTATGTTATGTATGATAATTTAAAACTAATGTTTAAATATTATGGAACTAATGTTTATTATGACATTTAGACTTATTTATATTATGATGTCTTTTGAATTATTTATTAAAATTTTAAGTTAATATTTATTAAATAAATATTAATTTCATTATTTTAGAAATATTAATATTATTTTTTATAATATTAAAAAAATTATTTTAAAATATTAATAATTATGAAAATTATATTTTTTAAAATTGGAGGGTAATTACGTTATTTTTATAATAAAACTGTACAATAGCATACGGTTGAAATAAATAGAAAATATTATAAAATTATATATTATTATATAATTTTTTCAAATATCGTATTGTTACAATCATATCGTACTATATTGTATAACATATTAATAAATTACAGATTATCATTAACCAAACGGACCCTAAATAAATATTTATTATTTTTTTATTTTTTTTAAATATTTAACTAATAATATTATATTTCAATACAATATTTGATTGTAAATAAATTTTAATATTTATTAATTTTAAATTTAATAGATAGTATTTTAAATTTAATATAATTTATAATTTAATATAATTATTATTTTATTTTATAAGTTAAATTTTTTTAAAAAATAATGAATATAATATTTAATTTACTTTAAATTATATTTAAACAGTTTCAAATCATTTTAAAATCATCCCAAGCCGTGCCTCAAACTGCCTGTTTTTATATATATTGATCCGGATTGGATTTACATTATTTTTTACCCATCCCTACCCCTGAACAGCCCTACAGTTACAATGGCCAAACGAGGTTAATCGAAAGCTAAAGAGAAAAAAATTGCTAGTGAAAAGAGAAATGGATGAAGAAAAGGAAGTAATGGCTGAGACCATCATCGACCTTCCTGTTGAAGAAGCACAAACAGGTACTACTCTGCTCTCCCTTGCTCTCTCTGCTTAGTTCAGTTGCTATGTCATCTTAAATATTCTTAATTTTGTTTTTGTTTAATCCACAATCAGTAGAAGTAATAAGGGAATTAAGAGATCTTCCACCAGCTCATTTCCTGTTTAAGATCGAAAACTTCTCCCTGATTTCTAAGGCAAAGGTGGGCAACTATGAATCCACTGATTTCGAAGTTGGTGGATACAAATGGTAGGGTTTTCTCGCTTTCTATTTGGGTTTTTTACTCTCATCGCTTGCAAGTTGCAATCTTTTATAACTAATTTTATTGAGTACAGGAGGTTGTCTCTTTACCCTGAAGGAATCAAGAAAGTTGATGAGAATGGTTATGTCTCTCTATATTTGATACTCTCCAAATCAAATTCAATTCCTTTTCATCAGGATGTTAATGTCTACTTCAAGTTCTTTGTTTATAATCGACTCCAGGATAAATATTTGTCTGTTCAAGGTATTTTTTTCTAAGTTTATGCTTATACTTTTTGTTTGTTTGGCATTGTTGTAGCTGTTGTTTACGTCCATTTATGAATTTCTTTTAGAACATTTTAATGATGAATTTTTCCTTTTAAATACATTAGAAAACAGGTTCAGCCTTAATGCAAATCCGAAATTTCCGAGGATTTTGGTTTATAAATATATGTATGTTTCAACAACATGAGAAAAATGCTCTTGAGAAGTGAATGAGTTTGAATAATCAACTCAAGCAAATGCTTCCATAAACCATAATTCTGGGGTTTATGTTGTCAATTTACTGATATTTTAATATGCTTTTGTCATTTGGATAGATGCCAAGGGGATGGTAGCGAGCCGTTTTCGTGGAATGAAAACAAAATGGGGTTTTGACAATTTACTTCCGCTGAATGTTTTCAATGATGCTTCAAATGGATACCTCATTGATGATTGTTGTGTATTTGGAGCTGAGGTTTTTGTTATAGAGCCTAGCAGTAAAGGTGAGTGTGCATCTGTTGTGAAGAAACTTGATAGCAACACCTACACTTGGAATATACAAGATTTTGCACAGCTGAACGACAAATACGAAGATTATAGATCCTCGGTGTTTATTATTGGTGGGCATAAATGGTATGTGAAAGATACCCTTTTGTTTTAAACTTCAAAAATTGACTTCATTAGCATATGATCTACAATTTGGTTCCTTATAATGTCATAGGACTTTGTCGGTTTATCCCAATGGATATTCAACAGAGAAAGACAAGAGCTTGTCTTTATTTTTATGCTTGGAGGATTGTAACCCTGAGCAAAAGGTGCATGCTACATATATTCTGCGTGTCAGGGATCAAATCCATGGAGAACACCACGAGCTAAAAGGTAAATGGCAGCGAACTTTTACCTATTTCGAACTTACATCCTGAACATTGGAAAAAAAGTATCTTTTCTATTTCAGAAAATCTTTTTGGTTAGTTTTGATAAACTTTTAACTGGTATTTTGCAGCTAGCGGTCAATTCTCTGCTTCTTCCGAATGGGGCTTCTGGAATCTTATACCACTCAGCAAGCTCAATGATAAATCTCTGGGGTATATAGCTAATGGTGCTTTGAGTCTTGAAGTAGAATTTCTTTTGATGGTAATGATTAAGGAGTTCTCTTGAAATCCTAAAGGTACCAGCTATTTGGAGTTACAAAAGAAATGAATTTTATATCACTTGGAACTTAAGTTTATGTTCAAAGATGGGACTGGACCTTTCTTTTGGTTACTATAAGGACGTGAATCCTGATGCCAAATGCTGCAGTTTGTAGTTTTGTGCTCGTTAGGTTCCAATTAAGTTTGGGCTGTTCTAATCAAAGTAGAACTATAAGGCATGTTTGTTTTTCAGTATTATATAATATAGATTAATTATAATATTATGTTTGGTTAATTTTTTAAAAGATAGTATTGAAATAATATAATACATAATCATAATAAAATAATACACTGTAAATTTTTAAATGTGTAATACCGTAAGTACAGTATTATATTATATTAATTTTTACCGCATTTATTGTCACCATTGCCATCTCCATTGTTGCTATCACTACACTGTCGGAACTACCACATCGTTGTGATTACCATACAACTATCTTCAATTAATGATGTTAAATTTTTGTCAATTCAATGGCGGTAAATAGTATAATATGTATAATACAAAAAATATGATATATATATAATACAGTTTTTAAATATATAAAATAATTTTTTTTAAAATAAATAATAAAATTAAAAATAGTTTTAAATTAAAAAAAATCTACTGTTGTTAACAAAAAATTGATGTGTGAAAATTTATTCTGTAATTAATTTTTTAATTTAAGTTATTAACATTAAAAATTTAATATTATTTATTATTAAAATTTTTAAAAATAATACAGTATATTATTATGCCCAAAATATATAATACTAATACAGATTCATACTATATAAATTAATAAAGTACAGCCAATCAGACTTACACTAGAAATTCTTTTTAATATAGCTTTAACAGCTATTGTTTCTCTAATACACAGCTCGAATGAAAAATGCGAAAATCTTGTGAATTTAATCAAATAGATAAAAAGCAGGGGCCACGTTGTGCCGGCAGTACCAGCGGAAATCATAAACTTGAAAAACTAAAAAGCTACCGTTGTTTACTTTTCCATCAGTGGTGCTGCTTTTCTTAATTTCCAACTTATTATTTCTTAATTTCCCTAATGCTTCTGAGGATAGGGAAAGTAATGCTGATGATATGTACTCGTTTGGACCAAGTGCTTTTAATAGAGTGGAGTAAATCTGACTGGTAGATCACAAATAAAACCCAGAAAAATCCAAGTCACAAAACAACTTTCATTTTGATATTTTGAAAATGTCCTAAAACATAATCCTAAATCACAAAAAAAAAAAAGCCCATTATGAGTGAAATGGGCAATGTAAATTTTCTGACAACCATTATTTGGTGCATATATTTGTCATCAAAGTTTGCTCCAGACAATTGTATGATGCATATGGTGGTTAATGCTCCAGACAATTGCATCAATGTTGGTAATGAACAACATTTACAACGGTATCTGTACATGTGAGAGTTCAATCGGAGGTTTTAGGCTCTAGCTTACAATGGTGAGTGGGACACATCAGCATTCATACAAGTAATAAGGTCCAAATCCAGTTTTTCATCGGTTAAGGAAACGCTTTATGCTCTTCATCAACTATTTAAACTCGAAACAACTTCCAGATTTTTTTTTAAAGAAAAAGAAATATATGTCGTCCCCTTTAGAGTTGAGTGTGCATCCTTGTGATAGATGTGCAAGGTCCAATTAGTGGTCAATTTGGTGATTCCTCTGCTTGATTTTTACTATATCATTAATGCCCAAAACAATCAGTTGATGTAAGCACTAAACTAGATGGAGCACATCAATGAAACTTGCAAGTAAAAGACATTTGCTAACGTACAAAAATAAGAATAATTCTCAGAGTTGGACACATTTGGAGACATTTCATCCATACCGGCTGTAATATTTGACCATAAGCCTACAAGTTTCTTCCGTTTCCTCCTCTACAGATTTATCTATAAAATGAAAATCCAATTTCATCACTAACAGATTAACCAAACTCAGTAAGAACCCAAAAATGGATGATCATGATCATATGCATGAAGCTGTGGATGAAGATGATGTTTTCTATGATGAACTTAAAAAGCAGATTTTGCTTTTAACAGCAGACGATGATGAAGATTTCTTTGAACCCAGATATCCAAACTCTGGAACTAGCGCTAGGCAGAGCTTGCACAGGTCAATTGCTATTACAATCCAACCAGCAGGAAGCTACTTTAGTTGCTGGGAGACTCAGAGCAATAGCTTAGCGCCATCTTGGCTTGTAAACTTGTGGAGAAATGGAAATGGAGGAACTGGTGTGTTTATACCTCATATTGTTAAATCTAGAAGGAGACAGAGGTCAGGTTTGTGCCTACTTCAATGGACAACCAAAGTGATTTTGTGCTTAATCACAACATTTAACTAATTACAAGTTGCTTAATTGTTCTTATGCAGGCAACAAAAATGACGGGATGAGAAGAATGTACAAGCAAGTTCAATACAAGCAATCTTGAATCCACATCACTCCTTCGAGAATTCTTTATTCATATGACACGAAATTATCTTTGCAAATAAATTTACATATGCATAAATGCAGAGTCACCTTGTTTAGTTTCATGATCGTTGATTTCTTCTTATTAGATAGGTTAATTACCCTTTATGTACATTAAATTTACTGTAAAAATTTATCTACTTACCTCAAATTAAATTGATTTCTTTTGCAGTCTGTAGCAGACCAAATGAAGAATAATATATATTTTCCAATAGAATTTGACCACTAAATCATATATTTGCCTTCATTTATCTTAAAAGTTAACGAAAGATTATATTTTGTCATTATCAAACGACTTGTTGTTTTACAGGTAGAGAAGATAGAGAAATGAAAATTGGATCATTATATTATCATTAGTATAATACGTATTCTTATGACTTCGCAGCATTAGAGGCTTTTTTTTTTCACCTCCATAGCCATAGTTTAACAATCTTATTCTTTGTCTCCAATGAAACGTTTGAGCAGTACACTGCCTTACATTTAAGGAGAGATCTCGGTTCGAGTCTTTCCCCAATCTTATTCGTTTATCATTTAAATAATTAATATAGAGATTTAGAGCCTATCTTTTGCAGGCTACTCCTTGACCATCGATTCCATTTGAACAGCTCAATTCTGTAAACTCAAAATCCTGCAGAGAACCTTCTCTTTGAAATACATTAAATCGAGCAACTGCACAATCGGCAGCGAAGAGACTTGAAGTTTGGAACTCTGCGTTTCCTCCTAAAACAGGCATTTTAGCACCCACATTTACACGACTTACGTAACCAGCTCTATAAGTTTGCCCCAACACACCATTCACTTCATCAGTTAAACTATAAAACTTGAACCCAAGGTCAAGATGAGCAAAGCAATCATCTTTTGTAATACCATAGTTGTGAATTCTTGAATCTTGTTCGGTTATAGGCACAACCCAGGCTGTGATCTTCAACTTCCCTTCTACTTCAACTAACACACTGTTAGTGTGGGTTGTGTTGAAGAATGATTCAAAATTGTTCAAAAATTTGGTCTTATTTTATTGCATATTTTTAGGTCTTTTTGAATTCAAGTTTTGAATTAGCTTGTTAGCTATTATATAGGAGTAATTTATGTTATTTATTTGGTCAAAATAAGTATCAAATTTATTGCTGATTTCTTTCATTTTCTGTTATGATTAAACATTTAAATATGCATTTTCGTTGATTGAATAATATGGAGAAGTAAACCCTTGAAAATCTATCTTGTGTTAAATTATTTTTTTTGCTCCTTTTTTTCTTTATCTCATCTATTAAAAAAAACCAACATGGTATCAGAGCTATTCTTGATCATGAGTCTGTGAAAAAAAAAATTGGTACCGTATAAAATAAGTGAAATTGTGCCTCACATTTTAAATGGAGAAGTAAAACCCTTGAAAATCTATGTTGTATTAAATTATTTTTTCTACCATATAAAATAAGTGAGATTGCGCCTCACATTTTCAATGGAGAAGTAAAACCCTTGAAAATCTATCTTGTGTTAAATTATTTTTTCTTGCTCCTTTTTTCTTTATCTCATCTATTAAAAAAAACCAACATGGTATCAGAGCATGGTTGATCATGGGGGTTTGTGAAAAAAATTGAGAGAAAAACAAAAAGGAAGTGTGCATCTTGAGAGGAAAAAGGAGGTAGCATTTGGATTAAAAGAGAGGAAAAAAAAAGGAGAGGGCACGGATAGGTGAGAAGAGAGCAAGAAAGAGCAAAACACACGCACCAAAGAATACACGCAGCAACAAATCAACTTTTTATTAGGGCTTTTCTAGCAAGAAAATCGAGAGAGCAAGGTGAAAGCGATCACCTATAAACTGGATTTTCTAAGCTTTTAGAGAATTAAAGTCCTCAAGAAAATAAGTGAGATTCCGTCTCATATGTTCAATGGAGGGAGCTTTCGTTGCCAAATCAAAACACAAGAATTTATCGGCATTTCAAAAAGGAAAATTTTCACCATGCGGTGTATGCAAGAAAAACAGTCATGATGAAAAGGATTGTTGGTACAAAGGTAAAATACAATGTTTTCGGTTGTAAGAAATTTGGCCATATTAAAAAATTTTGTAGATTGGGAAATGATCAAGCGAATTTGGCATAAGAGGAAGAATCTCTATTTTGAGATTTGGAGATAGGTGTTCCAAAAAAAAAGGTTAAAAGACAAAAGATTGATGATAGAGTGCATCAAGAATTGAAGTTTGATGAGAGAGTGCATCAAGAATTGAAGTTTGATAAGAGAGTACATCAAAACAGAAGATTGATGAGGGAGTGCATCAAAATTGAAGTTTGATGAGAAAGTGCATCAAGAATTAAAGATTAATGAGAGAGTGCATTAAGAATTGAATACAAAGGGTTTCAAGAAAAATATTAAATGTTTATGATTTTGAATCAAGAGGGAATGTTGAAAAATGATTCAAAATTTTGGTCTTATTTTATTGCATATTTTTAGGTCTTTTTGAATTTAAGTTTTGAATTAGCTTGTTAGCTATTATATAGGAGTAATTTATGTTATTTACTTGGTCAAAATAAGTATCAAATTTGTTGCTGATATCTTTCATTTTCTGTTATGATTAAGCCTTTAAATAGGCATTTCCGTTGATTGAATAATATGGAGAAGTAAACCCTTGAAAATCTATCTTGTGTTAAATTATTTTTTCTTGCTCCTTTTTTCTTTATCTCATCTATTTAAAAAAACCAACAGGTTGTTCTAGTGATAGCTACAGATTTGGATTGCCAAACGTTGCCTTCAGACTCAGGCGGAGTAATGGGTTCTCCATCGAAAGAGAGGGCAAGGCGATCCACTGCATCATTCCATGTGGAGGTTTTAAGAGCAGCAAGGTAGAGTTGGTGCTTATCAAAGAGAATAGCAGTGGATTGGACCCAAGTGAAGTCTCTTGACATCTTTCGATTCCTCCTTCCAATGAAATGGGCATTTAGAAGGTGATGCCATCCCCGCCTATGAAACGAGGATCTTGGCATACTGCTCCTGGTGTGTCGCAATCTGTCATCATACCACACCAAAGTTTAGCATGTATTTTTTTTAAGAAAAAGAAAAATTAATTTGTCAAACATTTGCATATAGAAGGAGAAGACAGTAAAGAATTAGTTTAATATGATGATTTGAACATTGTAAAGGAAAAGGGCTTACTGCAAACAGGCTTGCAAGTGACACAATCAACCTCACATCTACCGGGGCAAAAAACGGGGCAAACATGCTCGGTGTTGTAACATTAAAGGTAGCTATTGTTTCTGCACTTGGCTATCTTTGATGGAGGAGGATTCCCACTTGGAGTAGATGGAGATGGTGTAGGAGGTGATGGAGAGGATGGCGCTGGTGTTGGTGATGGTAGAGAAGGTGTAGGAGTAGAAGGTGATGGAAAGGATGGTGTTGGTGTTGAGGGTGATGGTGAAAAAGGTGTAGGAGGTGAATATGGAGGTGTATTTCCACTAGGAGTAGATGGAGATGGTGTAGGAGGTGATGGAGAGGACGGTGTAGGTGTTGGTGGTGATGGAGATGGTGTAGAGGGTGTAGGAGTGGGTGGAGCTAGAGTCGGAGGCGAAGGAGTTGATGGCGTGGGAGATGGTGGTGGCGAAGAAGGTGTAGGAGTAGGAGGTGGTGGCGTTGGTGTGGAGAGTGTAGTTGGAGGTGGTGGATATGTGGTCGGAGGTGGAGGAGTGGTGGTGGGAGGAGAAGGAGAGCATACAGGTTTGCAAGAAACGCAATTAACAGTGCAGCCATTAGGATAGAACTTAGGGCAAACATGCACCAAATTATAACAGGTTTTATAGTTTTTATCATGGTTATTAAACTCGAATTGATTCAATCGGTCGGACCGGTTGGACGGCGACTCGGCAAACAATCCGAGTTGATTCTGCAAAATAAAATTTTCTGCAATTGGTTTTCATTTGGTCTTAGAATAAATTGGTCTCTGTTCTTGACCGATTCTTTATAATGTGATGGTGATATTAATTATTAATTCAAGAATTGTGTATTAGGGCAGAGATTAGAAGACTAGCTAATGAGAATTTAATTTCAAACCACGTCCTTCTCTCGTTTCTTTTTTTTTTCTTTTTTAATTTTCATGGCTTCCTTATGTATGTGACTAGCTAATGAGAATCTAATTTCTTGCATGAGCTTTTGTTAGTGTTTGGTTGCTGAGAAACTATATGAAAATGTGGGAATCGGGAAATTATGTTTTTGAAGAATTGCTCTTTATTTCTCGGTTTTCCCTGCTATCAAAAAGAACTTGACATTTGTTTTAACTTTTTAAGTCTAAGGCTGATTCAAAGTATACTATACAACAGCAGAGTTCTTTACCTTCTTTATTGTTTGTTCATTTTATGGTAGTGGAGGTCCTTTATTGAATTCTAAGGAAAATCTAATTGGGATCAACACGGCAATTGTTACTCAGACAGGTAATCTTAGTGGTTATTCTTCTTTGTATTGTTTGTATAGCATCCTTCGAATAATCTTGTTAATTTTGCAAATTGAGTTGCTCAATGTTAGTTGACGCATTGCTTTTGTTGAATCCTCTGATATTCTTTTGAAAGGATTGAAAAAATTAAGTGGTATTGTTTTTTACAGCAATCCTATAGGAGTCTTAATTTCTTTTTTTTTTTTTTTTCGTTTCTTCTGTTTTTCTTTTTTTGTAGGGACATCAGCTGGGATAGGATTTGTCATCCCGTCTTCAACAGTGCTGAAGATTGTACCTCAGTTAATTCAATTTGGTAAAATAAGTTTACAACCTGAAATATCTAATATTTTAAGTACTGGCAAGAGCTTTTTATTTCTCTGATTGTGAAAATCATGAATTGGGTTGTTGAATAATTGAATTTGGCAAATAGGTGAAGTGCTGTCAGAGCAAATAGGTGAATCATTTTGGGCTTTAATTCCATACCTTTACAGCTATACGTCGGTCCAAAGAGCAAATTCTAATTAAACCGATGAAGGGTATATTTCTCTATCATCTTAAAGACTTATAACTAGAAGAAATTAGGATGGAAGGAGCATCAAGTAGGGTTGTTAGCCAACTTGACATTTGAATTGTAATTTCAGTAACTAATACCCTTCTTTGTATCATAACATGTCGACCTAGACTGACATAATTTGGCATGTACATTGCAATTGATTCACTCTCTCTTTATGTGAATAAATGGTAACGTCCGTCCAACTACTATATGTAAGAAAAGAGGGATAAAATATGATAAAATTTCAATTATGCCATTTCATACACATCTAAAGTATCGAGTTGGTCACAATGTCCATGTTGGATTTTGTCAGTCTAAATCAACATGTTAGGTTTACAAAGTGTTTATTTATTTTTATTAAATTTACAAGTAAATTTAGGAGCCCAGTTGGTAAAACCAAACAAATTCAACTGTTGTTTTGGATATTAAATTTATAAAATATAATGAAACCAACTTATATATATATATATATATATATATATATATATATAAAGGGAGCGATTGCTTTCAACATTGACTTAGCCTATAAAATAATAATAATAATAATAATAATAATAATAATAATAATAATAATAATAATAATTCTTGGCACTAGGTAAAAGAAGATCCTTTATTTTTTCTGATATTCCTTGGAGTTATCTTCAAAAAAATTCTTACAAAAAACCATAACGCAGGTGCAGCAACAACAAAGTAGCGGCAGCAGCATCACAACTAAAAGTAAATACTTAAAGAAAAATGGGATTAAATCTTTAGGTTTGAAAATTACCAGCAATAATTCAATGAAATCAAATCGCTCTATTAACTGCAACCTCATAGGCGAGCACATGACATCATAATTTCCTAGTTTAAAGCTGTCAAGAATTAATCCCTCCACCAGAATGATTTTCTGAAACATTTTCATGCATGATTAGCATAACATTTTTCTTGATTACCTTTTTTTTTTTTTTTGCTATGAAGTAATTTAGCAAAAATAAAAAGAATTAAAAAAAAATACTGTAAAAGGAAATTTTAGGATTGCATGAGATTGATCGTATGATTTACTTACCTTGCTTTTAAGAAGAACAAGATGTGCTTCAATCGCATCTTCATTGGCACCAGCACTCAAATAATCAACTCCTATATATAATAGTAATATATATACAAGGAAAAGTTGATTTACTCAATGGACCAAATACATATACTAGTGGAGTAGGATTTTATTAACATTAACTTACCAACAAATCTGATATCAGTGTTCTCTATCAGCCATTTTGATCCATCCGTAGTAAAGCCAACATTGCTCCACTCAAACTTCTTTATCAACACAGGATCCCTAAAAATAATCTAATTATATTCAGATTAGGACCATAATTTACCTATATTAGGTTTATGTATTCTAATTAAATATTTTATTATTTACAAATAATGTACAATTAATTCATTTTAGATTTCGTTTTTCTCTCTTAATTATGCCTGTACTAGTTTCAAATTCCTATAAATTTTAATTAATTTGCTCATCTAATTATAAGTTTCCATAGTTATTCATAAGTTACCATATTTAATCATATTATCTAATTATAAGTTACCATATTTTTGCTTATCTAATTATAACTTACCATATTTATTCATAAATACTAATTTAAATAATAACGGACAGCACTTACTCCTCTCCGGTCCTATATGCACATATATTTGCCCTGTATAAAGGATACATTTTTTGAACAAGTCATTTAGAAATAAGATCACAATATACAAAAAAAAAACTAATAATAAAGAAAAAAATAGCAATTTTAACATTGTTATCTAAGATAATTGAGTAAATATATACAGGGTTTCAGCAATTAAAAAAAAAAGAAGTAAATATTCAAAGAGTCATAGCAAAATTAAATAACTTTCATAAACAAATTTCAAAGTATCATACAGTTTTATGCATAAAAATCTAATCTAAAATGAATATAAATATTATTTAAATAACTCTATGGGGAAATAATAATACTTTACAATAAAAAAATATATTTTAATATTTTTTCAAAAAGAAATTACAATTTTATAGATAAAATATCATTAGAAAATCACATAGTTCTAATTCATTGAAAATGGTGCATAACACAATGAAAATTAAAGCAATTCAGAAGTTATATAATTAAGAAATTACCTTTTATTGTTTGAAGTTCTGAAGAAAACTCGTTTTAATCCCTTGGGAATATTTAAGGATTTCAAGACTTCAGCTGTAATATTACAAATATATTCAAAAACAGAGAATAATAGCATATATATATATATATATATATATATATATATATATATATATATATATATATATATATATATATATATATATATATATATATATATATATATATATATATATATATATATATATATATATAGCGAGATTAAATCCATAAGAATGAACACCCACCGGTTATGTTACTATTCCTTGGAATATCAACGAACATGACTTCTCCTATTGGTTAAGATTAAACAAAAATTCATAAAAAAATTTACAAAATCAAGTTTATGATATTAAGTTGTTCATTACCTCTAAGAAGCCAATGACGACGGAGAGTATCAATATCGAGTCCGGTGTCATAGCAATGATGATGAGCCTGCGAGCCATATTTGATGCTCTTCATTAGCCGGACTACTTGTCCGATCCCATTATCGGGAGACGCCCACGACGGTATGTGGTGGTCATAGGCGACCGGAGGAGGGCAGGCTGGGAAAGAAGTATAAGTAGGTATGAAAGAGTAGAGCAAAGTGAAGAGGAGGCAGACGTGGAGCAAAATGATGAAGAGACAAATTTGGTCTCTAGTCTTCATTTTTTTCACGTATAATTAATTTATTTTTTTCCTATTGTATTTGAGTATTTTTACTTATTTGAAATTTTGTTTTTATAAGGTAATGAGTGATTTTCTTTTATATGGTAAGATATGATTAATGAACCCGTGGATATGGATGAGAAATTTCCTCTTGGATTTTGTAACGTTTCTATCTTATTTATTACCTTACTTTTCTTCTTCTTTTTTCAAGAGAAAATGAAGAGTCAAAAATCAATAAAGAAATTCGAGCCTCATTAATTTTTATAATTAAAAATTTTAAAAAGTGATGCCACAATAAAATTATTAAAAAAAATTATGTATCCAAAACTAAGAGTGATATTGCAGTAAAATTATTTAAAAAAATAGAGTGTCAGAAATCGACAATGAACTTGTCTGTTTATATCATTAAATGCCAGCATATACAAGAAACGAAATACATATACATTAAAATACAAATACATACATTCATAGAATAGGATAAATGAAACGAAATGGTTACATGAAAGAAAGTAAATGCATTCAGACGAAGGATTTTCTTGCCATGATTTTTAAGGAAGTGAAACTGTGCTGTATGTGGGTCAAACAAGCAAAGCAATAAACAAGAATGCTTCTGAATATATAGCAAACGGTAAAATGTTAATTATTGTATTCTGATTAGAAAAGTTATTTGATAAGAACACATCTTGCTGGTGATCCCTCAGCACCAAGCAACCTTAAAGGTAAGCAACGGACATCATATAATCCTGGTTCAATGTTGTCTAGTTTTAATCCCTCCACTAGAATTATTTCCTGTTGCATTTTTAATTGCTGCGTTAGTATTACACTTTAAACAGTACCAAACACATAAACAGAAATTAATTTGATGGAATTTTGTTACCCTGCTTTTAAGGAAAACAAGATGTGCTGGAATGGCATCAACGTAGGCAGCAACGGACAAATAATCAAGTCCTGTATATATTATTTACAACAGTAATAATTCTGGGTTAACAATTAATTGTTGCATACACATACTGAAAACAATTGCAAATAAAAATAAGCTCCACCAGATTTGCATCATATAATTAATTTCTAATCTTACCAACAAATTTGATATCAGTATTCTCCACAAGCCATTTTGCTCCATCCCTCATGAACCCAACATAACTCGAGTCGAACTCCTTTTTCAACATAAGCTGCCTGAAAATAACCTAAGTTCAATTTCAGACGGAAATTCTTTCATTTCATATTCGGAAATGCTTTATGCAACCAAAACCAAAGAGAAGAGATAGAGACAGAGAGAGATAAGCTTATCTTACAGTAATCTATATAGCTTTGCAAAAGTAAAAGCTAAGCCTTAATTTATGCACTAATGAAGTCATAGCTATTGAGCATACCGTGCCCAGCATCAATTGACAAACAGAGCGAGACCATAGTTCGATTTTAATTGAAAACCAAATCCAACCAATTCGATTAGTTTAATTCGATCTCATGTAATAAGTTTTGTAAATTTCAGTTATTGATTCCAATAATAACCAAAAAAATTAAAAATTAAAATTTTTTAATGACAGTCATTTTACCCAATAAGGTCGACTCGATTTCTAGTAGTAATATAGAGAATTTTTATTATAGGTTCACATTGATAAGTGATGTAAGAAAATTATACATTAAACTACATCATACCATTTGTTCAAAGATGTTAACAGTAACTATAAATAATATTACACAGGCCAATTTCATCCAAACAAAATATTAGTGTAATTTAACGTTCACCCCGGTAGTAATATTGGGTTTAGTTAATTGCATTTTCAATTCAGATATAGGGAATTAATTAAGTTAGCTTTTCTAGGAGTAAACTTCTGATAAATGAAAAGCAAATGTACGTCTAATTTTTATATTATTCAGCTTCATTCCCTCTTTAATTTTTTTTCCTTCTAGTGTTTTCCTCAATTTCTTTTTCATTAATAGCTTCAACATACATACATATATATACATATATATATATACACACACATTAGAAATAACCTGTCGGTGTTTAAAGTTCTGAAGAGCACACGGGTAACTCCCTTGGGAATTTTTAGAGACTTCATCACTTCAGCTGACACAAGAAGCATATATATCACAATAAAATCAATCATCTCTGGAAATATTATTCTTATTTTTTTTCTTTTATTTATCTCCAAATAATTATTTTTATTTTTTTTATAATAATGTTTTTTATTCTATTAAGTATGTAAACATATAAAATGACAGAATTTAAGGACTAAATTAATAATAATAATAATAATAATAATAATAATAATAATAATAATAATAATATATAGATTTAAATTAATAATAAAACAAGAATAAACACCTACCGGTTATGTTGCTATTCCTTGGAACATCAACCAACAGTGCTGGACCTATTCGATTATAAAAATAATTATCCAAATTAAAAAATGAACAGATATTAACCCAATAAATCAATTTAATTTAGAAATTAATTAATCATACCAGTGCTGATTTTAAAATTAATTACCAATAAGAACTTCAAGGTCCAGAGTATCAACGTCGAAGCCGGCGTCAAAGTAATGATCGTAAACGTGGCCCGGCGCGTCGATATGCGTGCCGGAGTGTACAGAAAGCTTAAACTCTGAGCCGTTGGTGAGGGAGCCGTTCTTCATGCTCTTCACCAGCTGGACCACCTGTCCGATTCCCTCTTTGGAGCCCCAAGACGGCATGTTGTTCACGTATCTATGGCTGATGTCGATGATTCTCCCCTTCCCGTGCTCGTCGCTTCTCTTAGGGAGGAGGAGGAGGTTTTCTTCGTCGGTGGAGATTGAACCGCAGGATCCGTCGGTGACGGAGGGGTAGGCTTCATCGGCGGTTGAGAAAGAAGAGATCGAGTGTAGGCGGGAGTAGAGTAGAGCGAAAAGGAGGAGATGGAGTTTGGTCATGATTTTTGACTTTCCCTTTAATTTCTCGACGAGAAATTTGTCAATGATATATCAATGTGTTTAGATTGTTATGATTGGTCATTGGTCTTAAATTAAATCATTTTGGCCCTACCTAAATTATTTTAGGACACAGTTCTCTTTTATTATTTCTATTTGGCCCTCAACTCTTTATATGATTCATATATTTCAGAATAATTTTTTATATTATTTATATCGAAATTTAAACAGGTTACACAAAAATAGAAATAAAGAAAATCACTCATTAATTTCAACAAAAAAAAAAAAAAAGAAGAAAATCATTCCATAAGAATGCATCTAGTTGGTGATCCATCAGCACCAAGCAGCCTTAGAGGCAGACAGTGGAGATTATACAGTCCTGCTTTAATGTCGTCAAGTTTCAGGCCCTCCACCAGAATTATTTCCTAAAAATGAAAAAGCATTAATTAATAATTGCACTTAAATTACATAATAAGAAAAATCCAATAGACAATAAAACAAATAAAAAGGGCAAAAATAAAAAAGCTACTGTTATATAGAAGAAAAATTAGCCATGAGAAGGTTTTCTCACCCTGCTTTTTAAGAAGTGAAGATGTGTTGGAACGGCGTCCACGTAGGCAGAAACAGACAAGTAATCGAGTCCTTGTTTTTTTTATTCAATATCAACAACAAATGTAGAGAAAATCAGGCCTAAATTTATATAATATTTTCTTACCAATATATATATAGAGATAGAAAATATTAAAAAAATATTTTATGCATATTAATTATCTTGCGAAAAAATGTAAGTTTTTTTTCCAATATATATATATATTAAAAATAGAAAAATAGTTTGATCAATAAATAAAGATTATCTATAATATTAATATATATATGCTCACCAACAAGTTTGATGTCTGTGTTCTCCACCAGCCATTTTGCTCCATCACTCATGAACCCCACAAAACTGGAGTCGAACTCCTTTTTGAACATAAGCTTTCTGGAAAATCAATAGAGTTGAATTCTAAATTTTCTTAATACCAATTAATTATATATGGTCTTAGATTATAGGAAATTTATATTTTACCTATAATTCCTTACTATTGCATCAGAATAGTTTTATAATTAATATTCATTTCATGTAATGCAAAAAGTTAATTCTTTTGGAAGACATTGGTAGCTGGCTTTATTATACATACAGAAATCATAAATCTAATTTAGACAAAAACTTTTGATTATTATTTTAAACAAGAAACAAAAAATTACCTGTCAGTATTTAAAGTTCTAAATAACACGCGACGTATTCCTTTGGGAATTTTCAAGGATTTCATAACTTCAGCTGTAACATACAAGTATATATTATTTTGTAACAGTGACAAATATATGCTAAAGAAGTAAATTAAGAATTTCATAATATTTTTGTCTTGTTAAATAAGATTAAACGAAATCCAATAGACTATACACTTACCAGTAATATTTGTGTTCCTTGGAACATCAACTAATAGTGCAGGACCTATTAAACAAAAGAACAAGAAGAATTAAAAGGATTTATAGTATATAAGCAATTTTTTTATTTTTATTTTTCGATTATTAAGAAATATCTTTAAATTTTAACTAATCTTTTTAACTTTCACATCCGAATGCAATTATATGTTACCATTAAGCACGGTCAAGTCAAGAGAATCAACATCGAAGCCAGCATCATAATAGGACTGATAAAAATGGCTGGGAGCATCGACATGAGTCCCTGAGTGTACGTACATCTTCATATCTGATCCATTGTAGGCCGACCCATTCTTCATGCTTTTTCTGAGCCAAAGGAATTGTCCAAGTCCCTCTGTGGAGTCCCATGACGGCATGTCGTTTACATACCTATGGCTAATGTCATAAATTTTCCCATTACTATACACTTCTCTCCTCCTAGCAATGAGTTCTTTGTCGGCCGCCAGGACCCGCCCCCCGTGGACTACGGTGGCTAGGGTTAGCAGAATGGCACATGAGGGCAAAAAGAGTTGGCATCTATCCAAGCTCATGGTGGGAGTGAGTATATAATATGATAGGCTTTATTTGACAATATTTTGTTGATTTATAAGGTAAGAAAATTAAGGAGAGAGATTTTCTTGACGAGATCTGAAAGAATATAATATTAATTACATGTGGATTGTGTTTATCTTTGACACAAGTTACGTATCACAATTGTCAAATTAATGCCAAGAAAGTCAGAAAAATATATTCACATTTTGACTTGGCCAGCTTCTAGAATGAAATCATGTCATGATTTATAAGATTATTTAAAAATCATAAAAAAAAAATTCAAGAAAATCAATAAAAATGTTACCATTAAGCAGCTTCAAGTCAAGTGTGTCGGTGTCAAAGCCAGCATCGTAGTAGGATTGAAAAACATGAGATGGAGCATCAACATGAGTGCCGGTGTGTGTCGATAGCTTCATTTCAGAAGAATTAACAATGGAACCATTCTTCATGCTACCCACAAGCTTTAAGAATTGGCCCATCCCGTCCTTACTGCCCCATGCCGGCATCTTTGGATTTATCCTATGAGTAATATCAAAAATTTCCCCATTACCATAAACCTCTCTTCTCACCGGAACTGAAACATCGCCCACCGGCCGGCCAGCTATTGCCAGACATGCTTGCAAAAATAGTAGGAGATGGAGTTTACTCATAGTTTTAGCCATAGAAAAGGGTCACTCTGGCTTCTAACCAAATAACAAATTTGTATGCATCCACTCTATATAATAATTGCCCCCATTATATAGATAGCAAATGGAGGGACGGCATTAGGCTAAACGCACAATTTTAGAATGAACGAGTGATATTTAAATTCAATTTGATTCAAAATTAATTTTTGCTTTATTTGGTATCAAATTTTGATCCCATCCAATGAAAATGTGTTCAAATTTTAATTCTTCTGGTTCGCAAAATGATCTGATTCAATTCGATTTATTATACAATACACATAATTTGATTTTTTTTATGATAGTTTATGCTATTTATGATTTATAACTATTTTCACCCACCCTTAACACACAACTTTTATTTTACCGTTAATTTACTTTACATATAATTTGACTTTTTTGTAATCATAATTTATAACTTTTTCACCCATCCTTAACACGCAGGGACATTTATTTAAATAATGTATTTTAAAAAATTATTTACGTAATTGATGTATATCAAAAAATATTTATACTTTTGGGGTGTGGGTTTGAAATCGCTGCCACATAAAGTGATTTTGTCAGAAGGCGTTGGAGCTCGTGGGAGCATGTGGAGGACAGAAAGCTGCAGCGTCTGAAATCGCTACAGTCTGCAGCGATTTCAGACACTGCAGATTTTGCCCTCCAGTCCACGTGAAAAATCAGATTTGGTCTCCCATCCGTGACTCTCCATTGAAAATTTTTTACAGAGTAATTTTAAGGGCAAAAGCCCTATATTAAGGGCAACCCGAGACAAGGGCAAATGCCCTCTCTTTCTCCTCTTCTATTGTGTCTTTGCAGCCCTTCAAGCCTCAAGGTAAATCTCTAAAACTTTGAAATTTATTTTTTTTAATTTATAAATTAGAAATTATAATATAGACTTATTATAAATTAAGAAGTAATAATGTTTTTACTTATTTTGTATTTATAATGTAGAATTTTTTATTACATTGTTGTACTTGATTTAAGTAAATTAGTGAAATATTAACAATAAAAATTTAATAGAATGATTAGACTGGTTTGAAAATTTTATAGTAATAGAAATTTATTTAATATGATTTTTATAATTGATTAAATGAATTAAATTATTATGTTTGTAAAACTTGCTACGGAAAAAAAAATTGTTGCATAAATTAATTGTTAAAAACAATACAATTAAAGTAAAGATTGTAATAATAAATTTTTAGTTTTTTATTAATTTATATTTGACAAGTGTTATATATTAGATTATTTTTTGATATGCTAAAAAGGCAAGTTAATATTTAATGCTAAAAATTAAAAATGTAGTATAAAAGGAAAAATATAATAATATGTTGAAACAATAAATAAAATGGCAACTTATTATTTAATTTAGTATTACAATTATTATTATTATTATTATTATTATTATTATTATTATTATTATTTCATTATTATTATTATTATTATTATTATTATTATTAATGTTGTTAATATTATTAATATTATTGTCACATATAATAGGGTATCAAAATTAATTGCACTTTATTGTTTTTAATTTATTATTAATTTATATCAAAAATTGAATAGAATTTAAAAAATATTGTATATTAGTCATATAGGTGTATACAAAAATGGAACAATTTAAAAATCATGAACATATTAATCCCGGACCAATGGAGAATGATATCCTGATGCTACAGCGCAAACATCGAGCGGATGCTGTTTGAAATGAAACGGTAAATATATTTTATAACTAAAAATAATTTATTATCGGTTATCATAGATAAATTACTAATAATTTATATTTTTATTAGGTTCAACATAATGTGCTGCCAGCCCGCCGAGCCAACGTGGGCAGTCATTACTGAAATATTGAAGAACGAATTATTCTATATTTACGAATAACAAGTTTTTTTTGGAGTATCACAAATTAGGAGCATGCATGTTAATGCTGAATTAATAACAGCACTTGTTGAGAGGTGGCGACCAGAGACGCACACATTTCATCTTGCTGTAGGTGAAGCCACAATCACTCTTCAGGATATTGCTGTACTCACCGGATTACCCATAAAAGGACGTGCTGTGACCGGTCATTTATACCATAATTGGCATGAGCTTTGCGACCGACTTTTAGGTCATGTTCCAGAGGAAAATAATTTAAGGTGGGACACTGTTAAATTGACATGGCTATCCAGATATTTTAATGCGATGCCTACCGATGCATTGTGTACCGGATACAATATTTTACTTGAGCCTGGATTCTTCGTTGTATAGGAGGTTTATTATGTCTGAGACTGTCTAATAATCGTATACATTTGATGTGGCTCTTATTGTTAGAGAATTTAGAAGTTGTTGGTGAGTACAGCTGGGGTTTCGCAGTCCTCGCATGGTTGTATAGAGAGCTATGTCGTGCTACGAAATCGAATGCAAATTCAGTTGGCGGCTACCTTCAATTATTACAAATGTGGGCATGGGAAAGGCTATCTCATATTCAGCCATCATTTGTCCACCTTTATATTTTTTATCAATCAATACATTATGGGTACAGGTAAATTTTATTCTATATTTATGAACTAAATAAGATAAAAAGTTTATTTTAGCTTTTTGAATTATTTTTCTTATAGAAATTATATTATAGATTATATAATTTTGATCAAGTGGAGATCACAATTGGATTTCAGAAAAAATAATAGTAAAGATATATTTGAGTACCATCTAGATTTTGATATACAGCATGACGATCAGGTTTGTATGTAATAATAAATTTTAATTATATTTTTTTATAATTCATATAATATTACATATGAAAGTTTTTTTATAGATGGAATGAGAGCCGTACAAGTTAGTGGTACACTTGTTACCAGAATTTTGTACGAATGTAAATGGTATTTGGACATCATTTGTGCCACTTGTATGTTTTAATATTATTGAGTGACACCAGCCCGATCGATGTTTAAGACAATTTGGAATGGACCAACCGATACCACGGGCAGCCCAATTTAATGATAATGTGCACTCGATCGATTTACGAGGGTATACTGATCATAATTGGCCTGAGAAATTTTCTAGTTTTATTCACGAGTGAAATAATCGGCATAGTCGCTGCATTATGGGTCCTCCTCTTTGTGCCCCTTACATCGCAGATCACAATATATGCAGTGGTATACGTCACGCACGAGATGGTGGATAGCCCCGATTGGAGCCTCCATCGGTGCATCGATATGATTAAATATAATTTTTGAATTATTTGATTAATAATATTGAAAAATATTAATAACGTCAATATTTTTTACATGTAGGCTGATCATGCTTAACGAATCAGACACACCGATATGGGTTCATCATCTACTACAGAATTTGGTATCCGTATGGCAGTGGACAATATATTGGGTGTTGTTGGTGTATTTGATAGACGGTTGACTGATTATTCCAGGCAGCCTATTTCAGAGACAATACCTATTCCACCAATGGCCCATACATTTGAGAATTTTTGTCAGTCAAGCCGTAACAGGAGAGGAATGAGAGAAAAACGTGCAACAGTTGAATCTAATATAACTGGATTTCAGTATGGTCTTGGACCTATGCAGTGGCCATATATTGATGATGACAGTTCTACTTCTTACAATTGGCAACCAGAAAGTCATCATCAGTTATTTGATAGTGCAGGTGGATCACATAGATGTAATGACTTTAAAGCTAGGCCATCTAGATTGAATATCAGTTTGTCTTCAGCGGATCAACAGCAGTTTGATGTGCTTACACAGACGGGTCCTTCACTTCCATACAAGTCCATACCATATGACCAAACAGGGCTACCTTTTCAATACCGTTCTAATCCAATTACCCAGGCTAGCCCATTTATGGAGCAAGATGATTTTTTTAATGAATTATTTAGTGGTACGCAAGGCTTAGTTGACCAATCATTATACAATGCTAGTTATAATGATGTCATGCCAGATCTTCAATATCCAAATGTTGATGAGGCGAATAGTCAAACAGATATACATAACAGTTCGAGTCGAACTAGAAGGTCTTGACTATTGTACTATATGTGAATAAATATTTACAAAAAGTTTTGTTTTTTCCTCGGACCCTTAGGAACAAATTTATATTATTGTCATTAATTCGAGAAATAAAATAATTAATAATACATAAAATTAAAACAAACAATAATACAATCTTATAACTAAAATCAATCATATAATTATGAACCCCTAAAATATTGACTCGATGATCCAATTTCTATTCTGCACGTTTTTTTGTTATGCTCCACTTGACCACACTTGCTACAATGAGTACCTGATCCCTTTTCTCTTCGGTCCATTTCATCTCGAATGCAAGATGTTTTTGGTCGACATTTATTTCTTTGTAACTCCATATCAAGAACAAATTTAGGTCCCCTATATTCAGGCCAGTATGCTTTGTGTCCCATAGGTTGAAATTGGCCATTATAACATTTCAGTGCCTCGGTGATGGAATAGCATTTATCAACAAATTGAAACATATCAAGATGTCTATGCATGCAAGCTGCTATTGCATGTGATCATGGCATTTTCGTGCCCTGAAACTTACCACACTCACATTCATGTTTTTCGAGACTAACAATATATGTATCTCGCTCAATGTTTACCTCTGGTGCTCTGCAATATATTATCTTGTACAACTTGAAATGGTTGTCATAATCAATGATAATGTGAGAACGAGCCTTGTTCGCACGCTTTGTCATTATATCACAACAGTGAGGCATGAACCGCAAGTCTTGACCCATTTTAGTCATGTACATATTCCTTCGCTGATTGAAAAATTTTACTAAGCGAGCAAAAACATGTTCAATGATGGCAGTAATTGGCATCATACGAACACCCTTCAAAGCACTATTAACACTCTCAGCAATATTTGTATTCATGTGCCCATATCGATAACCACCATCCTCAGTTATTGTCCAACGATCAAATGATATCCTCATTGCCCAGTTATGGAAATCTTCATCGAGTTCCTTGATATTGTCCATCAACTACTTAAACTTGCGTCTTTGAAATTAGGCCCCTAAATAAAAATGGAATAATTATATCATAAAATTAATTGATATGAATAAGATATATTAAAATGAATAACTCTTACCAGCCTTGTAAAGAATATTTTTAATTATTTCGTTCTTGAAGTGTGTGCTGTAATTGCTGACGAAGTGCCGTAGACAGAATCTATGGAAGGATAGCGATTCTTTCCATCCATTTCTTTCATCTCTAAATACTGCCATTATCCCAGCATGTCGATCAAATATAACTATAATGCCGACACATTGAGTGACATGCTTCCTAAGCATGGACATAAACCAAGCCCAGCTAGATTTATTTTCAGACTCAACAACAGCAAAGGCAACTGGGAACAACATGCTATTACCATCAATGGAGCTTGCTATAAGCAGGGTTTGTTGAAATTTTCCAGTCAAAAATGTACCATCTATCAACAAAATGGGTTTACAGTGAACCAATCCATTTATGACTGGTTTAAAACTCCAAAAAGCCCGTTGAAATTGCTTCACATTGGAGTCTTGTGTTTCATGAACCACAAATTCGAAAATAGTTTCGGGATTATAGGTTTGTAAAGCAATTAAAAAAATTGGTAACTTTTCATATGATTCAACATAATTACCAAATATACACTCTATTACTCTCATCTTCGCATACCATGCCTTACGGTATGATACTTCAAAATTAAATTATTGCTTAACAGCCGCAATAATAACATCAATAGGTAGAGTGGGTTGTTTACTTACCATACCCATGATACAATTGCGAATTATTTCATAACCCAGTTGTCGATGATCCATTGATACATTGGCAGTAAGGCAAGAATGTGGTCCCTGAAAACTTGTGATAGTCCAAAAAGGACTATTACTAGTTCTAGATGCTCTTAATCTCCATAGGCAATCGTCATCCACCTGAGCGCACCGGACAACCCAATACCGTGGCTTCAATTCTACAACTCTAAAATCCACATTCCTCATTATTGAATATTTTTTCACACATAATTTTACTTCATCCTTATTGTGAAAAATCATTCTGATAGATAATTCAGACACACCATCCCAAGTTTTAAATTGGACATCTTCAGAAAGATCAACTTGGGATGCTTCAAAATTAATTTGTGAATAATGTTCCGACGGAAACACAAAATTATCCACGTCTGGCTCTTGAATTGGATGCATGGATGCTAATGGACTGGCAAATTCAGTATCATCAGAATTTTTGCCATCGTTGTCCGTTTGCATGTTGACAATTTCAGCCTCTACATCATCGTTAGGTGAGACATAATCATTGAACATTGGAACATCTTCAATATCATCATCATCCCCCAAATGAATTAACAATTCATTTTCACCATCTGCATTAATGGAATTATATCCTGTATTCTCGTTTGCATCCATATTTTAAATATTGTCAAAAATGCTATCACATAGTAAATCAACATCTCTCCGATTATAAGATTGTCATTGTTGACTAGCACATACATCTGTAACCTGCTGAGTATAAGGCTGTTGATTGATATCAGAAATATGGGATATAGAATGGCGTTGACTGTCATCATAAACATGCGAATTGGAACGCCGTTGACTATCAACAAGTACATAGGAAACAGATGACTTACATCTGGGACATGGGGAATAGAATGTCTAAGTTCATTGTCAAGCTGTGTAACACGACCTTGCTCTGCACCACTTATCTGAACAAAATTTTTCTCCTTTGAACGACTTTTTCGTCTATTTTCAAAAAGTGATTTACTAAAAAAATCACTCACCCTTCGAGTAATTGACCTTCTGGATTGACTCATTCTTCCAGTAGGTACCTGACTAACTGATCGTCGTAATTGACCTTCTCCTAAAGTTATGTTTGTCTGCGTTCCAATAAAATCACCATCCCGTCTATCATTATCTTGACGACTGATAGACTGTGTAGACTGACTAGGCAGAATTTCATTAAATAATTGATGATGACGTGCCTTAAGGTTTTCTCTCTCCACAGCCTCACTTCTAAATTGATATCCGTGTTCATATGTTGGTCTACTGGCTCCTGCACCCTCCTCACCAAGTACAACAATTAATTTCACCAAATTGTAATCATCATATCTCCTTAAATTATCATAAATTATATCTATGTCATCGTCTTCCACCAAATCAACCGACGTCCAACATAACGACCCTCGGTTGTACATTGGGCTCTTATAAATAATTCTGGCAATCACGTCATTCATACCTAAATCCAATTTCACGTGAATTTTATGGATCAATTCCGGAAGAGTCGGCCTATTTTTAACTCCCATCCTCCTTGTAATAGCATTCGCACCAGATACGTCATATTGAAAATCCGATGCTTCAACACTAATTTCTCCTCTCGTGTGCACATAAAAATCAGTATATGTCGACATCTTTCAATAACCTATAGTTGAAATAATATTATAATATATATTTAAATTTACATAATAATAATAATAATAATAATAATAATAATAATATTCATAAATTTAATAACAATATTAATAATAAATTTAATATAAATAACAAATTCAATATCGATAGTAGTAATAATAATAATAATAATAATAATATTCATAAATTTAATAAAAATAACAATATTCTTGATCTACAATAATAATAATAATCATAAATTTTATTACAATAACAAAATTAATATCTACAGTAATAATAATAATAATAATAATAATAATAATAATAATAATAATAATAATAAAAATTAATATCTACAGTAATAATAATAATAATAATAATAATAATAATTTTAAAAAATTTAATAACAATATTAATATCTACAATAATTTCTATAATAATAATTATTATTATTATATTGTAACAATAACAAAATTAATTACTACACTATTATTAATAATAAGAAGAATAATAATATTAGGAAATTACTAACTAAGAAAATATATATAATTTTAACAACAAAAAACGATAATAGTAATAATTTCAACACATATTCATAATTTCTATAACGATTTTCTTTATATACAATATAAAAAAAATAAATATATTTAATTTATTAGCTTACCTTATTTTAAGAGTACAACTGCGATTTTCGTAACTTGTTACTCCAACTTTTGAATTTACTTCTGCATTATAGTTAATAAATTTAAAATTATTATATAAGTAACCTTAAATTAATAATATTAAATTACAAATCAAAATTTATTAAATTGTATTTACCTTTCAGAATACTGTTGAAAATATATTATTGACCTGAAAAAAATATTCTCGTAACTTATCAAATGTATGATAAAAAGTATAAATTGGTAATGTTAATTGAAAGCGATCGGCAACATTTATATATAGGCGGGAAAAAAATTTTCTTTCAACCGAAAAATGGAGGGTGGGCTCGGTTTCAGACTGAAATGGCTGGATACAGAAGCGGTTTCAGACTGAAATGGCTGGATACAGAAGCGGTTTCAGAGTCTGAAATCGCTGGGATTTGTTGCGATTTCAGACTCTGAAACCACTTCTATATCCAGCGATTTCAATTTGAAATCGGGCTCTCTTTTTTCAGCTGCTGACAAAATTGCTTCATGTGGCAGTAATTTCAAACCTACACCTCAAAAGTGTAAATATATATTTTTTAATATACACCAATTATGTAAATAATTTTTTAAAATACATTATTTAAATAAATGTCCGTAACACGCACAACTTTTATTTTACAGCTAATTTACTTTATTTTCATTTTAAATTATACTTGTCTCTCCCATGGTATATTATTGCTGAACAATTAATGATATTATTGCAATTGAAATTTCACAATAAACAAAAAAGATTGTGAAAAAGAAAAGGGGGTCAAAGGAGTTAGATAAGACTATCATGATTTGAAATCACATATCTTTATAGATTAGTAATAAAGAGTTTTAGAGAATTTTGACTGCCACCGATATAATTGACCAGGCGAGTTTATGGCCGTCGGTTAGTTAAACTTGAAAGAGAAATAAAACAAAATTAGATATTTAATTGGTTAGGTGGCACTGCATTAATCAACATACGAAGACATAGACCACGTCCAAGCATAAAAAGACGAAAAATTGGCCGCCTTAATTGTACTTTACTGGGGATGCGTGCTGATTGAACCATATGCGGATCTATATATTAAGTGTACGATTGACCAAAAAAAATTTAATATTTACTAATTATTATTTATAATATTGATAATTTATATATATTACTTACTCTTTTTTTTATCAATTATTTTTAAATAAAATCTAAATTTTATTTATTTGTCACTTTTAAATTTTTAATGTAATTTAATTTATTTTTTTAATTTATTTTCTTTTTCAATAAATTTAAAATCAATCAGATTTAATAATTTAGTTTTAATCACGTAATTTAATACTAACTTTAAATCTATTTATTATTTATTAATTCTAATACAAGTAACAAAAGTGACTGATAAAAAAATAAAGAAAATATAATTTATAATTTTTATTTTATATTTTTTTATATAAATTTAAATTTATAATTATTTTTACTTTAATCATGGAATTGATTAATAAATAAAATGTTATTTTAATTACCTGTAAAACAAATTAATTATTATTACTTATATCTTATAAATCATTTAAATATATTAAAAATAATATCATATTCATATTTAAACTCTACCATGTATAAATATACTCCAACCCAATTATGTGTAGATATCCAAATTCATTCCCGTTTTAATTATAATTATAGGAATACTATTCAAATCCATTTAAATATTCAATTAAAAATAAAATTCGACTAAATTTTTAATATATTTAATATTATTAATAAATTGTTTTTCAATTGAATTTATTCTTAATTCATGCTATCATTTAAATGTATATCAAATAATATAAATTTTACATAGTATTTGAAAATAAATATTATTTTTAATAGTTAAATTTTATAATGAATTTATGGGCATCTAGTAATCTATATCTAAACTCAAGCTGAATTCGATACGGATAATGATATTAATATCTAAATTCATCACAACCCATTTAACCATTATCCGAATACCTCATATTAAGATATATAGGAGCAAATGGACTAAAATGGAGTAAAAAACTCTATGCAACTTGCCATCCCTAAGTTTACCCATCAACCAAGAATGTTAATTTAGCCTCACAAAATTGGAAGTTGGAGCTTTTATTTTGTAAATTTGACTAGATGATGATCTAGTGGTAAGAACTCATTGAGATTTGGGGCAGTCTTGAATTCAAATTCTATTTCATGCTCTCTCCCTTGCAACTCTTGTAAATTACCGTCAATTGCTAATCGAAATATGATTATCTAGCACAAAAAGCGGGCTTCACGTTGATCTAGCCGTCAGTTTTTCTGGATTTTAATTTTTTTATATAATTATTTGGTATCCAAAATTTATTAATCTGACTAATTTAAATTATAATCAGAAAAGCCTAAATAGAAAAGTGACATATTTTATCACACATTTAAAAATGCTGCATTTTAATTTTTAAATGTGAAAACACATTAGCAACAATAATAAATGTTGAAATAATTGTCATACTTGGTAGTGATTGATTTTAGCGACAGACTTGTTTCTCTTTAAAACTAACATTTATTGACGAAGGATTAGGGTGATTACGGGGCGGGGCGGGGCCGGAGAATTTTCCCCCATTCACTCTCCCGCCAGTGACAGGGATTCCCCACCCCGCCCCTGCTATCAATATCGGGGAGGAAATTTCCCCCGTCCCTTGATTTTTTTTTAATTTTAAAATATAATATTTTATAAATAATTAAAATTAAAATATAATATTTAATAATTAAAAAATTTAAAATCAATAATAATTTAAAATTAAGTACAATTTAGAACTTAATAATTATAAAATTAAGTCATATTTTAATTTTAATTATTTATAAAATATTATATTTTAAAATAAAAAATATATATTTTTTGCGGGACGGGAATCCCCGCGGGATGGATACCCCATTTCCCGTCCCTGCCTCCAATTTTAGGAAGAAAAATTTTTTTCCTCCGCTCCCGTCCCCGCAGAAGAAAATTTCGAGGATTCCTCGCCCCGAACGGGGCAGGTCCCCGCTAAGGCCGAGGAATTCCCGTCCCATGATCATCCCTACAAAGGATGTTGGATGTAAAATGGTGACGCTTTCAAAATTTAGCGGTGCAAGCTTTGCTGTTACTGATACCGATTGAAATGAAAAACAAAATTAAGGTCGCCAATATTTTAGCCACAGGATGATTCGCGACAGCAGGGAGTTGCCAAAATGTTTTAGTGACGGTTGAGCCTTTTAGCGATGGAAATTAACGTGTCTAAATAGATTTATTTTTGTAGAGCTGAGACTGTTGAAGAAGTCTTTTGAAATTCCTGGGGTGCATATTGGTGTGCTTTCGTGAGTTCTCATAACAAAAGAGAAATGGATGGATGATATCAATGAAACCCCTGCATTGAAAAAGAGGAGATGAATGCATGAGCTACAGCAAATAAATCCCTTCATTCAACAAGGTAAAATTTTAAACTCAGTACCTGAGTGTCATCCATGAAACAAGGTATTGTACTCGCATTTCTTTAGAGGAACATGGCAAGTGAATTTGAAAAACTATTATAGCAAAATAAACACTTAAAAGTATATATACAAACAGAAGAGTTTGCTAAACTGAAAATAATCCAAGTTCCAAATCATTCCATCAAATCAAGTAACATACCTGATAACATTTGCGAAAAATCTTGATTCAAATTTAATACCTGCAAAAAAAGAGTAAACGGCTTGTGAAAATTTACGATTACTCCGAACGCTTAAGTCAGTTTCTTAGAATAGGAAAAATCATAAAAAAATCATAGAAAATAGAGAGAATAGGATGAAAAAAGTAAAAATTGTACATGAGTAAATAGCTGATTTAACTATTTATAGCATTAACAATTGTATACAGTTATAACTCTAAATAAGATAAAGTTATATATCAAATTAAGTTAGCTTTGTTATCAATACCAAATATTATATAGCTTATGTGTGCTAATGAAACAGAGAATCTCACTGCAGAAAACAATGTATATTTAATGAGTGTGCTTTCTACACATCTGCAATTGTCTAATAGCTTTGAAACTAATTGCATGCCTCGAATTTGAGGGGAATAGTTTAAATTTTATCATCCACCAAGCCGATATCAGAACATAGGTAGAATAAAATAACAAACGCATCAAAAGCTTATGTAAGTTTAAAATCTCGTAACTCTTATAATCTAATGACCAGTCAATACAATCTTCCCAATTGCAGCAGCTATCCTCAGTTGCTTGGCTTTGATTATCAGCTGGACTACTGAACTGCTCAAATATACCATTCCAACTCAAGTTAGAAATAGTCTCATCCAATGCTTTTGCATCTAAGCAATTTGTAGATTTTCGAGTTTCTTGCTTCTGATTCCATACCATAATTGGCTTCCTATCATTATCAACTACACAAACAGAACTACGAATTCTTTTCCTGGGATGGCTTTCTTCTCCTTCCTCTAATTGGTAGCGCTTTCTTGTATTCCATTCCAGAAAAAGTTCCACTTTATCGAGGTCTTTGTTTCTGATCCTGCACAGAACATGGGGATCATTGCTTCCAGATATAGAAAACTCGTGCATGACCCAATGCCCATCATCTTTAGCTTGAGATGTAAAAGCCTCCGGAACTTCAAATATCAGCAATTTCTCCAACCCAATAACCCGACCTTGATCATCTTTAATCGGTTTAGTTTTTTGGCCATTCCAAGTACCACAACCAGCAGTTCTTTTCACGGTCGAACCATCACTACTTCTCTTGCCCAACCTCACAAACACATAGAAATTCTGTTTTGCAGTCTTATCAAAAAGCTTCCATGGTTCTTTCTCCGTAAACGTCACAATCTTTCACATAACCATGAGGCAGAGTTTCGCCTTTCACTTTCTTGTATAGAAAATACTCAATGATTTCTTTAGCAGTAGGTGAAAAACGATGCCCGAAAAGTATATTCTCGATTGAAATTGCTTAATTACTCCTCCTCCTTTAATCAAGCAAACTTTTGAGTTTCTTTAATCTGCTGTGAAATTATTTGGCAGTATGCATGCATTGTTAATCAACCCTCTATTTATATTTACTCATAAGTACTGGTTTTAGGCTAGGATATGGATTCTGTAAGGCTGATGTGGCTAATGCTTATTAGTTTGGGAATGGAAATTAATTCAAATTAAGCAAACTTATGGGTACAGAATATAGAAATTGGTGAGGATTAGGAGACACGGACCGGCTACAAAATAGTAACTTTTCAGAGTTTATGATTAGCTAAAACACCAAATTCACAATATCTTGGACATCAGATGCATAATATGCGACATTGATTTCTTAAGGGCTTACGTGGCTATTGTTGATTGGTTCCAAATCCACATGTGTTTTGTTAAATGGTCAATCTGCTCCAGATTCAATGACAATCTAATGGCCACGTCCAATAAGTTTACATCATCCCATCCAAATAATTAATGTGCATATATACACCAAGGAAACCCATTCACGTAACATCCAATTCTGTCCCGGGTTATCATCATTCATGCTGTCATTCGCACTGTTTTATTTCACCAGAGTCCTAGGCTAGCTATCTCCTTCTCCTGTTCCTGCAAGAAATTAATCAGTTTGAATGGGCCCATGATTCAAGCTCAATGCATATAAAAAGCAAACGAATGAAGAGTAACGAGTCAAAAGACACTAGCACGTTACCAAGTATGGGTGAAATTAAGCAAATCAAAATGTAATCAGCTATTAAGCATGCAGAGTCTTATGACACTTCTGGACGAACAGGAAATAACATTAACTACAAATAACTTCAAGGTATCAAAAACTTACGTTAAAAAAAAAGTCATTTGATTAGAATGCATCTGAAAGGGGATCCCTCAGCACCGAGCAACCTTAGAGGTAAGCAATGCACAGAGTATATTCCAGGAAGAACGGCATCGAGTTTTAGGCCTTCGACCAGAATGATTTTCTGACAAATACAAACATTGTCAGTATCGAACATAAGGTATGACAAACGAGAGTTCCATTTACCTTTAGTGAAGTTCTAAGGGGAGCAATCAGTCCAATTAGCTAACTCAAATCTCATTAAACACTGATAACAGATAACAGCAATATATATTTTAATGCATTCTTCGAATCACTTGATAGAACACCAACCAACTCTTACCCTGCTCTCTAGAAAAACATGATGAGATGGAATCAGATCACTGTACGCAGCAACAGATAAGTAATCAATTCCTACAATTGATAGTAGACAAATCCATCAGCACAATGTTAAGGCTACAAGAAAAGGACATCCAAAGGAAACTTGGGTTTGCATTTAATGTAAAGAAAAGCTACACTGAAATCTACCAAACACAGAACTAGAGGAAGGGGCAGATTTGCTCCAAACAGAAACAAAATGCAAGAAATCCATCAAGCCTACCTTGAGATTACTGGAAAACTCATGCGAGAATGTGTTCAACTAGCTATAAGACCCAAAAGGTTTCTATTCAGTAAATGAACTGAAAACTGAAGAACAAACCATTAACATTGACAGGCACCAAACATATATTTTAGAGCGCAGCACACTTGGCTTCTCAACAGAAGAAGAGGCCCTGGTCAACATTTACATTGTTAACAATGAGAATCATATGTTCAAACACGGAGAGACAGAAGTCATGGCATCAGCTTTCAGGTCTGCTAACCATTATCCAATAGATATTTAATGATAAAATTAGTGTATCCATGCCTCTCCACAAAAGGAAATAACAACATAATACACAAATTGTAATGAGCAAAATGAAAGAGAAGGCCGCCAATCATCTAAGGTGCTGTCTATAACGTGAAATGGTCTGACGGTATGCATGCATGTGCAACTGAATGGACCAAAACTATTGAGGGTAAATGTAGTTTACCAACTAGCTTGATGTCAGTGTTATCCACCAACCACTTTGCTCCATCCTTTGTGAATCCCACATAGCTTGTGTCAAACTGACTTTTGTACATAAGCTTCCTGAGGTTGAATTAAATTTTGATAAGATGCATATTGTCCTTTAATTCTTTGTACAAGGGCTTTGGTAGGTTTGACAACTTAGCAGTCAAAACATATATCAAATCATAAATAATTATAACAAACTAATCTTGCTCCATATGTTTACGCAAACATTAAAGTTTCATTTACTTCCTCTGTCTCGCTTTAAATAATCACTTTCACTTTAAGAAAATGATTGGAAAAACTTTATTTTATAAAAAACAAATTAGCAATTAATTAATTTCACCTTTTTTTTTATTCCAAGTATAGCATTTAATTTTACATAATCAAAGCATTTAATATCTATTAAATGCAGTGGTGCATCATAAATTGGAATTGACTTGTAAATTTTTTTCTAAATTTTTTGAAAAAGTATTTAAAGTGGGACAAGACAAAATTGTGAAAATAACCCCTTAAAATGGGATAGAGAGAATACCAATTAAGTAGTATAATTAATATAGACGTAAAATGTAAATGGATGTTACATTTATTTGAAGGATTTTGATAATAAAAAGTCCGATGTCAAGTATTTATGAAAGATCAGCTTGTAGACTTGTAGTATGACTCTGAAAATTCGGTGGTTGGAATTTTCAGTAGCTAGTTTTAGTTGGCAATCAATTGTCCAACCGGCGATTCATTTGCTTGTAAAAAACTAAACATTTGCTTCCAGAAACTGAAGCAATAGATAATAAACAATCATGTCAAGCTTGGCATGCAATGGGCATAGCGGATTCAGGTTAGTCTTAAAACCACCAATTTTGGTTGATTTTGCAATGAACTGGGAATTTCCGAACTGGGAATTTCCTCACCTTTTTTGAAACTAGCTTTATATGGACTTTATTCTGATCTAATTCATATATCCATGAACAGTATGGGATATATAGTAACCAAGCTGGAGTATGATTACCATGAAATCTAATTGTAATTCTACCTTTAGTCAATTGACCAAAGAACTCCCTGAAAGCTAGGAAGCAGAAAGGGTACTTTATTGCAAGTTACACATCCATTTTTTAATTAACTTACTTACAAAGGTAGAAAATTTTCCTCTGTCAATAACCATCTAAGCCAGTTGAAGATAATTACCTGTCAGTATTCAGGGTTCTGAAAAGCACACGACGTACTCCTTTGGGAATGCTCAAGGATTTCATGACAGTGGGTGCAAGACACAGATTGTGTTATGAACATAAAGCGGAAAACAAATAAAAGCCACTAAACACAACAGCATCAATCCAACAGGTGAACACCAGGAAATGATAAAAATGAAAGGGAAGACAAAAATAATGACAAAAATGGCATTGCATTCCTATTTAGCCATTATCATCTATAGAAAAAAATCGGCAACTTCTAAAAGCAATTTTCGGTATATCCAAACACAATCGATAAAAACTAAACAATAAACACCTACCAGTTATGTTGGAATGCCTTGGAACATCAATCAATAGCGCAGGTCCTGTTATGAACAAACAGAGAAAAATCACAAACAGTTTTTAATCGCAGGAAAATAGCATAAACATAAAGCGGACAAATTGTTTTAACTCTTTCATCGAACAGATAGTGTTCATAAGTCAGCAAAATCACAAACCACGATTAAAAACTTGAATCACTAATACCATTTAACACTTCAAGGTCAAGAGTATCAACATCGTATCCAGCATCAAAATAGTGATCAAAAACATGCCCCGGCGCATCCACGTGTGTCCCGGTGTGTGTGGGGAGCTTCATTTCAGAGTTATTAGCCAAGGAACCGTTTTTCATACTGGCTGGAAGCCACAGGAACTGCCCTAGCCCGTCATCGGAGCCCCACGAAGGCATATCGCTAGTATACCTGTGACTGATGTCGAAGATCCTCCCGCCGTCGTAGACTTCGCGGCGGACGGGGAAGCTTCCATCGTCGCGGTAATCGTCATAATTGAAGGTATCGACGGTTCCGGGGACGGTAGGGTAGGCTCCGGCGGAGACGGTGGCGACGAAGGGAGAGATGAGGAAGATGAGGAGAAGAGAGGTGATTGTAGCTTTTGGCTTGGCCTCTGCCATGGCGCGAAGCAGTTGAGTGTAAGTGATGAATCTTGAAGAGATGTAATCGTGCAGCAAAGCAGAGAAGTCCTTACTATATCTATATATCTATATATGTATATATATAAGCAGTGTTGATTTGCGTGATCCATCTCTTGGATAACTAGTAAGATATTTTTGAAGTTCATTAGATTAATTGATCGAAAAAACAAAATTTTGATTTATGGATAATAGATCAACTATTAGTATATTATAAATTAAAAACACAAGCAAGAAATATAAATGAAAATTGGAAATTTCTTATCCAAAAATGAATTAATAATTTATTTATAGATTCAAGTGATATCGGGTAGACCAGGCCCAATGAGACGGGTCGGATTAAAATATCCGGATCACTTGCGAATCGAATTACATGTAAATTAAATAGATCATAAATTTATTCAAAAGGATTAAATTATAGATCTATTCATTTGATCCCTGTATTTTGTTTTCTTAAAATATATTAATTGGACAATTTCCTTAACAAAGTATATTGAGACTGAGTCATAAAATTCAGCGTCTAATTTTTTTAGCGGTATTTCAAATCCAACTTCATGAAAAATATATATTAAAAGACCAAGAGTTCTTGCCACTGTTTCATACTCCTTTTTCTTTTTCACATAATCATGATGTATTCTAAACAGGCACTAAACCTATTACACACAGATTAATTATATTCGAGCCGAATAAAACTCCTATGAGGCGATAAAAGTCTTCTGCTTAAAATTTAACACGGCTGTATTTCCAAAACTTGACAGTATTTTTTAGATTTACATTGTATACAGTACAGTAAAATACTAATATTTAGTATAGTTTAAAAGCAAAAGAGCATCAACAACGATTTTTAAGTCAATTTCAACCATTACACAAAATTTAGTAGAAGACGAGTTCCAAAGATATCAGACTACAGCTCCATTTCATTCTTTCTTAGATTTACATTTACATTTACATTGTATATAATAAATAAATCTAAAGAACTGTAATAAATTAAAATAATACGAAGAAAAATTAATTAACCTCAGGAAATGAATTAATATAAATCAAAACATAAATACATATCACACTATTAATTACTATCCGTTTATTCTTTGTCCAAGTTTAGTTTTTACACAAGCATGAGATGAAAACAAGTGCTCGCAAACGCTACTCCCTCCCGTTCACCTTTCTATTTTTATTTATTCACATATAAGTTTTGGAAATAGAACAAAATTTAAAGCAAACTCCCCAAAAGAACCACTCTTTTTCCAAATAAAAATGTATATTGATGAGAATCATTTGATAAGAATGCATCTTGCTGGAGATCCCTCAGCACCAAGGAGCCTCAGTGGTAAGCAATGCACATTATATATCCCAGCTTCTATATTCTCAAGTTTCAGCCCTTCCACAATTATGATGTCCTGTTTATCAAAGATTCTAATTTAATGCAAAGTTGTTTAATTTTTCATACTAAATTAAGATCCTAAAAATATTCAATTTATGCATATGATTTTCATTTCTCTAAAATTGAAGGATAAAAGGGGATTTTTACCCTTCAAGTTTTAGAAATAAGGCAACTTTGCCTTCAAATTTTTTCTTAATCAATTTTTATCCTTGAACTATTTGAAATAGAATAATTGTGCCCTTATCTCATTTGGCAAATTAATTAAATATAAAAAGATTTTATCTTACTCTGCTTTCCAGAAAGACGAGATGAGCCGCTACTAAATCAGTCCAGGCAGCTACAGATAAAAAATCAACGCCTGCATTTTGTGCAAATATTAAAAAAAAAAATGCAAACTTGCAATAAAATCAGCCAAACGTTCCTGTTTCGACTTTCGTGGCTGATAACTTGTACAAACTCTCTAAGCTCTTCAAATATCCAGATTTTTTCCTATTTCTTTTCCTCTGTGCTAATTTGACAGTTAGAATTGCTCTTACCAGTTGGGGAACCAGAACCCTAAAGTTATAGGGAACCAGATCCTAAAATTAGAACATTATATGATTATTATTGGATTAAAATTTAACAGAAAGCACTTAAAATAAATTAAAAATGTCACTATTATAGTTTAAATATATATATTTGAAAAGTTCTTAAAACGTGAGGGTGTGCATGACAATATGACTCCGCAAATGTCTCCTACCGAAAATCCAACAGGTTATGGAGTCGTAGCCAAAGCTAATAATATAATCATAAATCTCCTCGAGAACACTTTTGTATTGAATATAAAGCTAATAACTGAACATCAGAATACATAAATGAAAGTTGCAGAGGTTTTTCTAGGTCAAAAATAGTTTGCTAACCAACGAGCTTGATATCAGTATTCTGTACCATCCATTTTGCACCTTCTTCAGTGAATCCCACATAGCTTGTGTCAAACTGATTATTGAACATAAGCTTCCTGCAATTCCATCCCAATATCTTATTCTCCATATTCATCACTACGTACAGAATTGATTATTGATTCAATTGAATGTTTACCTGTCAGTATTCAGGGTTCTGAAAACCACACGACGAACTCCCTTTGGAATACTTAAGGACTTCATAACTTCAGCTGAACTAAGACATTCATTTATTATACTCATGTAATTGTAATTTGCACACCAAATTTTATAAAATTTGAAACATACCATAAATTCAAAAATAATAATAATAAATCGATATACCAGTAATATTGGTATGTCTTGGAACATCAACTAACAGCCCTGGACCTATACAACCAAAATTAATCAAATCAATTAAATATAATAATTTAAACTAAATTATAAAAATTAATAAAAATAAATTATTATTTTAATATTTAATTTATATAAAAATTGATAATTTAATGGAATAAAATCATTATTATTTAAAATAAATGAAATTAAATATGAAATTTTTAGAAATTATCGTATTAAGTGGCTACGAAAAAGAAAAACAAAATCTAAAAACACATTTACCGTTGAGGACTTCAAGGTCGAGAGTATCGACGTCGAAGCCAGCGTCGTAGTAGTGATCGTAATAGTGTCCCGGTGCATCGACGTGCGTGCCGCTGTGGACGGAGAACTTCATCTCCGATATATTAGCAAATGATCCGTTTTTCATACTTTCAAGTAACCGCAGAAATTTTCCCAGCCCATTCTCCGATTCATAAGCCGGCATGTCGTCTCTATATCTATGGCTGATGTCAAAGATTCTTCCTTGGCCATAGACTTCCCGGCGAATTGGAACTAAGTTTTCGTTTTCTGAAGCGGAGAAGGTGTCAGTCGTGCCAGGGACGGTGGGGTAGGCGGCGGAGGAAGCGGTGGTAGAAAGTGGAGAGGTAAGTAACAGTAGAAAGAAGAGAAAGATCATGGCTTTGTATTCACCGTTCAGCTTCAGTCACAGTGATAAAGCTCTAATTTCAAAGTTGACAAATTAACATGTCTTTTTTTGTTATTTATTTATCCGAGTCGTAAGAATTGTGAATTTTGGGAACCACAGATCGAGGACACCTGGATATATCTTAACCACCAGATACTGGAGGTTCCAATTAAAAAATATAAATAAATAAAATAAAGATTAACGGAAAAAATGTAAGATTGAGACAGGGTGTGATATGATGGCAGCACGTGCGCAGTTTTAAACCGTTGGATTATGTGATCCCTCGAGACGATCAGCCCGATAGAGTTCAGAATAAATAATTACAACATTGCTAGACTCAAAGCCTATGCCCAACACTATTTACCTCCTTACATGGGCCGTACGTTGTTATTTAAAGGGGTTTTTACAAAACTATACAAGAAAAATAAAACAATAACAATAAATACAACAACTTGCTTTTTTTTTTCATTAATATAATTTTTAAATTTTTAATATCAAAAATATAACTTTTATACTTATCTTACTAAAATTCCTATCCTCGTGTGTTTATCCCTAAATTCTCACTTCCTTATTTTTTCATTCTCCTCCCTCTGATAGTTGCTACTTTCATCCTCTCTGATCACTAACGACTTTCGTCTCCATTAATTTCGAGATCAAGCATCACTTTTCTCAATCTTTTTTCTTCTTTCTTAAGGTAATATTATCTGTTTTCTTTTTAATTTTCGATTCGTTTTTCTAGATCTGGAATTTAATCTATTCTTCTCTCTCTCTTTTTCTTTTTTCCTTGGTCTGTTTGTTTTTCTAGATCTGGAGTTTAATCTTTTTTTTTTCCTTTTTTTACACCTTTGAATTATACATTTGGCTTGATTTTTGTTGAGATTTCAGCGATTTTAACTGTTTTTCTGCTTGTTTATTTGACCGGCTGCTTGTGGTTTGTTTGGATGCGATGATTAATTTTTAAAATGGATGTGTTTGAGATCTGGAGTTTCTACTTTTATGATTCGATTTGTTACCTTTTTACGCCTTTCAATTATGTGTTTGGCTTGATTTTTGTTGAGATTTCAGCAATTTTAGCTGTTTCTCTGCTTTTTTTTTTATGCACTTGTGAAAGGCACAAGTGTAGATATTGTTAGTTTGTTTTCTTGTCTTCACTTAGATATTTTCAAGTGCTAAATATAAACACTTGGTTTGTTACACATTTTTTTTTTAATTTAGAATAAATTCCAGTAGTTGGCAGAGAATTGGCAAGAGGATCACACCATTCTAAAATAGGGCATCATAGCACCCTTTTCACCATTCTCTAGACCTCAGTTACTTCAGTGCATTAAAATTGCAAAGCGAACTGTTGTCATGGATTGAAATCTTTAGGTTGCGAAGGTTCTTCCTTTATCCTTCTCTCTCCACCATTAAATTGCCATGCGAACTACCGTCACGGATTGAAATCTTTAGGTTCTATAGATTCTTCGTTTGCCTTTTCTCTCTCCACCATTAAAAAGTATACATTAGACGCATGAAATGTCTTTAAGTTTAACAAATTTTCGTGAGTTAAAGCTGTCAAAATTTTGAATGTCAAAGTATATACTCGGTGTACACACCTTATGTACTTGGTGTATACACTGTGTACTTGGTATACGCACCTTGTGTACTCGGTGTACACATCTTGTGTACATGCTGTACACACTGTGTGTACTCAGTGTACACATGGTGTGTACATGTTGTACACACTGTGTGTACTCAGTGTATACAGGGTGTGTACAAGGTATACACACATTATGTATTTGATGTATACACACTGTATACTTGGTGTACACAGGCAGTGTACTGGTATATATAGTATGTGTACTTTTTATTTATTTTGATTGTTTTTGTATACTATTTCAACTATTATTATTGCCTTAAAAATTAATAATTTCTTGACAAATTTCAACTGATTAACTTGCTTTTGTGCTTGCATTCATCTTTTCAGGTTGAGAGTATCCCACAGAGACGATTTATAGAGTTTTGTACAAAAGTCAGAGAACCTCAAGAAGCAATGCCTTGCAAAAGCTATAAAGCCATACTGTTAATTGGGAGTGCTTCTTTTTAGGAAAAACAAGATTGTTGAATTTTGAGTATAACATGAGCCAAAGCTCTTGAAAATAATAACACATTACATTTGAGTTCTGTTATTCATTATATTTTTTGCAACCAATTGGCTTACTGGCTTATTGGCTCTCAAGACAAGGGGATGTTGACGGCTTATTGGCTTTAAAGCGTCTTGTTCATAACTTATAAATAGCCAAGGGAAAAAGGAGCTTCTTTGAGGGGGTAAAAGCCTCTGCTAATGGTGTAATATTATTATGTAGTTGATTTGTTTGGAATTGCATATACTCTTTAGAAACAAGTATTCTCAGACATTAGACTTCGTTTGAAAAGTAATTAATGGTTGTATTGTGTTAAACATTAGAGTTATAAGAAATTGCTTCTAAGTTCTTTGTTTGAATTTTCTTCTCCTTTAGCTTGGAAATTTAGTTTAGAACTTTCAAACATATTAGCTATTCCATTTATAGTTCGATCATGAAATGTATTACTTCATGCAACCTGCTGTACGTTCTTATGACTGCAATTCTACAACTCTAGGTCGGGTGCTAAAAAGACGGACAGAATAATGTGAAATGCCAAGCAATAAATATGTTCTCTTCATGACTTTGAAGTATACAGACTTGCTGAGCTTTGGCAACCAGTAACATACTCGGTATTCCATCATTCCAAGGAGTGTAACTTAACTCCAACAAAATCCCATTTAATCAAAAGTTGAAAGCAAAGTAAAATAAAAAACTGAACCCAATGTGATGCAAAGTCTAGGCATGCAAGTCATAGAATCTCTAGACAACAAAGAACCATAGCCTTCAATAGACTGAGATGAGATTTAAAGAAAATTGTGGAATCCATTCTGCATCAAATCAATCAATAAAAGAATTAAGATAACTTTTGCACAGGATCTAATTCGAACAACGTTAAGTATCTTTAAACAAAGTGATTCAAATTATAATTTTTTTTTTCATAATCAAGCTAAGAACTTTGATCTAATTCAAAAAATACACATATTTATACCTAACAATAACCAATAACAAAGCGAAAATGAAGAGAACTAAGTGACTTTGATATTTACCATTATATTTATGATTGATGACGCAGTAGCAATGTTGATGCTACAACGGTAGAGAAGCATATAGGAAAAAAAATGAAGCTATTCTCTCCTCCTTGTTTAAGCCCCTGCAATTCAATTTCTTCTCTACCCAATAATCTTTCCATAACATTCTCTCTAATCCATTTCTCTCCTTAACCCTACAGTGCCCATCTTAAATACCCAACCACTTGCAAAAGAAGAAGAGGTGATTTCTTTAGCAATTGCACTACTAGAATTAGAAATGTGGAATAGGAAACATCATCAGACTCTAACCGAAATGACATTGATTATGTGGGGACATGCTTGGACGTAAGGTGTCTTATTTCCTCTTCTGAAACCAATGGCACGCCGGTGGCGGAAGAAGGATCAGAGAAAATTTTAGTGGAAATGTTGGTGGATAATGGAGTTTTGGTGTCCCCTTTCCTCTTTTGGGGAACGACGATGGTTGTAATGAAGGAGGTTGTGTCTCTCATCGGACCTTTATTTGTGGTTGCGTTTAGGCTTATTCCTACTTGCTTCCTATTGATTACATTTGCTGCGTATAAAGGAAGAGAGAATATGAGCTCGTCGGAGAAATAGAAATATGCCGGTGGCATGGAGCAAGAGAAATTGCTGAGCTTGCGATAGAAGGCTGATGAGAGAGATTGAAGGTAAATTTTAGTTTATAAAATGAAGTTATATTTTTGAAAATAGAATTTTAAAAATTGGCATTTGTGAAAGACAAAAAAAAAAGTTGTATTTTTTGAAAAAAAGTTAAAAAAGTTGGCATTTAGGGTAATTTTCTCTTATTTAAATTAAATTTTTATACGGCTTTGTACTAAATACTCCATATGTTTATTCAGTTTTAGCCCCTCATTTCTTTTTAAATTTCCGACTATGCTTGTTTGTTTTTAGTTTTATTGTCAAGCCAAAATTAAATCTATTCTATTTAACCCCTCTAATCTCAATAAGATAGTTAAATTCTGATATTAAGTTGCCATGTATCATCAATATGGGAGGCTAATTAAAGGGAACAGAAATAAAATTTACAGCGACTAACTGGAAATAAAAAGGCAAGAACAATAGACAATTTAAGAAAAAACGAATGCGTTGAAGGCAACAAAAATCTAATTTGTGGAGAGGTGGGGACTACTGTTGGCATGTTAATTCATAATAAATTATTTTCTGACTCTTGACTTTCAAGTTTCATCTACCGCCTTCAAGCTACCCCATCAAAAATTATGAAAGATGATATATTACCCTCAAAGGCGTCTTTAGAAATTCCTATGGTGAGTGGCTTAGGGGTTTCTTGGCTTTTGTGGGCAATTGTAGTGCGTGTGGAGCTGAGTTATGCATGGGAGGTTTATTATGGTTTTCAGAAGTCTTGGATGAGAGGTTGGAAACTGATTGAGGTTCAGGTTGACAATTCGAGCGTGGTCCATGCACTTTGTCGGGACAGAACTCAGCCGATAGCCAAGATGGTCCTTATTAGACGATTTAAAATGTTGCTTTTAAAAGAATGGGAAATTGTTTTTAACTTCATTTATCATGAAACTAACTCAGTGGCTAATAAATTAGACAATATGGCCTTTGATCAGGTTTAGAGTTTCACTTGGCACAGCGGAATTCCTTCCATTGTCACTCCTTTGCAGTTAGGGGATATGGCGGGAGCTTCTTTCTCGCATAGAGTTGCTGTGTAGTTTTTTTTGGCTTTGTTGATTTCTCTTGCACTAAAAAAATATTTTCCGCTATTTTTTTAAATTCTTTGATATGCGAATCTTTTTTAAAAAATCTAGATTTGCTTTAAGATATGAGCTAATAATAATCCCGATGCTCGATGCTAAATTTGCTTTTAAATTATACTACAAATTAGTATATTTTATTATGTTCGCAAAAGCGATAAATCAAATTATTAATTTGTTTCCTGCTTTGAAAAAAAAAATAATATGATCTGTATTGTGATAATTATGAGATATATGGATGACTATAAAACTCATCATTCTCCCTATTCTAATAAACATCTATTTCTTCTATTTTGTACCTATAAATACCCTATTGTGGTTATTCATTAGATACAATCAATAAGAGAAAACTCTCTATTCTTCTATTTTTATCTTTCTTTTAATCAGTTTATAATACGTTATCAGCACGATAGCCTCTATTGATTATTGAAAGTCGGTGGTTTACGACAACCCGACTCAGAGGAATCAAGAATTCTAATTTACAAGATTTAGAGGTAAATTATCTCAAAATAATTTGGAAGTTTATTATTTACCTTAAGAAAAGATTTTTTCAATTAAAACATTTATCAATACTCTTTTTAATTCATTTACGACGAGACTCTAATTTGTGGATGATCTTTATTTATTTACTATTATATTTCTATTCTTTTGTTTTTGGTTCCGTAAAACAAACATAAAGTTGGTTTATTTTATTTTATTTTTTTGTTACCTTTTCCCACATTTTTGTTTTATTTGTTTTTTTTATTCCATGTGCTTTTAATTGTCAAAGTTGAATGCCCTTAATTGAAAACAAATATTATAAAGGGTTGGTCATAATTATGCCTATAATAAATTAATATTATTTGCATAAAATAATATTGTGCACATATTTGTTAATTTTGTATGATTTAATCTTATTTATTAATTTTTGACAATTTATTTATAGCCTAATTTTAATTTTTTTTTAAAGTGTAGTGTATTTACAATGTCGAACCTTGTGAAGCTTGATTTTATTGCCCTTGATATTTCTGGAAGAAATTATCTTTCATGGGTACTTGATGCTGAGATTCACCTCAATGCTATGAATCTTGGAGATTCAATAAAAGAAGAAAATACCGCGTCCCTGCAGGATCGCGCTAAGGCAATGATTTTCCTTCGACACCATTTATACGAAGAATTGAAAACTGAATATCTCACTGTTAAAGACCCATTAGTCCTTTGGAATAATTTAAAGGAGAGATATGAACACCAAAGAACGGTGATTCTTCCTAAAGCTCGATATGAATGGATACACTTACGTTTACAAGATTATAAAACTGTAAGTGAATACAATTCAGCCTTATTTAAGATTAGCTCTCAATTAAAATTATGTGGAGAGAATATCACTGATGAGGATATGTTAGAAAAAACATATTCAACTTTTCATCCCTCGAATGTGCTCCTACAGCAGCAATATCGAGAGCGTAGATTCAAAAAATATTCTGAACTAATCTCTTGTTTACTTGTGGCTGAACAAAATAATGAGCTTTTAATGAAGAATCATCAATCTCGTCCAACTGGTTCATCCCCATTACCTGAAGTTAATGTGGCATTTTTTCAAGGTCGTGGACGAGGTCGTGGTCGTGGAAGAAGAAATGGTTCCAATTCTTCTTCAAACGCTGAAAACAAAGATATTAACAAGAAATGGGTCAAAAGTGAGGAGAATACTGAAAAGAAAAAGCAAAATAATGACAATGTTTGCTTTAGATGTGGAACTAAAGGTCATTGGTCTCGTATATGTCGCACTCCCAAACATCTAGTTGATCTTTACAAGGCATCTTTAAAAGGAAAAGGAAAAAATATTGAAGTGAATTTTTCCGAGCCTGTTGATCCTGCTAATGATAAAAAATTTCCTTTAGATGTTGATTTTGATGTTTCTGATTTTTTTGAAGATGATAGTGGTAGAATTGATCATTTAATTGGCGATGGAAATGTCAATTATTAAAATAATTTTATCCTTATTATTCAATTTTACAATTTCAATAAAAGTCTATTATTTTAATAAGTAATTCTTAAAGCATTTCTTATTTGTTATCATTTTTCTTGTTATTAAATAAATGTTTTTTTTTGTTGTTACTAGATAATCATATAAAATTGATATTATGGAGGACGACATATGTTTAGTGGACAGTGGCACAACTCACACAATTCTTCGTAACAAAAATTATTTTTTACAATTAACATTAGCTGAAATTAATGTTAATACAATATCTGGTTCAACAAATGTAGTTGAAGGCTCTGGCAGAGTCCATCTTATGTTCCCAAATGGAACACCATTATACATTGATGGTGCGTTATATTCTAGTAGATTCCGAAGAAATCTACTAAGTTTTAAAGATATACGTCACAATGGTTATCATATTGAAACTATAAATGAAGGAACTGTTGAATATTTATGTATAACTTCTATGAAATTGAACCAGAAGTTCATATTAGAGAAGTTTCCAAGTTTTGCAACTGGATTATATTTTACCAAAATAAAGATGATTGAATCTAATTATATGCACCGAAAGTGCTCAGATCCTAAACATTTTATACTTTGGCATGATCGTCTTGGTCATCCAGGCTCAACCATGATACGACGTATTATCGAAAATACAAATGGACATGGATTAAAGGATCAGAAAATTCTTTTATCTAATGATTTTTCTTGTAGTTCTTGTGCGCAAGGTAAATTGATTGTAAGACCTTCACCATCCAAATTGCATTTGGAGTCTCATGTTTTCCTGCAACGGATACATGGAGATATTTGTGGCCTAATTCATCCCCCTTGTGGACCATTTCGATATTTCATGGTTTTGATTGATGCCTCAACTCGATGGTCACATGTATGTTTACTTTCTACTCGTAATATTGCTTTTGCTAAACTTCTTGCTCAAATTATAAAGTTAAGGTCTAGTTTTCCTGATCATCCTATCAAGGCAGTTCGTTTAGATAATGCATGTGAGTTTTCTTCAAAAGCATTTTATGACTTTTGCATGTCAATTGGGATTAGTGTCGAGCATTCTGTTGCACATGTTCATACTCAAAATGGTTTAGCTGAATCTTTTATTAAGCGATTACAATTTATTGCTAGACCTATGCTTATGAAGTCACAACTTCCTGCATCTGCTTGGGGACATGCAATTATTCATGCTGCATCTTTAGTTCGTATAAGACCATCCACATATCAAAAATTTTCACCTTTGCAACTTGTTTTTTATCAACAACCTAATATATCTCATCTTAGAATTTTTGGTTGTGCTGTTTATGTTCCTATTGTCCCTCCTCAACGAACTAAAATGGGTCCCCAACGACGTCTTGGTATATATGTTGGTTTTGATTCTCCTTCTATTATTAGGTATCTAGAACCTTTAACTGGTGACCTTTTCCGAGCAAGATTTTTAGATTGTCAATTTGATGAATCAGTTTTTCCTCAGTTAGGGGAATATAAAAGTAAAGGGCCAAAAGCACAAGAAATTAGTTGGAACACTCCAACCTTGTCCAGTTATGATACACGCACAAACCAATGCGAACTTGAAGTTCAAAGAATAATAAATTTGCAGAATGCTGCAAATCAATTATCAGATATCTTCACAGATACCCAAAAGGTCACTAAATCTCATATTCCGGCTGCCAATGTACCTGCAAGATTGATTATCCCTGAAGGATTTTCGATAGGTACAGTAGCCAATGAATCTAACATACGCCAGAAGCGTGGTAGATCTATTGGTGCAAAAGATATTGTTCCTCGAAAGAAAAGGAAATTGAAAAATATTCAAAATGATGCTCAAGAAGAAGTTAAAAATAACACATATCAACAACTTCATATTTCCAAAGAAGCAACCCCAGAAGTGGTTTCGGTACCGAAAAATTATGAGATCTCATTAAAATCTGAAAATATGTGGGATAGAGAAGACATAGTTATTGATAATGTGTTTGCATATGCAGTTGCTTATGAAATAATTAATGATAGTGAGCATGAGCCTCAAACTGTAGAAGAATGTCGACATCGAAGTGATTGGCTCAAATGGCAAGAAGCAATTCAAGCTGAGCTAGATTCATTAGCTAAGCGTAAAGTATTTGGACCAGTAGTCCAGACACCAAAAGATGTCAAACCTGTTGGATATAAATGGGTTTTTGTCCGTAAAAGAAATGAGTTAAATGAAATTGTGAGATACAAAGCACGACTTGTTGCACAAGGTTTCTCACAAAGACCTGGTATAGATTATGAAGAAACGTATTCTCCAGTCATGGATGGAATCACGTTTAGATTTTTGATTGGTTTGACTGCCTCTGAAGGACTTGATATATATCTAATGGATGTGGTGACAGCTTATTTATATGGATCGTTAGATAACGACATATATATGAAAATCCCTTAAGGATTTAAGATGCCTGAAGCATATAATTCAAAACCTCGACAAATGTACTCGATTAAACTCCAAAGATCTTTGTATGGATTAAAGCAATCTGGACGCATGTGGTACAATCGTTTAAGTGATTACCTAGTGAAAAATGGGTATGAGAATAATTCAATTTGTCCATGCATTTTTATCAAGAAGATAAATTTAGGATTTGCTATAATTGCCGTTTATGTTGATGACTTAAACATAGTGGGAACTCCAGAAGAGATCTCTATTACTGCAGAATATTTGAAAAAGGAATTTGAAATGAAAGACCTTGGAAAAACAAAATTTTATCTTGGGTTTCAAGTTGAATATTTGCCAAAAGGAATTCTTGTACATCAATCATCTTATATAGAGAAAATCTTGAAATAATTTTATATGGATAAGTCTTATCCATTGAGCATTCCAATGGTTGTTCGCTCTCTTGATGTCAAGAAAGATCCTTTTCGTCCAAAAGAAGATAACGAAGAGATTCTTGGTCCTGAAGTACCATATCTTAGTGCAATAGGTGCACTTTTATATCTTGCAAATAGCACTAGACCAGATATAGTTTTTGCAGTTAATTTGCTAGCAAGATTTAGTTCTGCACCAACTCGAAGGCACTGGAATGGTGTAAAACATGTTCTACGTTATCTTCGTGACACTTCTGACATTGGTTTATTTTTTCCAAAAGGAGTAAATTCAGAATTGACAGGGTATGCTGATGTTGGATATCTATCAGATCCTCATAAAACTCGATCACAAACAGGTTATGTTTTCACATATGGTGACACTGCTATTTCTTGGCGATCTGTTAAGCAAACAATCACTGCCACTTCCTCAAATCATTCAGAAATATTAGCCATCCATAAAGCAAGTCGTGAATGTGTGTGGTTGAGAACCATGACTCAACATATTAAGGAAACAAGTGGGTTGGTAGTGGAGAAAAAGCCAACAAAATTGTATGAGGATAATGCAGCATGTATTTCACAACTCAAAAGTGGCTATATCAAAGGGGATAGAACAAAACATATCTCACCAAAATTCTTCTATACCCAGAAAATAATTAATAAAATTTTAATATAATATAATTTATTTTTTTTAAATAAAACAAAAATTAATTAATGATTATTTCCCACCATTTGCATTAAAATGAAGCCTTTATTGAGAGCAGGTTTTAAAAAAATTTTAAAATATTTATTTTTTTGGAATTATGCTATTTTAAAATTATTTCCCATAATTTTAAAATATATAGAAAGATTTGTATATGGTAGTTGGCGTGCAAGCAAGTTTTATCTCCTCTCTTTGTTTAGATTCTTAATTGGAATTAATATTTATCAGCAGAAATATTATTTTATTTATATTAAAATGCCATATATGAGCAAAATTGACATTGTAATGAGCAAAATTGGCAAGAGACGAAATATAATGTTTGAAAATTAATTTGCAGATTTTACTAAAATGATGGTACAATTGAAATAAAACGTAAAAATAAATTTTATTTATTTATCTTACCGTACGATGATTATTCCTATTATAAAAATTAGCTTGTAGTCTGGATATCTTGAAGCATTTCTATATATATATGATTATGCGAGTAGTGGTTTCAATAAACTTTACTCTATAACAATAATTATGCTAGCAGTTGGTTTGATTCTAAATTGTCTTTTAAATTGATTAATTGAATATATCTCTGCTGTACCCGTAACAAATGAATTCATTAGTAAGTAGCTAAGTACCTCTAAGAATTTAGAATTCTTCGTCAAAAAAAAATTTTTTTTTTTGAAATTCTAATTTTTTTTTCTGTGAAAATTGATTATTCAATTATTTTACTTACCAAATACAAGTTAATTTACACATATATGCACAAAAGCTCAATTAAGATGTTCATATGTGCCCCATACTAGCAATATAATTTTGCAGCTTCAAACATCAACAAATCAATTTTTTTTAAAGTGATTTTAAATAATTTAATTTTCATGCTCCATAAAACTCATTTCACTCAGTTTGATAAAATGAAAAATTACACAGAAATTATATTAATTTTCTCAAATACAATTCATGATATTATACATTTACCAATAACATAATGTTCTATAAAAAATATGAAAATTATTTGCTTATATATGGCATTTTATTATAAATAAAATAATATTTTTGCTGATAAATATTAATTCCTATTAAGAATCTAAACAAAGAGAGGAGATAAAATTTGCTTGCATGCCAACTACCATATACAAATCTTTCTATATATTTTAAAATTGCGGGAAATAATTTTAAAATGGCATAATTTCAGGAAAATAAATATTTTAAAATATTTCTAAAACCTGCTCTCACAAAAGGCTTCATTTCAATGCAAATGGTGGGAAATAATCATTAATTAATTTTTGTTTTATTTAAAAAAATTAAATTAAAAAATATTTCCGTGCAGCCCAACAAATTTCTGACGAAATCGCTATACTGTGCAGCGATTTCAGAAAACACATCAATTATATAAATATTTTTTGATACACATCAATTTGATAAATAATTATTTAAAACACATTATTTAAATAAATGTCCCATTTTCGTGAATACTCTGGTCTAGATAATTATGATTTCTACTCTACCTATTAGCCACCTTTCTTTTTCATTTTTCATGTATTGAATTTTCAACTCAAAACATATTCTCTGGTTAGGTGATTTTAAATTATTTCGTGAATATTCTCTCTCACTTTTTTTTTTTTGTTAATTAAAATTTTGAATTATTTAAACATTTGTTATTTATTTTTGGATTTATTTTTAAAACAATTATATTATTTCATGGTGCATGTAATTGTGCCTAATTTGCATGAAAGATAACAAGCCTTGTAGAACTAAAAATATATTCTTTTTTATTTAATGAACAAAAAATATAATGCTACTTGAAAACTAGTGCTTTTGACAAAAATAAAGTGAGACATTTGGTTAATACTTAATAGAATGGTGAGAAATAATAATTAGTTAATATGGTGTTGAGAGATGAATTATGAAGGTAAATGTATTTTGGAGGGAAATTGAATAAATTTTATAATTTTTTGGAGCTAAAACATATTATAGGGATAAAATAGATATTTTAGCTCATAAATAAACCAAAATTATATGGAAGTTTGAATTTCAATATTTTATCATTAATTTTGTCCGAAATATGAACTCCAAAATAAGTTTATGGATATTATAATACCCAAAAGAGGAGCAAATTTGGATGAAATCACATCATATTATAGCCTCTAATTACAGGAAAATATTTTCAAGAAATATATGATCATTATCAATCCGACACTTCGACGTTCATTTAAATGTGTAAATTTTAAACTATATACTCGCTGAGGTGTTTAATCGATTAATGTTAAATTTAAGGTGTCTAAATGAAATTTAATGCAAAATTTAAGTGTTGACTTTGAGTATTAGGCCCAATAGACATAGACTACTTAACTCTAATATTGAAGCATGCACATAGGCAAAGAGACATCCTATGGACAGCAAATCTCGGCCCTGTTTTTTTAAATATCTTTGGCACCAACCAATACACATGAACAGAACCAACTATATATATATATATATATATATATACACACACCCTATAGTGCTCTCCAGCCAAGCCTAACTTAATTCAGAGTTCTCCACTACCAAAACCTCCATTCACGCTTTTCCCGAAACACCAAAAAAATGATCAAAATTCTCGTCTTTTTCTTCCTCTTCAACTCCATAACTTTTCTTGCTTTAGCTCGCACTTCACCACAAGATATTTCAGCTCTCAAGGCCTTTAAAGCTTCAATCAAGCCAAGTTCAATCCCTTCATCGTCCTGCATCGCCTCATGGGACTTCACCACCGACCCATGTGCTCTCCCTCGCCGAACCCACTTCATTTGCGGCATCACTTGCTCCTCTGGCTCAACTCGGGTCACCCAACTCACTCTTGACCCGGCTGGCTACTCAGGTCAGCTCACTCCTCTAATTTCTCAGCTAACTAACCTCACCATCCTTGACCTCTCTGAGAACAACTTCTTTGGTCCTATTCCCTCCTCCATTTCCTCTCTTTTTAACCTCCAAACTTTGGCTCTCCGCTTCAACTCGTTCTCTGGCTCACTTCCAACCATTTCTGACCTTAAATCTCTCGAATCGTTGGACCTTTCACATAATTCTCTATCTGGTTATCTACCGAAAGCCATGAATTCAATGCCCAGTTTAAAAAGACTCGATCTTAGTTACAATAAACTAACTGGGTCATTACCAAAACTGCCTCCTAACTTGTTGGAATTAGCTATGAAGAGTAATTCTTTGTCCGGGTCCTTATCAAAATGGTCTTTTGAAGGGTTAACTCGGCTGGAAGTGGTGGAACTCAGCGAGAACTCGATCGCCGGAGCACTGGAATCCTGGTTCTTTATTTTGCCTGCACTTCAACAGGTAGATTTAGCCAATAATAGCTTGACACGGGTTGAGATCTTGAAACCGGCAAATGGCAACAGCGACCTGGTGGCTGTGGATCTTGGGTTCAACAAAATCGAGGGCAACGTCCCCGTGAATTTTGCTGCTTACCCATGGCTGTCGTCACTGTCACTGAGATACAACCGCTTACGTGGCACGATCCCATTGGAATACAGTCAAAAGAAGAGTTTGAAGAGGTTGTATCTGGATGGGAATTTCTTGATTGGAAAACCACCGTCGGGTTTGTTCGCCGGTGAGGATCCGGTCACGGGAAGCTTAGGGGATAATTGCTTACAAGGGTGTCCTCATTCATCGGAGCTGTGTTCGCCGTCGCAGAAGCCAAGTTCCATATGCAAGCAGGCTTATGGTGGAAAAGGGAAACCAAAGTCTTAGTGCGTACGTGTCAGAATTTAAGTTAAATATTATTTTTATTCGTTTCCAAATATAAGTTGAAAAAATAATAAAATCATGTGTATTTAGAAATTTGTAGTGAATATTGATTTATAAAAATATTGTTAGTGGTTATTTCAATTTGAAGTGAAGTGACATGATGTCACGTGCGCCTGTCTTAGGATATTTTCTGTCTGAGATAGGTAGACGAAGACCCGAGAAAGAATGCCGACATTATTTTTAATTTAATAATTCATACTCACTAATGTACACTAACTTTAAAAATTTATGATCTAATTATGATGTTTTGGTAAAATTTATTTGGCCATGAAAACTCGGACTCTATAATTCTTAAATTAATTTAAGTCATTTTAAAAGTCAATTCATTGTAATCATAAATTTATGGCGTTTTATTTGTGTGAGACAAGAATGAATAAAATTGTTAGAGAATAGTAATTATTTGCATTGTAAATATAGCAGGTCAAAGGTGCAATACACGCCTTAAAATTTAATAAAAATAGTAATTAATTTTATAATATTTATTTTAATATAATATTTTTTTTTGAAATTTATAAATTAAAATAATATCACTCAAAATTGATGGATTTATTATTTTTACTATTTTCATCAATTGACTGTTAACGTAATATCAAAATTATATCAAAAAGTATTATGTAGCAAAAATGAAAGTGCAAAAAAACTCTTAAAATATTTCAAAAATATCAGTTCAACTTTTAAAGTTTACAAATTTGATCAATTTAATATTTATTTACATATCACACTTATGACACGTCAATGATAAACTGACAAAAATAATTAAAATAATAAATATATTAGTTTTAAAATGATATTGTCACAATTTATAAATTTAAAATAAATATAGTTTATTAAAATAAATATTAAAAAATTAATTATTATTTTTATCGAATTTTATGAGATTAATTATTATTTTTATTAAATTTTAGAAGAAGAACTGCGCTTTCGGCAATCATAGTAATGATAGTGTTGTGGAATTAATAAATTTATTAAGTCGATAGCATGCCAGAGGAAATTGATGAAATCATAGAATATATTAATTTTCCAGTTAGATGAAGTGGAAACTATTTTTATTGGATTTAATAATTAGGGTGAATTATAAAAATGTAAAGCTGGTAAACATGTTGAGGAATTAAAAGGCGGAGTAGATTTTTATTTTTATTTTTTTTGGTGAAAAGAGGTGGGCATTGTCCACAGAACAAGCTCTAACTAACAACAAGAACGCCTGTCATATCATGGCAAAAAACCCAAGCGGAGGTGACAGTAAAGCATGATATCCTGATGGAAAACCATGACCAAGATGAGCCATAAAATTTGCTGCAAAGTTGGCTTCTCGATGGATATGGTGGAAAGTGATGTGTGAGAAATCTTCAGATAATTCGCAAATTTGATCAATGAGTGGATTACAAGTGGATCCCACTGAGCAATTGCCATTGATCATATCAACCGCCATTTTATTGTCACTTTCAACAATGATTTTATGAGATCCTTCCTCCTTGGCTCTGTGAAAGCCATAGAAGATACCCTAAAGTTCAGCTATGAGGATGGGGCATGGTCCAAGGTTAACTACGAATCCACTACACCAGCTGCCTTGATGATTCCTCAACACCCCACCACAAGTAACAATTCCTTCAGCAGAAACCGAAGCATCCGAATTTACTTTAATGAGATCTACGGGGGGTAGGGACCAGACTGTCCTGATTGCATCCATTTTCCCCTTACTTGCTTGATCCATCCTAGTCCACGCTTCGCGACTTGCTTTGGCCAAATTCACAGCATCTTGTAGTAAAAGAAGAATTGGTTTCTTTTTATTTTGGAAGATGGAGTCATTTCTGTTCTTCCAAATGAGCCAGCAGCCAATAGCAAAGAAGTCCGGCCATCGAATCCCCTCATAGTGCAAATGCTGACATTGTAAATTTATCTTCATCCAACTTCTAAGATATGCCGCTTCCATAAACGCATTGTAAAGGTCCTTCGGTAGGCATAAGTTCCAAAGGTAGAGGACATCAAAGCAGTCCCTTAACACATGAATGCTTGTTTCTACCGCAATGCTACAACTTGGACAGTTATCCAATGTAGTAAAGTGTCTTCGCTTCCTTTCCGCGTTGGTCATAATGCCCTTGTTGAGGGCCGTCCAAAGGAAGGTCTTGATTCGATGAGATACCTTCACCTTCCAAATTAGACTCCAGAGTTTATCAGTTTCATAAGTCAGATTCCCACTCAGCATAGTATAAGCAAATTTAACAATAAATTCACCTGAAGGGGAGAGATCCCATAATGCTTCATCAGCCACTGCTCTGGAATTAGGAGGACAAATCTTAGCTATCTTACCCAATGTATTGTGAGAGAAAAATTTAGCTAAGATTCCCCAGTTCCAGCCTCCATGGTCGCTAGCAAAATAAGATACCTTCTTGTCAATTAGGCTTTCCGGGATCGGTATGCAAGTAATATGGAAGAGGGAAGATAGGATCCCAGGCACCCACCTATCAAACCAAAACTCTACTTTATGCCCATTGCCAATAATCCAAAAAGTATGGTCTTTTGTATTTTTCCAGTGTTTACATATCCCCTTCCAAAGCAGAGAGCTGTTCTGGTGGACAGTAGGGTGAGCATTTATGGAATCCTTAAGTTTATATTTAGTAGCTAGCACCTGAACCCACAACTGTTGTGCATTAACTATAAGATTCCAAGCAAGTTTCATTATAAATGCTGCGTTTAGGAGATGGGATTCTTTAAAGGCAAGACCGCCATTATCTTTAGTGAGAGTGCATGTGCTCCAAGGGACTAGAGCCAGTTTTCGAGTATCTTCTGAGCCGCCCCAAACAAAATGGCGAGTGATTTTGTCAAAGTCTGAACACAGAGTGAGAGGGACCACTGAAGTCTGCATAATATAGGCGGGTAAAGAGGAGAGGGATGATTTAGCCAGAGTGCACCTTCCAGCCATTGAGATGTTGGAGGAATTCTAGCTAGCTAGCTTGCCCTTCATTCGGTCCAGAATATAAGTATAGTGTTTCCTGGAGATCCTTGAGTGGAGAAGAGGTATACCAAGGTATTTGCCCAAATCAAAAACTTATTTGAATCCCAAGCACCTACTAATTTCCTTGCGGAGCTGCGGGCCTGTATTTTTAGAGTAGTAGATGTTGGTTTTTTGCCTACTAACTTTCTGTCCTGAGCTAGTACAAAATTCATTGATCACGTTTTTTATGGTCTCCGCCTGCTCTACTTTAGCTTCAGCAAAGAGGATCAAATCATCCGCAAAGAAGAGATGGCTTAAGCACGGGCCACCTCTATTTAACTGGATAGGTTTCCATACACCATTAGTGATAGCCACCTGGATACCTTGACTAAGTCGTTCCATGCAAAGCACAAAAAGATAGGGGGAGAGGGGGCATCCTTGACGTAAACCTCGACTTGGAGTGAAGGGGTATGACATATCACCATTCCAAAGCAGTTGAGTGGATGAGGTGGTAACGCAGTCCATGATGACCGCAATCATGTTCCTGTTTATCCCAACGTCTATGAGTGTGTCCTTGAGAAATTCCCAACTAATACGATCGTAGGCCTTTTCCAAATCCACTTTAATGGCCATGATGCCTGTTTTACCTTTCCTGGATCTCATAGAGTGAATAACTTCTTGGGTAATGATAATGTTTTCTGTTATGTGCCTACCCGGGATAAAGCTAGTTTGGGTGGGGCTGATTAGGAAGGGCAAAAGAGTTTTGAGTTTGTTAGCCAAAGTTTTCATGACAATTTTATACAGTGTTGTGCATAAGGCTATGGGACGAAATTGGGATATAGTTGTAGGAGTATTGACCTTGGGGATCAAACAAAGAAGGGTTTTGTTCATCAATTTATCCATTTTTTTCCCATGAAGGATGCGCTTAACCACTCTACAGATATCTGCACCAGCCACTTTCCACTGAGATTGATAGAATCCTGCGTGAATGCCATCTATTCCTGGTGATTTCCACGGCTTCATGTCTCTAAGAGCCCCCCAAATCTCTTCATTAGTGTATTCTCTGGCAACTGCCTCTCCCTTGTCTCCAATATTGGGAAAACAGCCTTTGATGTGATACGACCTACGATTCTGACAGTCTTCTGTGTAGAGGTCAGAGAAAAAGTTGACCGCCGTAGAGCTGAGAATTTGTTGGTCGTTTTGCCAAACCCCATCCCTATCCTGTAAGAATTCAATTATGTTTCTTCTCCTTCGTCGGACAGTTCGTTGGTGAAAAAAGGAGGTATTCTTGTCCCCCCACAGGATATTGTCGCTTCTAGATTTCTGGAACCAAAGAAGCTCTTCTCGAATCAGTATCTGTTCAAGCTCGCTTTTAAGATCAATTTCCAGATCTGCAAGTTGGGCAGAGTTTCTATAGATAAGAGCTTTTTGAATACCTTTAATTCGGGCAAGCAAAACCTTCTTTCTGTGAGAGATGTTTCCAAATATAGAGTAATTCCACTCTCGTAACTTTTCAACAAATTGATTGACTGAGAGAGTGAGATTTTCCTCTACCTTCCAGTTTCTGCAGACAAAATCATTGAAGTCGGCATGTGTTAACCAGGCTTGGAGAAATCTAAAAGGTCTAGTATTATTAGCATCCCTGTAGCAATTAAACTGCAAGAGAAGAGGTCTGTGGTCTGAATTAATTTTGGCAAGATGTAAGATGGTGGCTTCGGGAAAGAGGTTGCACCAAGCATTGTTACAAAGACCTCTATTAAGGTGCTCATGTAAATTGCCTCTCTTCCAGGTAAATTTAGGCCTTTTGAATCCCATATCAATTAGCTTCGAGTGAGTGAACCAGTCAAGAAATTTTCTGCAGGTACCAGTTCTATTAGGAGCTCCCCTCTGCCTTTCATTAGTATATAACAGAGCATTAAAATCCCCCATAAGAATCCAAGGATCAGTTATCTTTTCATTGAGTTGCTGCAGGTCCGGCCATAGTTTGCTGCGGATTGTAGCCACGGGGTGAAAATAAATAGCCGTGAAGTGAAAACTTTTCCTGTTGCTCTTGTCATTAATGTGTAGGTGGATAAACTGCGTATTGTTAATTAGAATTTCTATCTCCCAGATTTCCTTCCACAGAACCCATATGCCCCCACTAAAACCAACTGCTTCTACTCTATGGGAGTGGGGGTAACCAAGCCTGGAGATGCAACTATCGGCACTAATGCCACTGATTCTGGGTTCCAAGATAACAAACAAGTTCGGTTTATAATTTTGAAGGAAACATTTAAGAGTTCTCAAGAAAGAGGGACTCTTAGCCCCCTAACAGTTCCAAATTAGCATAGACATTATATTTGGATCAAAAATAGAACCAAGGACTTCAGATTAGTCCTCCCGGAGATAAGGGTCAAGTGGACCCTCATCTTCGGACACAACATCAAGATTTCCAGTAACAACATCATTGTCTTTCTCATATTCATTTGTCTCAAGGTTTATAGGGTTGGTACCTGTTGAAGTATCCGGCTTCTCACTGTCTGGTGGCCTGCTCTCGAACTGCCCCCATGCATGAGTTGCTCCCATTGCTAGTTCAGAGGTTTCTGCCTGGATTTGCTGGATGGGAGCTGGAGTATTTGCCATGGCCTTTCCAACTACTGAATGGTTATCTGGGCTGAGGGTTGAGGACAGAAGGACTAGGTTTTCTTCTGTCTGAATCCTGTGTTTAAATTGGAAAAAGTCTCCAAGTATTCTCTTGTTGTTATCTCTGGTGCTGTCTCGGTTCTTCTGTGGTTGGTTCCCTGAGTTTTTCCCTTTGTTCATGCCTTCTCTGCTTCTAAGGATTACTTGCTTGTGTCCCTTTGTTGCAAGATTTTTAGTCCTCTCTCCCTGCTGAAAGTGAAAAGGGATATTGTCATGGACTGGTCTGTTTTCCTTGTCTGTCGAATTGTCTCCCTGGGTCTCACAGTTCTCTTCATCCAGCACAGCATATCTTGAGCCCTGCCCTATATTCCCCGATTCTTTCCTTGGAGGTGTCTGACCATTTCTGGTCTGGCGCTTTCTTCTCTCTACAACCATCCAAGGACCGAATTGTTCTGTTGTATTACTTGGCTTGCCTTCCTTACCATTCCCTCCCTGTTCTTCCATTGCTTCTGTATCTCTTGTGTCTGGGCAGTAAGTGTTAACATGGCCGATCCTTCCACATTGAAAGCACACTTCAGGTAAGTTCTCATACTCAACTTTCTGGACCTCTCCATCTATCTCGATCATCGAGATTAAAGGTTGGTCGAGATCGACAGAAACTGCCACTCGAGCAAATCGTCCTCTATTTAGCTCACTTGTGTTGTAGTCGATCTTTGCCACTGGACCGATAGCTTCAGCAATTGAGTTCAACACATTGCATGCTTAATATTGTAGAGGCAACTCTGGGAGACGGATCCAGACAGTGGTACACTCAATTGTGCCTTTGGATACTCTGAATTTGGGGCTCCATTTTTGGACCAGCAGATAGGTACCGTTCACCACCCAAGGTCCTTCATATAGTGCACGCTTGTAATCACTTTCGTTAGAGAACTGAATCAAGAAGTAGCCTCTGCCTATGTCTAATACTTTCGCATCTGAGATCTTCCAGAGAGATTGGAGTTTGGAGGTCAGAGCTTTGTATCCGATGGATCTTCCTAGTAAGTTAACCACTACAGCTTTCTCAAGTGTGGTGGAAAGTTTAGATCTGAGATTCTCAGAGAAGTGAACGACAGGGATCGTACCTGATTTGTCTATGTTGATATCTCCTGCTTCAAGGTTAACATCCATGGCGTCAAAGACTTCCTCCATTGATGAGTCTGTCACCACTCCATCCACCAATCTATCTCTATAATCCGATGGTCCCAAATTTTCCGTTCTGCGCTTGACCTTCTTAGTAGCTTTATCAACGTCGGGAGGATACGGAGGTAGCTCATCGGCAGCGATAGACATCGCCATCCAGAGCCCTAATTTTGATTTTTATCGGAGTAGATTTTTATTTAAAGATGAGGGTTTTTATTTATTTAATTTTTTGTTTAAAGAAGAGTATTGGATCCACCGAAAAACTGAACTTTGAACGGACGAAATGTCAGGCATATTCAGGCATCCTGTCCCTTACTATGACCTCAATCCCTACCCTGGGAAGAAAGCAAGGGAAAATAATCTCTCTAGAAATTTATTGGCCTCTTGTTAAATGCCGCTTGCTAATTTTTTTTTTTTTCAGGTTTAAGGCATATTTTGCACTCTAAATTTTAAATAAAAATTTAGACATATTTGCGCAATTTTATTTATTTTGCACTCTAACCGCCTCTCGTTTATTAAGCTTATTCGACAGGTTGCTAAAAAGTTTCTTGCTATCTTTTTTTTCCATGCCCATAAAAAAAATTAACTTTGCAGTAGATTTTCTATCTCATATTACCTATGATTTCTCAGCAGATTATCATATTTTATAGTTTGTCCCTTAGAAAATTAAAAGCTGGCTTCGTCGTGATGCTATAGGCGTTTCTTATAAGTGTTAGGTTGTTGTTTCTGTGAAATATGCTCACCTTTTTTTACCAAAAACAAATATATATATATATATATATATATATATATATATATATATATATATATATATATATATATATATATATATATATTACATGCATACCCAGGAAAATAAAATGCTGGAAAGGATAATTTTCTTGGAATATTACCATAACATCAGGCGACAACAAAAGGAACTCTATTCAAAATTATTGACATGGCTTGTGGGAAAGAAAAAATTCCTCTAGTGTGACAAGAAGCTCTGAGTGAGTTCATGGGTCTCTCCTTTCTTTAATGGCATAGAGGACCAAAGGGTTTATAAAGATAATTAGTTTATTTGAATGGCATATTTCAACCGTTCAATTAAATAAATATATGCAATTCAACGGTTTAGACGCGTATACTGAAGGTAATATTATTCAAAATTTTAAATTTTAAAAACGTCGTATGTAAATAAAATTTAAAAATAATATATTTTTTTTTGATGAAATTGCTTATTAAGCCTTAACAGTAACATGATATGATAGGTCCTTGGGATTTATATATTTTTCCCGTACTTGTATGGGAAATTAGGTTAAGCAGGGCGGGCAGCTGTGTGGCACAGCAAAAACCAATGAAAGGACCGGAGCCCTTTATTTGGTACATTTTTCACTTTATAATGGGTAACTCACAAAGTTACAATTGCTTAAATAATGCTCCAACCAAACCAACATTGCAGCATAAAATTAAAAGCCAAAGAAAAACAAAAAGGCTTTTTTTTTTTTTTCTGGGGAAAAAGAAAAGGCTTGCGTAAAGAAGAATAAAAGCATGAGCATTTTCTAACCACGTGTTTGGTTTAATTTTAACTTGCAAGAGGTTGATAATCATATGGCCAAGGCACTTCAATATCTTATTGTTTTGGCGACGAGACAGCTTACTATTGGATTTGGAATGGAATCAACGAAGATTAAAAATTTACAAATCTTTTCAAATTCAGTTGGATAATAAATTTTAAAATTCAATAATAGTATAATATGATATAACTAACCCTTCAATTATATCGTTCATTGTAAGTAACTGATGAAATAATATGGCTAAAGTTGGATGCCAATTGCTCAAATAATAACATTGTTATTATGAGGATCAACTTGAAAATAATATATCCAATTCAATATATATTTCCTACTATAACATATGTGATTTTGAACTGATTTAATTAATTCGAATTTGCATCGAACTGATTTATTTAAAGAATGATAAAGTATTTACTGCTAAATATCTATAATAAAAAATAACACATAAATTATATCATAAACTATCACCATTTAACAAATTACGTTTTTAAATTAATTAAAATTCAAATCAAATGTTACATTACTTTTAAAATGTCATATTCCTTTTACTTTTATTAGTATTAGTGTATCACACGTGTGTGATTTTTTCGCGTTTTTCATAATACATCATACGTTCCTATAAAGAGTAATATGATATTTTTAATAAATTTAAAGTTTGTTGATTAGTTTCGAAGATAATTGATCTAATGATGATGGTTTTGGTGATTAATTAATATATTATCCCTTTGTATTATCCTATACTTCACCCACTCCATTTAAAGCATCACTTTTGACTGGGTCCGATAAAATTGGTCCAAATCCATAAAATATTCATCGGGCCAACCCAAAATTTCTCAATCTTTAACCTCAACCTGTTTGGGTCTGCCCAACGGGCCTCTTCCAAATTCATTCCAACCTGCCCAACGTATAAGTAATAATGGCTTCGTCACAGAACAGCACACTCTCTCTCGCTCCATCCAGTTCTCCTGCTCGCTGCCTCTATACCTCTCCACCGTCCAGTCGTCGGCGGTTTATCAATAACCGTTCGATTCTCTTCCCGCATCTAGATGTCTCTAACGAAGCTCCGTCAACGATCAATCTCCGCAATTGTTCTCTCCATCAATCGTTTCACGGTTCAGTGGGTATGAACTGATTGCACTAATCTTCATTAAATAGAATCAATTTCTTGCTTTGGTACCTCTAAAGATCGCCAACGACTTAGAGGCATAAGGTTCAACCTCGGGACCAGGTTAAGCCCTGGACTTTCTTTGGACTTCCTTCTTTAATTTCTTGTTCTTTGTTTGGTATCGGGTGAAATTTGTGGGTAATTTATTATGGGTGCTCTATTTCTTGGGCTGGATTTTTAAAAGACAGTAACTATAATTTTAATTGACTTTTTTTTTGCAACAAACAAATTGGGATTTAATTGATTGATTATGCTCTGTGTTGTGGATTTTATGCAGAGACTTGCATGTTTCAAGCCAGTGCAATCTGCTTTGGGAATTAGGTAAACTTGAAGTTTAAATTAGCTTTGAGAATGACTTGTTCACCTGATTGATTACTTAGTTGCACCATCCACCTCTAAATGACTTTCTTTTAAATCCTTCAATAAAAAACATTACCTTAAAGATATATTTTCTCTAAAGAAGAAACAATGAAAGAGAGTTAAAATGTCTCAATCTGTGGGTTGGCGTTAATTTTTGTAATTACTATCTGATAATTGTCCACATTGAATATTTTATGAAAGAGAGGATGGTGAAGAAAATGCTAGCAGTGAAGGGACTCAAGGCCACAGGCCCACGGTTTAGAGAATCTATGCCCAGGAAGCCCAAAAAGAAGGCTGGAGCGGAGGTGGAGGCTGAGTTGGCACAAGTTAGTTAGGAATGAGCAGGGTAGAGGGACATATATATATATAGTGAGTATTGTTAGAATAAAGGGGATGGGAAATTCTTATTGTAATTTTCAGCTGTGTAACTGAAAAAGGGGAGAGGGAGTGTAGGTGCAGCACCTTGCTCTTCTTGTGTTTGGCTCCTGAGTTGTTACTGTCTTTCTTTTTCTTAGTTCTTTTATCTACTGTAATTGAAGAGGGAGGTTGAGATCCTACTGTATTACTTGATTTCCCAATCAATAGAACATTATTGACTTCATTGCTGTTGTTGTTTGTGTGTGTGTGATTGTGATAACTGTGAGTCTCTAACAGAGGATTTGGCTGGTGTCCTTCCTTGCCTTATTTTCTAAGATTTACCAGACAACTCTCGACAGCAGCCATAACATTCTATTTCCAGATGGCTTCAGTTACTTCTGTAGTATGATTCGATTTTAGGAATTATAGCTGCTGCTGCTGCTGTTGCTTTCTATGCCGTTAACTTCTCTGAACTTAGAGAGGTTTATCTTCTTAATTTTACAATTTTCATTTCTATGGTTGTTTCTCAATTGGTATATTTTGATAATTTTGTTCCTTTACTTTGTTTATATTACTATTATTGATGAATTTGTGTGTATTTGTCTATTAAACAAGAATCTTGTTATGAAAACAAATAAGTTACATATAGTTTTGTGCAATATAAAACTTGAGATGTGTATATAAAGATTTTAAACAAGTATATTCAGCCTGTTGGGTACCGATTTCATCCAACTGATTTTTGTTTATTTGCAGATCAATCCAAGATTAAATCAACGGATAAAGTTTGATACTTCTTTTGGCCCCGCGATATCAAGTATTCAGGAAGCCGGCGGGCCAACAGGAGTACGGGTGCAGGGTACTGGAAATCCACTGGTAAGCCTCGGAAAGTGATGACTTTTAGAATAAAAAAATAATTAAAATATTTCAATCCTCTTAAAAATATTTACAAGTGACTATATTATCTTTTTACTAATTAATATAGGAAAGTGAAAAAAAATGATACAAATGCATTTAAATTACCAAAAAAAGAGTAAAATAGAAAATATGTAATAAAATTTTTCAATGCTTGAAGTGGAATATTAATATTTAATATACAAATATTAGTAACAAAAGCCAGCAATTAATAGACTCTTTATCAATTTAATGAATTCCTATTTCTTTAAAAAAAAAAGAAAAAACAAAGAAAGAAAGACCAGTTAGTAATACTCTCTCTATGCTACAAATAGTCATGATTCTTTTTTTTCATATGGATTAAGAAAGTTAATTAATATAGTTTTAAGACAAAAATTTATACAATTGTAGAATGATCCAATTATAGGAATAAAAAATGTCACATAGTTTAAAGCTCCTTTTAGTAAATAAGCATATAAAAATAAAAAAGATAATATGTTAAAAAAGTATATAAAAAGTAATAAAAAAAGTAATAAGAACACATTGTTGATTTTGGGTTGTGCGATATGGGTTGGTTCGATTTTTTCCGGATTTTAAATACGTCAAAACTCAATAGACTGGTTGAGTATTTTCAATTTTGAACTTTTATTTTTCATGCTGTGTACATTTTGAACAATAAAATTATAATAAATTATAATAATTTTCTTTTTTTAAAGAATAAATTCTAATAATTTTCAAATAATAAATTATAAAATATTAATTGATGACGAGTGGGATTTCAGCCACCTGGACGACCTGCAAAATGGTTAAGAAGACCAAGTGATTTTCCGACAAAGGGAATCTCCGATGGTTAAGTTAGAGAGTATTTTAAAGAGAATTATTGTTGCTAGAGTTCAGAAAAACTGATCTTAATCATACCTGGGCTTCCCTTTATATACCTTTAGGTTGTCTTCGTAGGTAATGGGTGACTTCCCACTTCTGCCTGTCACCTTTCCCACTTTTTCTATTTTTGAGGAGACATGGGATAGAGGGGGGAAGTTGCTGCCGGAAATGGCGGGATGCGCTTTGAGAGTTCGGCCTTTTGGAAATCTTTCCGAGCTCTCAGAGCACCTGATGTGACCTGATTCTTGAAGATGCCTGATTGGTCGGTTCAACTGGTCAATTCTCCGAGCTCTCTGCTCAGCGGGCGGGGGGGGGGGGGGGGGAAGGAGGGGGGAGATAGTTCGTGCCTGGCTCCCAGGCTCGCTGGCACGATTAGGGTGAGCTATGATTTGGCCTATGTTATCACAAGTCCCCCTCCAAGGTGCGGACATTTATGTCCGCTCTTGAGTACCTGCTCTATCGCCCTGATTTGGGGGCGTCGCTTCAGCTCGAATTGGCATTCAAGGGAGGTCTTAATTGCTGCCTCTTTTCTTGCATAATGGCTGCAATTTATTGTAGCCGTTCTTCGTTATCTGCGCCCTGTCATAATGAGAGGACCGTTACTACAGATCATCCGCCACGTGTACGGTGGGTGATGAACTTCGAGTTCCTATATAAGCCTTCTTTTTCCTCCTATTCTCATTTATGAATTTTGTCAGTGTTGGTGTTTCTCTGTTCTAGGGGAAGCTCTGCGGGGATTCCAGTGTGCGAAGGTCTTCTGTCTCCGAGAATTGCCTTTCTCTTCCTTTCTTCCTCAATGATTCATCTACTTACACAAGGTTTGTGCCTTTCCTCCTCTTTTTCTTCCATTCTATTCAACAATGAGCGCTTATGAGGAGTTCGGTGAGGGGGAGAGAGTAGGAGTGTCGATTGACAGCGCTCCCAGCATTAGTGGGGGGTCTGCCTTTAGTGAAGCTTCGCCTTTTGAATTTGGTCAGTCGGCCACATCATCTTCTTCAAGAAAGGCTCCCCGTCATTTACCCAGGGTGGGTAGTGTATGCTCGTCAGTGAGGGAGGATGAGCTCCCTGTCTTGCTCAATAAGGTGACATCTTCAGAGCAGTACTTTGTCAATGTGCCGAGCTCTTCTCAGCAGGCAAACACCTCCTTTACCAACAAATTCAAGCTAGCGATCTACAAGACTCAGTTGGAGACCGGGATGCGTCTCCCCCTAACCCAGTTTGAGGTAGAGGTACTTAACTTCTTCAACATGTCTATTGGGCAGCTCCACCCAAATGCTTGGCGCACTCTCTCTATTCTATAGATTTGGGCTGTGGAGCACGGCATCGACCTAACATTGAGGCTGTTTTGGGCTACTTATGTGGTTGGGTTGCGAGATGGAGCGGAGGATCACAACTATATTCAGGCCCGAGCGAGTTATGGCGCCTTCTGTGGTAATCTAGACAGCCTCAAGAAATGGAAGGACTGATTCTTCCTTGTGGAGAATCTGCATGAGGACTTCCTTATCCGCACTACCTGGGGTCGTTTTGTGAACCGCAATGATGACAATCTCTTCTTGGATGATGAGGAAGAGCTGGTTCTAGCTCGGTAGAGGGGGCTGGTTCGGGAGAGGTGGAATCTTCGAAGCCTGCTCGACCCCTATGATCTGGGTTCATGTCGAGGAGAAGGAAGAAAGGTAGCTTTTCTTTTACCTTGCTAGGCGTCGCTGATCGAACTCTTAATTTCTTTCTTTTTTACAGCTATGAAGAGAGGAGGTAAGCCCACCGCGATTGAGCTTATGCGGGCCAAGAGGCAGAAAGCTGCCGCTGAGGCTACCGATAGTCCTTCCCCAGTTGTGCCCGAGCCTGTCCCCAGCCCGATGGTGGAAGTTGCTCCTGATCGAACTGTCATGGAGGTTGTTGACAAGCAACCATCAAAACAAGTTCAGACTAGGGAGCCCATCGGGAGCGCTCCGCCCTCTGTGGTTTTCGAGGCTGGTGGCTCCAGTGTTGGAGGTCCCGGTGACAAAGAATCCTTGGAGAAGGATGTCCGGACGCTGATATTCGAAATCACAGAGTTCTGAGAGAAGTAGGGGGCGCGTACTCGTCAAAGAGCGACTCCTTTAATACTTTTGCTCACATGGTGTCTTGTGTGCCAAAAGAAGTGACCCCTTTGTACGGTTTGAACTCTGAGCAGCTATCCGTCGTGATGAAGAGACACCAAGTGTAGGTACGTTTGTAGCACCTTTTTGACCTGTTTATTTGTTTTGTGACTGTCTGCCTTATTTCATTCCTTTGACATAATTTGCAAGGATCGATGATTGTGGGCGTGGTCATCGCAAAATTGAACATCTTCATCGATAAGTAGAGGCGAGCTGAGTCGACCTCTGTCGATCTCCGGTTCAAACTGAACGAGTCTCTCCTTAAGATTTCGGCGGCTGAGAAAAAGGTTAATGAGGCTATGAAGAGGTCTATCGAGTTGGAGGCAACTGCTTCCTAGGAGAAAGAGAATGCTCAACCCTCGCTGCCGATCTTGAGAAGATGAAGGAAGAGAAGGCCGAGCTGGAGAGGAAGTGTTCGGAGCTAGAGGATCAACTTGCGACCCAGGAAGAAAAGAAGGTGGAGCGGGTGGCCAAGAAATGTTTGGCCTATGGCAACAAACTTTCAAAGGCTGTACAGGAGAAATATCCTGAGCTGGACTTGTCGTGAATGGATGAAGTGTATCCGAACGAGGAATAGCTCGATTTTGTACTTTCTTGCTTTTTAATGAAAGCTCGCTCCCTCCTTGTTGTTCATTTTCTTTCTTCCTCTTTTTTTTTGAATGTCGGGACCAATGTCCCTTGAAGAAAGAACAATTTTGCTCGATTAGCATCGAGCTGTTCAATGAATACTTGGTTTATTTTTGTCGAAGATAAATAAGTGAACAACAATTTTTCGAACCATAGTGAAGTTTAAGCGCAGGGCTTGAAAGCAAAGTATCGTTGGCTAAACGATTTGAATAATCCCCATGGATGTGCTCGGACGGCGATGCTTGTAGATGAGCTACAATCGCTGAGAATAAAATGTTAGTGTAAGCCCTAGCCCCAATGCATTGTAATAAAACACTTTAATTAATAAAATGAGGCAATTGTTTTATCTATTGTATTCCTGTGCATATCAATTGATAAAACCATCCAAGAATGTTGTTTCATTTTAAGTTATCATGTGTGAGGCACATGGTTGTAAGACCTTGAAATAAATGAGACTTTATTCTAAATATCCCTAGTCAGTCATTGTTATGGGAATAACATATGAATTAAGACTAGTATGCTCTCTCTGATAAGTTGAGTTCTGTCTTACGGATCATAAGGACAAGATTGTCAATCAGAGATCATAGATACATGTTTAGAATATGGTATCTGGATTCGATCCGCTCATGAGAACACTACATGGTACAAGTCATAAGTGTTTCTCATATGCAAGTTTTGTATCGGAGTTCTTAGACCTAAAATCTCTATGAAACTCTTTATGAATTAATGTGTGCTTTGACATACACCTAACGTGCTCGTAATAGAGTGACAAGTACGGGTATACTTAGGTATGCATTGATTCATGTTAGAGAGCATGAGAGAAGTGAAGGGATTCTCCTTCTCGATAAGAGAGAAAAATATCATCGGCCACTTGATCAGTGAACTAAGAAGTGTATGACTATACCGAGATGAAATAATGAGTAATCATTATTTATCTGAGAGTTTTGTGTCACTGTAATATCAAGAAAGGAATTAATATATATAAGGATGACTAGTTCCATGCCTTATATTAATTCTGATATTTATGGGTAAGGAACTATGCAAAATTGCATTAGGTCACTAAATGTCATATACATTTTCATTTAATTTGGATTGTTATAATATCTTGCTAGAGAATATATATAGCCTTTGAATTAATTTATTAATTCATTGCCAACATTAAATGAACCTATAGGATCGCACATAGAGCATTGGGCTTAAAATATTTAAATTAAGTATCGAACATTAATTTGGGCTTTTAATTAAAGTCAAATTAATGTGTGTAATGGGTTATTAGATTGCTATTGGACCTTGGCCCATGAGAGAGAGAAATTCAGCCCACAAGGTTTAATTTCAATTAATTAAATGTCATGTATTAATTTAATTAATTGAGTATTAAAGCCTAAAGATATATTTATCTAATTAAATCATTTAAATGGAATTTGATGTGGCCGAAATTCCTAGGAAAATACCAAGGAATTTCGGCACATGTATTATTTTTATTTAAGTGATTTATTAGATTTAAGTGTCTTATCTTTTATCCTAAATTAAGTGATATTATTTGATTAAATGTCTTTTGTTTTTATCTTGGATAAATTAAAAGAGTTTTTATCAATAAATATTACTTATTTTAATTAAGTGATAAAGGCAAATATTAATTATCTTTAGCTAATATTAATTATCTTAAGATAGTATATTTGAGATTTATCACTTAATAAAATGAAATAATATATATTGGATGAGAGAAAAAAGGAAAAACCCTAATTTTTCTACATTTTGGCGTGAAAATTCTCTCTCTCACTCAAGATTTTCTTTTGGCTGAATTCCTCTAAGAGAAAGATACTTCTTCATTCTCTTGTGTTCTTGAAGGTCAATAGCATCTAAAATAAGTACAAGATTAAATCTTGTAGCTTAAATCAATTTCCATTACACGATACTTAAACTGAGAGCTAGCAATCTCGATTTTAAGTCGTCTTTGCAATTGTGTGTGTGAACATAGAGAAGAGTGGCGTAAAGGTTGTTCTTTTGGCATTGGTGGAGAAGATCAAAGGTTGATATATCACTCTTGGTTGTTGGTATTCATCGATTCAAATATTTAAGTGCATCAACAGTTGAAAGTTATACAACCCTAAAATTGCATGTTTCGTTTCTTGCTTTAGATTTATATGGTATGTATGATGAAAAATTTTTGTTTTTTCGCTGTGTTATCATCACATTCATACCATGTCATATTCCCTCATAAAAAGCGTCAACATTGTGCTCGGCCTGATGCAAAATTTGACTAGAGATAGTGATTTTACCGAACCATATTAAAGCATAAAGACTGAAGGTCAGAGTGTTTGCTTATTGACTAAACAATTTTCATTGAATATGCTCGGATAGCAGTGTTCGCCGATGATCTCCAAAAAATACAAGTACTAAAATTGAAATGGCGATAACGCCGAACTGAAGTGAAAAACAGAACGAGTTGGCCCTTTCAGGCTATTGATAATAGAGCTTAAGGCTGGATACATTCCATGAGTATGGCAGAAACTTGCCGGCAGAGTCCTCTAGCCTGTAGGTGCCAGCTTTTGTGATCTCGCGGACGATGTATGGCCCTTCTCAATTCAGATTGAGCTTGCCAACTCCTGCTGCCGTTTGAGCAGGTATTGCTTTCTTTAAGATTGGTTGTCCCACGCGAAATAACTTTGGCTTTGCCCTTTTATCATGGAACGAGGCCATGCGTTGTTTATAGGCAGCGGACTGTATTTGGGCGAGCTCCCTCTGCTCTTCTAGCCTATCTAACTGGTAAAGCAAATTGGTTTCATTCGCGTTGTCATGATGCGAGGTTCGTGAGCTCGAAACACCTATTTCATATGGGATGACTGCCTCTATTCCATAGGTCAAAGAGAAGGGTGTTACTCCGGTTGCTGTCCCAGGTGATGTTCGGTAGGCCCAAAGCACAATGTTAAACTCGTCTGCCCAGAGTCCCTTGGCTCCTTCCAAATGCTTTTTCTGCCTGGATAAGATGGTTCTATTGGTGACCTCCGTCTTCCCATTGGATTGAGGGTGGTAGACTGATGTGAAGCACAACTGGATGTTCAACTCCGAGCAGAAGGTCCTGAAAGCACGACAATTAAACTGCTTACCATTGTCTGAGATGATGGAGTGCAATATCCCAAACCTTGTGATCACATTTTTCTGCACGAATTTTATGATGTTGGTGGGGGTGATTGTGGCATGAGGTTCAGCCTCTACCCACTTGGTAAAATGGTCCACAGTTACAATAAGGAACCTCCTTTGTCCAGTTGTTGGAGGAAAAGGTCCCAGTATGTCGATTTCCCATTGGTCGAAGGGCCACGGGCTATGGATTGGTGTCTGCAACGCCGAGCTACCATATGTGATGTTGGCGAATCTTTGGCATTTATCGCATTTCTGGACTAACGCCTTGGCATCAGTCTCCATCGTGGGCCAATAATACCCCTGTAGGAGTGCTTTTCGAGTTGTGGCTTGTGCTCCCTCATGAGCTCCGCAAATCCCCTCGTGAATTTCTTTCAGGATATATTCTCCTTCTTTCGCACTCACACACAGGGTCCACTGGTTAGAAAGATTGCTTGTACAACATTTCTTTAACCACGACATATAAGCTCGCCTTACGCACTATCTTCTGGGCTTGAATGCAGTCTGCCAGCAGAGGCCCTGCTGTTAAGTACAAGTAAATAGGGAGGCGCCAACCGTCCATTAGTTCTTGCACTTAGACTCGATAAGTTTCATAAGCTGGCCACGCTGCTGTCAGATAAATGACGTCTGTGTTCTATATCGAGCTGTTGAGGGAAGCTCGTTTTGCTAGGTTATCGGCCTCCTGGTTCTTTGCTTAGGGTACTTGTGTGATCGACCAAGTATTTCCTGCGGCTTCAAGTTTGGCCAGAAGGGCAGTTGTTAACTCCTTGTACCGAACCATAGAGGTTTCTTTGGCTTCGAACATTCCTTTTCACTGGCTGACAGCTAACTGTGAATCAGAGAAGATTTCTAGTATGTCAAGTTTTACCTCTATTGCCAATTGTAGTCCAAAACATAGGGCCTCATACTCCACCACGTTGTTGGTAGCTGGGAAGGCTAGGCGTGCCATTGCCCTGATATTAATTATGCCTGGACTCACCAACAGTACCCCGGCTCCAAATTTTTTCTAACATACGGCTCCATCAACATGCAACTTCCATGGCTCCTTTACTGGCTCGGGAACCGACGTGTGTACTTTCGCCACGAAGTCAGCCAGGACTTAGGCCTTCATTACTGGGCGCGGCTCATACCTGACATCAAACTCTCCAAAGCGGGTTACCCGTTCTGTCAACCTTTTTGAGGCCTCTGGTCTCTGCAACACCTTCCTTAGATTGGAATTGGTGCGTACTATGACAGTATGGGCTTGGAAGTACGGGCGTAACTTCATCGTAGAGGTGATTAACGTTAAGGCCAGCTCTTCCAGGATGGGATACTTTAGTTCGGCCCCCTGTAGGACTTTGCTTGTGTAGTAGATCGGGAACTGTTGGCTCCCTTCTTCCCTTACTAGAACTGTACCTATCGCTCCCTTCGAGACTGCCAGGTAGATGTACAGGGTTTCACCGACCTTTGGTCTACTTATCAAGGACGGAGTGGTAAGGAACTGCTTCAAAGCCTCAAAAGCTCGCTGGCACTCATCCGTCCATATGAAACCCTTCAGATTTTTGATCACCTGGTAAAATGGCAAGCATCGGTTGGCCGAACAGGTGATGGACCACCCCAAAGCTGTGATTCTTTCGTTAAGTTTTTGCACGTCCCGAACTATTTTTGAGGGCTCCATATCTAGGATCGCCGTGATCTTCTCGGGATTGGCTTTTATTCCTCGCTTTGATATCATGAAGCTGAGGAATTTTTTGGACTATACCCCGAAGGCACACTTCTCTAGGTTCAGCTTGAGGCCTGCCCTCCTTAGAGTAAGAAAGGTCTCCTTGAGCTCGGTCGGTAGATCCGAAGAAACCCTGCTTTTGATAATTATATCATCCACATATACCTCCATGTTTCTTCCCGGCTGATTGGCGAAGATCTGGTTCATCAACCTCTGGTATGTAGCCCCTGTATTTTTGAGCCCAAAGGGCATAATCTGATAACAATAAGTACCTCGGTGAGTGATGAAAGCCGTCTTTTCTTCATCTTTCGGGCTCATTGGCATTTGGTGGTAGCCTGCTGATGCATCGAGGAAGGCTTACTCTTCAAACCCAGCTGTGGATTCCACCAAGAGGTCTATATTAGGCAGAGGATAGTTGTCTTTTGGACATACTTTATTGAGGTCCGTGAAGTCTACACACATGCACCACTTTTCGATAGTCTTCTTGACGAGCACCACATTGGCTAGCCAGTCTAGATATAGGACCTCTCTGATAAATTCGTTCTCTAGCAAGGTTTTCGTCTCTCACTCCACGGCCAGTTGCCTTTTCGGGGCGTAGTTCCTCTTCTTCTTCTTGACTGGTTTGCACTTTGGCCGAGTGTTCAAGGATTGGGTTATCAGGTCGTTTGATATGCCCTTAATGTCAGAGGGTTGCCAAGCAAATACGTTCATGAATTTTCTAAGCACTGAGAGGAGTGTTTCCCTATCTGAACTCTCCTTATTGGCTGATATCTAGACACTTTTCCCCGGAGCCAGCTCGACTACTTGCAATACTTCCCCTGGCTCAGCCTTTCGATTGCCTGTGTCCCGTGTGTCAATTGCATCAAGGGAGAGAGCTTGATTGGCCTCCTTTAGCATGGTCATGTATGTCTGCCGTGCCATTTTCTGGTTTTTTCTCAGTATTGTTGTCCCCTCTTTCGTTGAGATCTTGAGCAGCAGGCTCTGCATGGACACATAAGCATTGACTGTAGCCAACAGAGGTTGGCCGAAGATTACATTGTATGACAAAGGAATGTTGATTACCATAAAATCTGCACTGCATGTCTGAACTATTGCATCGTCTTCTAGTTGAAACGGCAAATTTGCTAGCCCTTTCACCTTGACTGGCTGTCCTGAAAGGCCAATGAGGGGAGTGTTGACCTCCTCAAGGTGATTCTCCGACATCCCTAAGGCCTTGTAGACTCGTAGGGTGATCAGGTTGACCGCGCTTCCTGTGTCGATAAGTATCCTCTGAACCAGGAAATCTTGGATGATTGCTTCGACTACTAGCGCGTCACTATGCGAATGCTTGACATGGGACCCATCTGCTGCTGTGAACTGAACTACCTGAGCCGGGATGTGAGTGCCTTTTTTGATAGCGAGCACCTCCTTTGCCTTTTTTTTCTTGGATTCAGCACATTTTTCTCCTCTTGCTATCACATGGATTATGCTGGCTGGTGCCTTCTTCCTCGAACCAGCTCGACTCCTGTTCGATGGAGGTGTGGGAGATCGGTGTCTCTTGGCCCTATCCTTCCGGCTTACGAACTGCTCCAGGGTCCCTTTCTTAACCAAGTGTTCTATCTCACTTCTTAACTACCTGTATTCTTCGGTTACGTGCCCTCTATCCCTGTGGAAGGTGCGGTAGAGGCTCTGGTCTCTATTCGGGTCTTCCCTCATCGGTTTGGGTCACGTGACTTGTTCGTTCTGTTACATCCAAGCCAAAATATCCTCCCTGCTTGCATTGAGGGGTGTAAACCTCTCCTCTTTCCCGTCACTAGCTTGATGCTGTGAGACTGTGTGTGAGCGATTGGACGAACTACCTCCTCTATATGCCCTGGGTTCGTGTTGACTGTTTTTCCCCTGGTCCCGAGCTGTTCTTTCGGACTCCTCTCTTTTTCTCCCTATACCCGAGCTTTCATACGAGCTGAGGCACATACATCGGGCTTCGTCCATCCAGATGTATTTGTGAGCCCGAGACATGAGCTCGATGAAGTCATTTGGGGGCTTCTTGCTTAAGAAGTCGCTGAAGTCCTGACACCTCATATTTCAGATGAGGGCCATAATGGCCACTTCCAGGTTAAGGTTCTGTATGTCCATTACTTCCACGTTGAACCTCTCCACATAGGCCCACAGTGATTATCCCTTCTCCTGTATTACCCGGTTCAGATTAGCGAACACTTTGTTCGGTCTGATCGCTGCCATAAACTTCGCAATGAACATATCGCTGAACTGCTCAAAGCTTTTAGTGTAGTGCTTGGGAAGGTTGCGGAACCAGATCTAAGCTGAGTCTGTCAGAGTTTGCAGAAAGATTTTATACAGTGCAGTATCATCTGCGGTCAGGACCAGCATGGTGTATTGAAATTGATCGATATGTGAACGAGGGTCGGCGTTGCTGTTGTACCTCAGCAAATTTAGGAGGCAGATCTTGGGGAAGGAAGCAGCCAGGATTTTGCAGGAGAGTGGGGATCGAAAGCTACCGTGGTACTGTAAGGTGTTCCTGTTATGGTATCTGGTCACTCGATCTTCAAGGAGCCTTTCGAACTACTCGGTTGTTAAGGTAACTGTAGATCCCGAAACTGGTAGGACTGCTGGTGAGAAAGAATCTCTGTTCAATAGTTGGGAGGGCCAGACAGGTGGGATAGGCTGAGCCGGTTGGAAAAAATGGTTGGCTTGGGCAACTATGGCTGAGAGTTGGGCTAGCAGATCCTGTTCTGCTTGCGAGGTGAGACTTGGTGCATTAGGAATGGCTACAATGGGGGATGTCGAGGTTATGACATTGCTGGGGGGAATGAGTTGTGTTTCAGGGGAATGAGTTGGGGGGGGGGACTTGTGATATTTGCCTGGGTTTCTAGTGGCGCAGGGTTCAAGTTGAGGGCTGGAAAGAGATCCATGTTCCACGCTCACTGCACCAAATGATGATGAGTGGAATTCCGGCCACCTGAATGACCTGCAAAATGGCTAAAAAGACCAAGGGGTTTTTCGACAAAGGGAATCTCCGATGGTTAAATTAGAGAGTGTTTTGAAGAGAATTATTGTTGCTAGAGTTTGAAAAAACTGGCTTTAATCATACCTGGACTTCCCTTTATATACCTTTAGGTTGCCTTCGTGGGCAGTGGGTGACTTCTCACTTCTACTTGTCGCCTTCTCCACTTTCCCTATTTTTGAAGAGACGTGGGATAGAGGGGGAAAATTGCTGCCGAAAATAGTGGGATGCGCTCTGAGAGCTCGGCCTTTTGTGAATCTTTTCAAGCTCTCAGAGCGCCTGACGTGACTTAGCTCTCGAAGACGCCTGATTGGTTGGTCTGGCCAGTCGATTCTCCGAGCTCTCCGCTTAGCGAGCGAGGGGGAGAGATAGTTCGTGTCTGGCTCATAGGCTCGTTGGCACAATTAGGGCGAGTTATGGTTCGGCTCATGTTATCATTAGCATTTAAATTAATTTACTTGGACATTCATCCTATAATATACTGAAAACTTTAATACAACTTTTAAATATTATACTATAATTCAAATATTACATTGTTATAATCAATTAATTATGTATTATATAATTATAACTAAGCAATTAAAACTAATTTATATATAAGTACTAAATTAATTAATTAGTTAAATAAAAATATATACAAAGTTCAGTCAGTTTAGTCTATCCGATTATTTAATTTCAAAAATCAGACTAAACTAAATAAATTAATACACTTGAATAAAAATAATCGAATAAACTGAATCAAAATAATTAAATTATCCATGGTTGAGTTTGTATTGCTATTAGCTATCATCTGAAAAGAATAAGATTATATATAGAACAAATAAAATGAAAATAAAGCCCCTATCAGCTAAAAGAAGGAAACAGTAATTAAAAAATTAAATTTAGAAGTGGCAAATTTGATTCAATCTAAAAATTTTGTCTAAATTCATAAAAAAAAAAGAATTATATTTTGGTCCAATCTAATCCAAAAACTATCCATCTGGGCTAACTGAAAATCACTTGATCACGCAACTAAATTTCAACATGTCTGGGTCCGTTCCAAAAGCCCAACCAGCCCCTTAATTCGCCCCACATCACGATTCTTTCTTTCTGTTGCGGCCCCCTCTCTCTCTCTCCATCGAGTCCTCACCCGTCTGCCCCTTCCACCCTCGCCGCCTTTCTCCCGGTCCCAATTTATTGGCAGGCTGCATACCATATCAATTAGGGTTTCTTAAATAACTAGTACTTCTTGATGCTACTAACAACTTTTTGACAGGTCCTTTACCTTACTCATTACGTTGCTTAGCCAAGATTGAACAGATAAACCTCTCCGGAAATTTGTTGTACGGTCAGGTGCCGGGGGGAGTTTGTGCAATAGGGAATGTGGCAAATTTGTCACTTTCAGGTAATTGTTTTACTAAGATAGGGCCACTGTATAGGAAGTTGATAAGGAGTGGAGTTGTTGATGTTAGAAAGAATTGTATTCAGTATCTTCCTGATTAGAGATCATTTTATGAGTGTTTTGCTTTCTTTGTGCGTCCTCGGATTGCCTTAATCCCTCATTTTTTAATTTCATTCCTTGCCAAGTTCATCCTCATACGGGGCCAAAGAGAAATTTGATAAGTTATATGAGTGTTTTGCCACTGCCATCCGCCTGTCGCCACTGCCCTCTTCTGCTCTCCTTGAGTTCAAAAATTTTATTATTAATGGATGATTATTAGGCTGAAAATTATGCTGTTCATGGATGATTAGCTCCTAATTCAAAATTATACTTTAACTGTGACGTGGATTAACTCACTCAATTTTCTTTTTTCAAAACCAGAGTTCTAACTGAGGAGTATATTGTATACTATCTTGTGTTCGAATCTTTAAGGATGGGGAAGTCGAGGTACTCTAATTCTTACTATTTCCTCTTAATTTCTTCTCTCTCTCTCTCTCTCTCTCTCTCTCTCTTTTTCCTCTTTCAAGTGCGTTTAACTTTTTTGTTTTTCTTTCTTTTGAGCGTAGGCAAGATGCTATAAATAAATCAGAACGTAAATTTGAGAAGAAGCTGCAGTTTTATGCTAGTGAGTGTTCTTTTCTTTCTTATATTCAGTGAATTTCAGTATTTATCCTTCATTAATTGTTGAGTTTGCTCGAATTTCTAAGTTTCTTACAGTTTATTAACCGTTGATTATTCAAGTATGTGATCATATGGATTTAGCTAAGAATATGCATACTGTTTAATCATATCTATGATGGATTTTCCAAAAACAAATTTTTGTAACGAGTTTTATGTATGTGATTTTATTCAGAGGTTAGAGATACGATGGCTGGACTAAATGCTCAGAAATCTATTACTAAGGTAGGAATAAACCTTTTCACCTCTTTCACTTTATTTATGCCATAAAATGAACTTCGCTTGCTGTAGTTATAGTGCTGATATTTGGTGTTTATTGAAACTCTTATAAGAGGAAGAATGAAAAATATGCTGGGTTACAATGTATCCCCTTGAGATTTTGATTGTTGTGTAGGAGATATGTTGTGGGCTTTCTTTAATGGCTGGAATTGTAGTGATCAGCTTTTATTTTTATATTGCCGTTTGAAAATGCTAGTTTGCCTTACTATTTTGGCCAATATTCACAGAGAGTATATGCTTAATGATTCTGAATATTTGGATAGGACTGAGATCATATATGAAAATGCAAGTATTTTGTGATTTAGCTGGAATAATATATGTTTGAGATAATTGGAAGAGGATATCCATAAGCTGATTAGATCTTTGGAATTTATAAGCCTTCATTTGATATTTTGTGTATGTATGTGTGCAAATATTCCATCAAAATATCAAAACTTAGTTTTTCTGGCATTTAAAAGTAATATGCTAAATGAAAATAGGTTTATCTAAATAACAAGAACATCGAGAAACAAGGAATTTTGAAATATGTCATGATTTGTGCATCTGTTGAAAGTTCTGAAGTTGGCTGTGTCATTTCTGGTTGGTTGAACTTATTTTATATGGTGGTATGTATGATTCGCTGAAGCAGGAATTCATTAATTTTAGAATATTTTATTTGGTTGGGCTTTTATTCTGTTTTACTTCTCTGCCTAGATTTTTTTGCACAAGTGGAAATCTATATTAGTCCTTTTTTATTCTTGCTGGAATTCCCACTTTATAAATAGAAACAATTTAAGCAAAATCATTCTTCTTACAGAAAAACAAACTTCGAAGCCGGCTGAAGAAATTGAAAGCATATGATCTGTCTTCATTTACAGAGTTTCTACCTGAGTTCAAGGCTCCTCAGCAGCCAACTCCTCCAGCTCAATTTAAACTGAATTGTAAATCAAGGCAAAAGCTTTTGTGAGTAGTTCAAGGCCATAATCTTGCATCTCGTTTCAAATTTATCTTAGTTGAATCTGCATTATGTGACAATTAGTTTATTGTAAACAGATTGAAGGAACGTGAGCAGCTAAGTACTGTTCTCAACCATCCGGCTTTCCAGTCGGATCCCTTGGAAGCCCTCCATCAACATTTGCAGAGCACACGTTGTGGAAGAGAAGCCTAAGCAAAAGTTGAACAAAAATGGAAGTAAAAAAGCGAAGAGGAAGAAATCAAAGGTGTCAAATGAACTTCCTTCTATGGATTTCTAGTATGGCAACATTCCATTTTCCTGGTTTAATTTTGCCACATTTAGATGCTTGCCCTTTCTTTTAAGTTTGCTAGAATGCTTTGTCTGTGGGTCGAGCTGTTTTAGTAATAGTTCTTAATGAAAATAAAGAATTTCACATAAGAAATATATATATTGATATATTGAATGGTAACTTATCGAAAAATCCTATTGCTCTTGTAAGATTCAAATTCCATAGAAAGGCTGATTTGAGTGAATTCTTCGCATTTTTGTTGGTTTTCAGTTCTGTAATATTAAGTGGAAAATGTATTTGTTTTTATTTATTTTTAAATGAATTTGAATCTAATTCATTTTCAGAAAAGGGAAGACGGTTGAAGTTATAATGAGTACTTTATGCTTATAACTAGGAGTACTACATTTCAATGAGTGCTTCCTCCTTATATTATATTCTTATGATTAATTAAATTATTTAACGCACTTCTCTAATGACTAAGGTGTAAAAGATATGCAAAAATTTGATATTTATTTGCAGGATTTATTTTGTGCTTATGGTTCAATATTGCAAATTTGATATTTAGTTTGCAGGATCTAATATGTACTAATGGTTATTTAATACTATATAAAATAAATTACTCCAAAAATAATATAAAATTTAGCTTATGAATGAATTGTTTTAAGTCATTATAAATAGTCTTTCAAATTCACTTAGATAAACGGAACACTTAAAACATCTGTTGAATTTGATTCGTCAATATTGTTTGATAGCCTTCCTATTGAATTTTCTGTGATTGGGCTATTTGTTTAATATAAATTAAATTTTTATAAACAAAATAAAAAGTAATTGATAAGAATTCAACACAAACACTCAGCCAAACAGAAAGAAAAACGATAGAACAACTCAAGAGAAGTTGATTGTATTAATGGAATTGGCAAAATACAATGGATGTCTGGTATAACCAAAGGAATTACAATTCCAGTAAAAGCAATAAAGAAATACAACGATATATGAAGAAAATAAAGAACAGCTAACAAGAGCAGGGACCTAACAACAATTGTTCCCTCTCTCCCTCTCAGCTTTTAGCTGCCAAAAACAACACTACTTTTCTCATGCCTTTTTCTCTCAGCCTTCCAGCCTTCTTATTCTCCTCCTGCTACTCACACTCTCCTTTGCGTAACTAACTTGCTAGCTCAGCATCACATCCATCTCAGCAGCTTTTTCCCTTCTTGTGTAAACTATCCATGTCCTGGGCCTTGGATCATCATCTCTTGATTCATGGGCCTGCTGCTCTCTATCATTGCCGGCGGGGTGAAGATCAATCTTGTCCTCAAGATTGGATTACAGGACCAATAAGCCCATTGCTAATTGTAAATCCCTTAAGGTTTATATGAGTTCCTTCTTTAGTTTTTGTTTTCCCGCTGTGAACTCGAGCAGCAAAAGCAAGACTTTAGTGTCCAACATAATCCTTAAGGATTCTATCAAAGTTGTCAAAATCCTCGCATTCAAGAGCATTGGCAAACATAACCATAAGAGCTGCACGGAAATTGAAAGTGACAACAGCATCACCATCCACAATTGAGCCCGCAGGCTTCCCGCTTTCATCAAAGATGACAAAAAGAGGAATATATTGGTCATTGGTTTTGGGAATTTCTCTTAGTTTCTGCACAGCCTCAACAACATTTTAAACTTGAGGAAAGCTTCACCATGAACTTGAGCATCCCATCGTCGCTTCACAACATTCCAATCATTTTCATAGCAATCCATTGTAACATGCATACGACCTCCACCGGATGCAATTTGAGCATCAACACCCTTCTCGCGTGACTTTTCCAGATCTTCCTCAACAGTCTCTACAAATCCAACACTTGTACCAAGTATATCATCAAGTCCATCAGTAAAAACGTAAACATAAGCCTGGATCAAACTCCCCTTCTCAAGAGCAGTCTTTTTGAAGGAATCCACGGTGGGCATTTCAGCAACATGAATACAAGTATACTGATCAGGTGTAGCCTTACCCCATCCATCCAAGACGGCCATTGCAATAGACGTCCGTTTGGGCAGCGTGGACTGATCCGCCCACTTCCATGAGAGTTCGCCTGAGTTTCCCATCTCTCTCTTTACCTCTAAAAATTGACCGTAGAGAACCAACAAGAAACGAAAATCTAGGTAGTAAAAATCAAACAGACAATAGAAATAATAAAAGTAGCACAAACCCCCATCCACAGTAGGAAAACTAAATCGAAAACTTGGATTGAGATGGCCCTTGCTTGGAGTCTCGACACTTTTCTTGCAATACCCAGTCACCTTCACCGAAATCTTGCTGGTGATCTCAAGAAGTGGACTGCCGTTGTTGGCGCAGTCATCCTCAATCTTGTGCTTACTCGGTTGCAATTCCAATGACACTGCCTTTGCTATCTCGACAATCTCGCCGTCGCTAACCTTCCGGAGGATCTTCCTCGGCCACGACATCTTTTTCAGCACGATGGTTCTCCTGAATAAGCCACGTCCCTTCCAGCGCCGCTCCTTCCACTCTGTTTTGGTCCCTTTACGAACTCCTGCTCCCTTTGGTTCCCATCGGTGCAGCTCAGCTGAAGGTGGAAACGTTAGCTGTTTGTGGTTTGAGTAGAATGGGGTTTTTGGCTGGTTTGGGCCCAATATGAGATTGGGTGAATGGTTTAGTGGCCCAAAACAACTGGATCCACTCCATACCACCTGAAACCCATGGATTCTGCTGCTGGCCCCTTCTCTTTCCTTGAGACAATTTTGTAGCAGTCTTGTGAATACCCCTTTCCCGATCTGCAGACATACCTTACTGGACATTGCAAATCTCATGGCTTCCACGCGATCTTCAGGCTGGTGCTCCTTGAACCACCATTTGATATCCTCTCTCGAATAACAGAGACAATACCCAATATCCTGTTGTGCGGGCAGCTCAGGCGCTGAAGCAACCTCCATCTCAAAACATTCGACGTTCTCTTCTACCTTTTCCTTTTGCTGTAGATCTGCAAACCCTTCATAAGAGCTGGGAGAATAACTGCTATGGTGTTGTCCCTCCATATTTTTCTTTTTATCAGCCTGAATCTTGGAAACTAATTCATTTAGACGAACCGTAAGTTTTGCAAGACTCTGAGCATTTTCATCCATTCTGTTTTGCAAGGGTTGTTGAGTTTGACCAAAAGTATACCCCATCCCTGCCAAGTTAGTGCCTCCTCTTAAGCTATTCTCCACTCCCATGGAAGATTGCTTCTCCATCCGCTTCATCCAACTCAGCACCGATGACTGGAACTCGTCGATTTTTTGCTCCCTCACACGATCTCTATTTTGTATTTCTATTACATCGTTGGTTAAGTCTTGTATACGAGATGCTAGTTCACCAATCCGATTCTCATTTTTATCTACACGAGAAGAGAGATTTTGGTATCTCATCTCCATCGGTGATGATCCGGGAGGTCGGACCAATGATAAGAATTCAACACAAACACTCAGCCAAACAGAAAGAAAAACGATAGAACAACTCAAGAGAAGTTGATTGTATTAATGGAATTGGCAAACTACAATGGATGTCTGGTATAACCAAAGGAATTACAATTCCAGTAAAAGCAATAAAGAAATACAACGATAAATGAAGAAAATAAAGAACAGCTAACAAGAGCAGGGACCTAACAACAATTGTTCCCTCTCTCCCTCTCAGCTTTTAGCTGCCAAAAACAACACTACTTTTCTCATGCCTTTTTCTCTCAGCCTTCCAGCCTTCTTATTCTCCTCCTGCTACTCACACTCTCCTTTGCGTAACTAACTTGCCAGCTCAGCATCACATCCATCTCAGCAGCTTTTTCCCTTCTTGTGTAAACTATCCATGTCCTGGGCCTTGGATCATCATCTCTTGATTCATGGGCCTGCTGCTCTCTATCAGTAATCTATTATATATAAGTGAAATTATAAAATTTTAAAATATTTAATATGTAAAAAATTAATAAAATTATTTATAATTCTTTTTGAAAAAAATAAATAAATAATGGTAGGCAGACTGTTAATGGCTATACATATGCTAAAGGTTTGGCTGAAAACAGTTACACGCATTATTCAAATCTGCCATCAGGGAGAGTTTCTTTTGGGTCACAGAAATTATTGAAAGACATTACAGTCTGAGCCCTCTAAAGTTTCCAATCTCCTAAAATCCTGATATATGATGTCACACTCGAATCTGATTATCTTAAAAGAAGTCAATTAAAAAATTTTACTATTTAAAATTTTAATTAACATATTATTTATAAAAATTTTGCCAGAATCTTTCCTAATTATCGTCAACTTTCTGTAGGTAAATTTATTACAAGCATTGTTAAAATTATATAACTACTTCACAATCTCAAGCAATCAGTCACAATTTACATATTTAGCTTTAAAAACACTTTAATTCATTGTAACAATACACATTTATTTATTTACACATTTATACATATACAAAGTTTGTTTCCTCCAGAATCAGGGTATATATTACAATGTGCATAACCATATAGATACAATTTGGTTCGGACTTGAAATATCAATTCTCAAGCTTTTTACGTATTTCATTTTACGAAATCAGAATCACGTAATTCTTTCGTTCCAAAATTTAACATAATAGTTTAAGTAAGTAATCCAAGTTGGGTACGAATGTAATACCTCAAACCCCTTCCAGGTAAATATACATATATTATACATACTCTTAATTACAATAAATTATTCTAAATTGTGTAATGCACAATTAATTACGGTACACACTCTATAAATTAATTACTAATATTTGTTAAAATATTTGCATCAATTTTTATTTTCTTATTTAATTTTTGACAAGTGCCCCAAGTATATCCTCCAGTGAAATTACATTGCTAGGTAAACGAAATTTAAATACGGGACCGAATTCTCAAAATCATACTGTCCTTTCAACGGTATTTTTTTGTTTTGACATTCATAACCTTGTCACTAATTACATGTGTGTGTGTGTGTGTGTGTGTGTGTGTATATATAAGTGGACCGAGCCCTTGGAGCCATTCAGCCCACAATAATTACCTTTATTAGAAGAGCTTTCGGAGCCATCCAATCCGGTAATACGCATTAGGATGCGATACTTATAGACCGAGCTCTCAAAGCCATTCAACCTATCATTTAATACACATATATATTTATATATATACACTTGTGGACCGAACTCGCGAAGCCATTCAATTTACGATTCAATTTAATTACATTTACCGAAAAAGTTCTCGGAACCATCTAATTCAGTAATCACATTTAAGACGCAGTACTGCTAAATTTTCCTAACTAACACGCCAACTTAATCCTATTGCTCTAACTCCTATTTAAACTACTAAGGGCAAATACAAGATTGCCACTAAATAAAATAAGTAATATCCATGAATTCTTAGTCCCCTCTATGCATTGATTGTGTAACATAAACCATGCTCTCCCAAAAGCAAAACATATTTAATGTAGATAAATATCTTATTCTCATATATACACAAGCGAATCAACATGTACTTTCACATTCCTCTTATCATTTTAAGTCGTACTTCAATATACTCTCAGTCACATTTATTCTTACTTGGGAGCTCGAAACAATTTAATTAATTAAACTACTCGTATATCAACATTTTAATTAAACTTCCTTTCTTCTTGCTGCCATTACATTTATGAGAGGTGATTTTGAACATGTTAAATAGTATCTTATATTGACGAGAACACATTAGTGTCGGTGAGCCAATTCTTTAAATATATGGGAATTTCCACCTTTAATATGAAATTGCCATAAGTTAGAATTGCCTAACAGCTCCTTCCTTACTAATTATCATTACTAATTAAATGTGTAATTTAGCAACTTATAAATAATAATAAGAACACTAGGTTTATAATCTAAATAACAAGTTCATATAAGCGTGTAAAGTACATCATCACGAGTTCCCATTATCATGTCAACCAATATTACTATAGAAAACAATTAATTAAATTAGTTTAACTATATTATTTGATGAGCCAAAGCAGTAGCTAAATAAAAAGAACACACGTGGATACATAAACTAACTATATTATTAAATATTTGTTAAGATTATTATCAAGTTTAAACTTAATTAAACTTTTATTTGTATCATACATTCATTTTCTCATTATTATTTTCTAATTAAATATTATATGATAAATAAAATACTTAAATTAAATTATCAACAAAACTTCAAAACTCGAAACTGGATCTTAACTTAACAAAACTCCACCAACGATTATATTATTTCTAATAAATCATACTGCAAACAACACTTAATTCAAAAAAATACAATAATTCTTAACCAAATTTCAAAGTTAATTTCAATAAATTTTACAAAGACAATTTTAGGTAATCACATATCAGTTATAGTCAATTACTCTGCAATTTATTTGCTTTCCATCGGTCAGTGTGCTCGCCGGAGCTTCACCGACGTAAGACCAAAATCACCCGAACGCAGTTGGCGTGGGGCAGAGTCCAACGGCGGTGGTCACGTGCTCCAGCGCTCCACCACTTGGCCGAGATCTGCTCAAAATCACCGATCCCCTTCTCTTTTCGATCCACCCATTGACGGTGGTTGGAGGCAGATAGAAGACATTGGGATGGACGTCGGCCCTTTGAAAACTCACCGGTGCAACCAAGTTGTCGTCTACCGTCGTGGTTCGCCGGAGAAAGAAAGCGTTTGGTATGGAAAGGAGAGAGAGAGGGTATGGGGAGCGGCAAAAAGGAGGCTAGAGATGATCGCGGGGCGGGGAGTGCCTCCCCACCTATTGCCCCGTGCAAGGGCGGGGCGGAGATTGAAAGTATTTCGGGGAAAAAATTTCCCCCGTCCTCGTCCCCGCATAAAAAATATTTTTATTTTTTAAAAAAATTTAATTATAACAAAAATATTATATTTAATAATTAATTATAATTAAAAATATAATATTTAATAATTAAAAATATAAATTCAATTACAAATCAAACTAATATAAATTTTAACAATTGATAAAACTAAAATTAAATATAATTTAAAACTAAATTATATAAATATAATTAAATTTAGTAATTAAATTTTGGGGGCGAAAAAATTTCGGGACGGGGACCACAATTCCCGTCCCCGCCCCGAATTTTAAGTCGGGAAATACTTTTTTTCTGTCCCCGTCCCCGTCCCCACAAGAAAATTTTTCGGGGATTCCCCACCCCATTTGGGGTGGGTCCCCATTGGGGACGGAGATTCTCCACCCTGTGATCATCCCTAAAGGAGGCATTGCTGTTGCTGTGACCGACGGTAGGGACTGTGGCATCACCGTGATGGGAGTTGGGAGATAGCGGCGGCGCAAGGATCGCCGGTGAAGGCGCCGACCCTTCCCTGCTCCTCTTATTTTTCTCTCCCCTCTTCTCCTTTCTTTCTTTCTTTTTTTTTTTTTTTTTGAATGTGTAGCCTAACTTTGTTTTTGTCCCAACATTTCTAGTTAGGGATGAGCAAAAATCGAACAAAATCGAAAAATCGAATCGAACCAATCGATTTTTTTAATTTGATTCGATTTTTTGGTTTGGTTTTCGGTTTTTAATTTTGAGAAATTTTTGTTTTTTGGTTCGGTTTTTGAAGGAGAAAATCGCATAGAAACCGAACCAAACCGAAATTTATATAATTATATAATTTTTTTTAATTTTTTTTATTAAATAATTATTTTATACATATAAATTATTTTATTTTTAATTGTAAATTATATGAGTACATTTATCAATTATTAATATCTATTTTTAGGTGATAATTTAGAATTTTGACGATTAAATTGAAAATAGATTAAATAAAAAAAATTTAATGGTTTTGTTGTATTATTTATTATATATTTTGAGATTATTTCTTTAATTTGAACTTTTATTTGTACAATTTAGATGTTTTTACTTTAGTATATTATAATTTATAATTTTTAGACATAATATTTTTTATTTTTTAAAAAATAATTTTAAATTTTGGTTTTTCGGTTAACCGAACCAAACCGATCAAAAATTTTGGTTTGATTTAAATTCGGTTATTCTAAAATTTCGGTTTGGTTCGATTGATAAAAATAAAAAAACTTCGGTTTTCGGTTATTTTAATTTGGTTCGGTTATTGAACCGAACCGACCTTTGCTCACCCCTATTTCTAGTGGCTCTAGAAATGTTGTTTTCCCATGATATTATTATTATTATTATTATTATTATTATTATTATTATTATTATTTATACATTTACTTATATTAATTTTTTATTATTAGGTTCTAAAATACACTTCATTTAAAAAATTATTAACATGATATCACATTTTAAAACGACCTAAGTTTTGGGGCGTTACAGTTATATATATAGAGTAAATTGTAAGTTATTCAGATATACTCCTAAATGGGAGTAACTATTTTAAACTATACAGCGTAACTTGTTACTTTCACTTACTCTACTCTACCTTCAATTACTCTATATTTTTTACAAAATAAATATAGTAACTCAATTATTTTCACTTATTCTACTCTAAGTTACTCCCATCTACTCTCATCCAAACAAAGACTTAGAGATCAATAAAAATTAAGTCAAAGATTAAAATAGGATAAATAGAAGAGTTAGACTTTTTTTATAGTTAAATTTGAATTTGATTTTATTGTTTTATATTTATATTTTTAATAATATATTTTATTACCTTTGTTAGAAATTTTACTATAAATATATAAACTTTATGGAGAAATAAAAAGAGAATCTAGTTTCTTGAGTTTCAAAGTTTTATATTTGTACATGTTCCCTTCTACACAAACAAACAATAACAAATATATATATATATATATATATATATATATATATATATATATATATATATATATATATATATATATATATAGTGAGTTCTAATATAAATTCTATTTGTGATTTCATAACTTTTTTAAATAAATATAAATATATTTAAAAAAAATTACTATTACGTGGCAACTTACACTTAAATGACGTAGAAGACATTTGAGTTAATATCTAGGGCTAAGAAAAAAAATCAGAAAATTGGTTAATAGAAAAATCAATTAAAAATTGAATCGATTTTATAATTAACTTAAAAAAATTCATTCAAAATTGAATCGATTTTATAATTAACTGAATCGATTTTTTGTGAGTTACATTAGTAAATATTAATAATTTTGGTTTTTGGCTTCAGTTCTGGTTTGTAGTTTGAAAAAGCGGTGGTTTCAGTTAACCGGCCGTTTTAATTATTTTTAATATATATATATATATATATATATATATATATATATATATTATATATATATATATATATATATATATATATATATATATTTCAACCTATCTCAGACTTCGCTCACAAAATCTGCCGTTCTCAAAATTTAAAGATAGATTTGAGTTTATTTCATTTGGTTACAAAAATAACATAAAATTATTAGGTTGTTCTTGTTAAAGATTTGTCAATAAAATAATTTCAAAGATGGAAAATATGAGTATGAATTTCTTTACTTACCTAACATGGTCTGTATTCAATTATTTTGCACGTTTGTCAAGATCTCGATTGTATTGTTAGCAACATAATTGAAAGAGGCTTAATAATTGAAAGATAGATGGCTTAATAATTGAAAGAGGCTTAATAATTGAAAGATAGATGGCTTAATAATTGAAAGAGGCCAAAACACTTTTTCCTTTTTTTACTACAAAGCTGTCAGTGTTCTCAATCTTTTTAGTTTTTACCCCATTGAACCTGCTATTAAACATGAATTCAAATAAGTCACAAGTGATTCAAATATTAGATGGTGTATCCTGAAAACTATTACATGCAGCAGACGAAACGCCCTCTGCAATGGCAAATGCCATCTGCATGTTGTACACGTGTTATAGCAAATGCCATCTGCAACAGAAAACAAGTGGGACATGCAACGTAATAATCCAAAGACTTGAAACTGAATTGCAGCATGTGATATCTTCTACATAACACTAAGCCCTCTCTCAATTACCAGCTCAAATACTCAAAAAAATGGCAGATTCCAAGATCAAGATTAGCTCAAATCTTCACGTAGCTATGTTTCCATGGCTTGCATTTGGCCATTTCATACCCTATCTTCACCTCTCTAACAAGCTTGCTGAAAGAGGCATCAAAGTCTCTTTCATTTTACCTAAAGGAGCTCAGTCTAAGCTAACAAAACTAAACCAATTTCCAAACCTCATTCACTTCTTTCCTCTGATAATTCCTCATGTTGATGGCCTTCCTCTTGGTACTGAGACCCTCTCTGATATACCCATTTCACTTCAAAATCACCTCTGCACAGCCATGGATCAAACAAAACCCCAAGTTAAAACCATTTTATGCACTATCAAGCCGGATTTTGTGCTTTTTGATTTTGCTTTCTGGATTCCTTCTTTAGCCCAAGAGCTTGGCTTCAAGTCTATAGTGTACTACATAGTATGTGCTGCTTTGCCAGCTCTAAGCTCAGTTCCTTCTGTGAAAATAGTTGAAGGCATGAGATTTCAAGAGATGATGAAGATTGTACACGATGGAGTAACTGCAGAGTTTGGTAGTGGGATATCACTTTTTGACCGACTGAATGTTAGTAAGAAAGATAGCAATGCCTTTGCAATTAGGACTTGCTATGAAATTGAGGGTCCTTACATTGACCAGATTGCACAATATTACTCAAAGCCGGTGTTGCTAACTGGGCATCTCCTGCCTGAAACACAAGAATCAGCCCCCTGGAGGAGAAATGGGAAAGTTGGCTAGACAAGTTTGAAGCAGGTTCCGTTTTGTTCTGTGCATTTGGTAGCCAAACCAGAGTCTCAAAGAGCCAGTTCCAAGAACTGCTTTTGGGGTTTGAGCTATGCGAGCTGCCATTTCTGGCGGTACTATCACCACCAACTGAATGCTCAACTATTGAAGAAGCAATGCCTGATGGGTTCAAACAAAGGATTCAAGAAAGAGGAAAGGTGTATGGTGGTTGGGTTCCTCAGCCACAGATATTAAACCATCCATCTGTTGGGTGCTTTGTTAGTCATGGTGGTTCTAGTTCTATGTGGGAATCTCTGCTATGTGATTGCCAAATAGTCGTCGTTCCTCCTCATTTTGATCACATGGTGCACGCCATGCTAATGGTGGAAGACTTGAAAGTCGCAGTACAAGTGAAGAAGGAGGAAGATGGGTGGATTTCCAAGGAGAGCTTGAGCGATGCTATCAAATCTGCTATGATTATAGACAGTGAAATGGCTATGATGATGAAGAGCAATCATGCAAAATGGAGAAAATTTCTGTTGGACAAAAACATTCAAGAAACATATGTTGATAATTTCATCAAGAGTATGCGAGATTTATTGCAATAAATTGAATGTTTTTGAGTTGGAATGTTTGGAATGTTGTTTGCTATCATTTGCTTCAAGAACTCAAGAATTAACACTTTGCTTGTTAGGCATCATAACCCAAGATTTAGTTGAAACAATTCAACAGAATGATTGTGTTACTAAGAATCTAATCTTAAATTTCTTACACAAGTGGTTCGTAGCCATAGAAGAATCCTACGTTATGCTGCCTTGTTTGACACTTTGTTTAATAGCCAGTCTAGACCTTCATACAATCCAAGCCCACGCATGGCAGAGGAACTCTGAATGTACCTGCTCAAAAAATTTCACAAAACCCCCCCAAAAGCATAATGATGGGAAAGAATGTGAATTAAGCTACCTAAGATACATTAAAATGGTAATAGATCATTTTTCAAATAATATTCAAGTTCATGTCCAATTATAAATATATTGGCTATGAGTTGCTCTACCTTCTTTAGGTTCACTTAAATAAGGAGTTTCATTGCATTAGCAGTGGAGATTGGAGAACAGCAACTGCATGCAAATTATAACAAAATTTTGATTCTTTAGACTGGCCAAAATTCAGCTAAATATATTTCATGAAATCTCTGAACTTGGTCATTTCTCTACATGATAGGGAAAGCTTATATTTTTTTTTTAACTTACATGGCAAAGATCTAAAGATTAAAATATATGAAACTAGAAACACGATTTTTTACCAGCATCGTTGGCGAAGAGCATGTAGCCCAAGTTTATCAGCAACCTCATCCACGCGCATAGCATATGGGGAATCCTGCTTGTTGGCAAAAACTAGCAGTTTCGCATCGTTTAATTCGCTCTGCAATTAAATGATATGAAAATGGTTCTACATACATTAGCATTAGAACAAAAATCAAGATAACATAAGACCACGCCTGCATGAACTTACAAAAATTACTCAAAACATTTTAAGAGTCTCAAAAGAGATGGTAAATAAATAGAAAGTACCGGACAGGAAATGTGCATATCCCCCTCTCACTTGCGTAGTAATCCATAAGTTTTTATTTTTCAGAGTTGATTTTTGCATTATGCTTTTCTTTTTATTGAAGCAAAAGGTATCGTTCAACAGCAAGGAAAGAACAACTAGGAGAGAGTACTAACTTCATCTAAAATCCGACGCAGCTCGTTCTTAGCTTCTGAGATTCGTTCTCTGTCAATGCTATCCACGACGAAGATTAGTCCATCCACATTCTGGAAGTAATGTCTCCACAAAGGCCTAATCTGTTTTGCATCAATCGTAAAGCACATTTTAGTTCATAAAACCAATCGTTAGATTTAATTTTTTGGCTTTAAATGAGCTCAATATTTCCCAGAAGATGCAAGTACTAATGCAGCAAAAATAGTCACTCAAGGTTCAAAACCTTGCGTTGTCCTCCTACATCCCATATGCTGAAGTTTATGTTTTTGAACTCCACTGTCTCCACATTGAAACCTGTTCCGTAATTAAACAAACATCATAGCAGGGTAAGATTTCGGATATATGAATCATCTGTTGCAAAACAGCCATCCATGTGGACAAGATCACTGAGCTAAATAAAGCCAAAAGAACTGAAATCAAGCAAGATTTTGCAAGAGCTTTTCCTAATGTTGTACAACTCAATAAAAGTTGAGGATTTATTACCAATGGTGGGAACAGTAGTAACCATTTCTCCAAGCTTCAGCTTGTATAAAATGGTTGTCTTCCCAGATGCATCAAGACCCACCATCAAAATCCTGAGTCTTCTCTTTGAACGTAACCTCTTAGCAAGCCAGGATGTGATTGTGCCCATTTGGATGAAAACTCAAAGCGAGAGCAATCACTCTGCAGCTAAGGAATATATACCTTCAGAGTTTATAGTTAGAAAATGAATATTGCAGGCATTATTTATAGGGAAAAGTGCATGGCATAAGGGATCTCTTTTGCTTAAAGTAGATATGAAGTTATGCAATTTCACATGAAAAAGTTTAGGAGAATAAATTCTGTAGAAGTAAAGAATGTTAGGTTTTGCTTTATTGCCCTTGTTTCAAGTAGTGGGTACCTCCATATCAACTTAGTGGAGAAGCAGAGGTTCTGTTTATTTTTCCCCTGCAAGCTGAAAAAATATACTTGAGCTTTAAGAGATATAAAATTCACTTGTCTTTGCTTCAGATAAGAATAAACCAAAAGAGCCTTTAGCAAGAACTGTTAATTCTACACTAACAACACCATTTCAGGCTCAAACTAAAAGATCTTCATCTGGAATTTGCTTAAATGAATTACAATTTCATCAAAGACGATATCGTAAGTTGATCTTACAGCCTATTTAAACACATATTAAGAGATCCAATCGAAGATATCAAAGATGAAAGTACACCATACTTGATAACTGAATGCCACCAAGGGAAAGGTTTCATACAAATTATAGTTTCCATACTTTTACAATATATTTGGCATTGAGATAAATTACAGTTAGTAATGAACAAAAATGGAATCTAGAGATCTCCTCAATCACACAGTTTCCACAAACAGGCCCAGGACTTGCTTTCAGTTCTTAGAGGCTGATTGGAAGATGAATACAGCTGTCAAAACACCCACCAATCCTGTTACAGCCAAAGCCACTGTAGGCAAGGGAGCTGTAAGCCCAAAATTCTGCAAAATCAAAATGAGAAAGGACTTGATGAGACAAATGCTTACAACCCAATTTGTGTATAGTAATATTTATCAATAGGTAGCCCATGCCTATATGCAAGCATGCTCAAGGAGAGAGAGAGAGAGAGAGAGTATGGGAAGGAGGGGTTTGGGAGATTTAAAGCTGAAAAGGAACATGCTATGAGACTGAACTAAAAATTTCTGTGAAGCAGCAATAATTATCTTTCTCCACAAGCACTGAGGCTCCTATCTTGCTAAGGTTGTTCTAACGGAATAGGGTGGCATTTGTCGAGAGAAAAAATATAAGGGAAAGGAATAACATTGTTGCTGTTCCAGCCTCCATTGCAACAAATTTCTGAACTTAAAATGAACAGTTTAATGCAAAAAGTTTCATGAGCTATACAAGAATCTTTTCTCCACCTTACGAACAGTCTCCAGTTAAAACCAAAATTATCAAGGAGGAGGTTAAGTCTGTTAATTATTTGGAATCCTAGGCAAGCCGAAAATGTCCAAAAGTGAAATAGAATGTTCTACCAAAACAAAATTTATTTACTTAGAAATGGTAAAAACTTTGACTTCATGCAGAAGCATACGAAAAAGGAGGAAGTTTAAAGATAAAATAACACTTGAATTGCACGGAATTATATTGTACTTTAAGCTCTAATGTCACAGGAAACATGTAAATATTCCAACAGTTAATAACACAATAACAATAGCCCTTGATGCAATAATGGACAACTAACAAGTTGGTTCAAAATTTATTAGTAACCAAGATATTAACAGGCCCATCATTTAATGTGCACTACCATAAAAAATTTATTCACGGCATATGGTGTTAAAACCTAAAAGTTTTCCCAGTTTTTTTAACACAGCATATCAACCCCAACTCAAACCATCCATGTGCGGACAAAACATTGAACAAGAGTATTCTTAAAACCACACTTGGAATGGACAGCAAAAATTTGCTTTACTTAGGGGTAGAAACTTTTAAATATTACAGTCCATACCTCCAAAAGTCCCTTCCCTGTGGCTATTTCAACAGTAATGGCCACTGCAAAACCAACCATTGCAAGTCGTCCTAGCCATATATCCAAACTGCTGCCCCCTTGGGAACTTTGCTCACATCTGATAGAAACGAATGCTGCTTTGCTCGCAGGCTTCGTCTGATGAGAATTCCTTGATACTGCTGGAAATTAAAGTAAGGATTAGTTCTCTGGCTGAAATCATGATTGAGCTATGAATGGTCCTCAGTCGCTCACAAAACAGAAGAAAAAAAAAAAATTTAGACACTTCTCAGCTCTGATACAAGACTACTACCACCACAAGTGGCTCAAAAGCATAATCTTTCGCAACTTCTTGGCAGTGAAGCATGCCGGGAAAATGTATAAAGGAAATTTTATTGCAAGTTATAATATTCGCACTAAATCTGTGATAAAGCCAATATAATGCCTGCCGAGGTTCTCTCGGGACACCAATAAAGGAGATGCCGCTAAGATGTAAGAGACATAAGCATTTCTAAGTTGATTGAATAAGTTCTAGTGTCTTCTTCTTCTCCTTTAATTTCCCTCTTTTCTTTTCCTTTTAGGCTTCTTTTGCAGAGTTGACCAGTGAAAAGGTAGAAAGAAAAGAGAGTCACTGCACATTTAACTTAACTGTTAAGCTGCTAAAAGAGTATTTATTTGATTGAATTTTGCTTATTATTTTACGTTCTTCTAAGTCAGTTTTAAGTGTTTTTTATTGTTTTATTTATTTTGATGACTGTAGGAGTAAATTTTGAAGAATTTATATTTTTTAGATTAATTGGAGATAATCTGGAGAAGTAATAAAATTTTGAAGCAAATTTAGAGCAAAGAGCTGTTAGTTGAAAATTCTAGAAGTTGTCTTGTCCAAGGAAATTATCCAGTTGTTCAAGACAGAAAGTCAAGTCTTGCCCAATTTCCTTGCACAACTTGCCCAAGGGACTTACCCAAAGAAGTTGACAGTGGAGTTACGATTTTAATCTGTTTCCTATGCGAATTTGACCTAGCCGCCACTTCTACCCTAACTGATATTTAGGAATATTAAGACCTTAATTTAGGAAATGAAAGGCAGTAATTTTAGGAAGTTTGAATTCTATTTTAGTATTTTATTTTATTTTTCTTATTTGGGTAGGAGTAAACTACTTCTTTTTTAGGAATTTTATTAAGAATAAAAAAGGGAGATCAGATCTGGTTAAAAGGAGGAGAGGGATTCTGAACTGAAGTTTTTTTTCCTCATTCTCTATTTGTGATTTTGTAACAGCCATGAGTGGCTAAATATTTATTTTAGTTAAAGATTAATTCAAGACCATGATTTCTTTTACTGTGAGATTGTTGTGCTTAATTTTTGTTCTTAATTTCATATAGTGTTCATGTTATTTACTGTGGATTAGGAAAACTATATCCCGATTATTATTTGTTAGGTATGTAATTTGAGCTCGTTGTGCATTTAATTAAGTAATATATTGCTAACTGAATTTGCTAAATCCATAATTGTTTAGTAAAGTCAATAACAAATAGCGATCAATGTACCTTCCTCATAAGGGTTGTTATGTTGAGTAAATGCATAATTTGGTTTAAATAGATATTGCTTGTAGATTGGTTGGTTTAGGTCGGGTCTTTCTAATTCGTAATATTGTCAATAAATTAAATTGTTTCGCTTGTTAAGGGTTGTTTATTGATTACGAATTAATTACAGTGTTATTAATTCATTAATACGGAAAAATTAGGTCGGGAGCGCGAAGCCGACGAATATAACTGGTTCATTGTTTAGTTTTAAGAATTATTTTTTCATCAATGATCAGTTGATTGAATTTTGTGCTACGAATGTCTTTAACTGAAATTTTTCATCCATTAATTTTGTCTTTATTTATTTTTTTTGTATTTTTATTTTATTGTTTTGATTTTTTTTTATTTATTTAATTTTTAGTTTATAAAATCCCCTCATCTTTTATTTTTAGTTTGTTAATTTTTTAGTTATTTAAAAAATTAAAACTCGATCAATCCCTGTGGATTCGACCTTACTTATCACTAATTACAAGTTAGTTTTAAGTATAAATTTTATTTTTGTTGGTTTCTCAGCCACCATTAACCAAGCAACTTGGGTATCGACTAAACACTGAAAGATGAGATTACAAACATAGTAACTAGATTAAAAAATCCAACTAAATCGGTGATTAAACAGGCAATCACAAAGTAGTGCTAGAACTTGGATAAAAGATGAAAAACACAAGCAAATGCATCTGAAAACTCCAGGAAGCTAACCCAGTATGCCTTTTCATAAAACCCATTTTGTGCTCCTTAATTATTTGAAAGATTCAGCTTATCAATATCAAAAAGAAACTCGTTAACTACATTCTAATTAATTTCATCTAACAAATTGTAATCAATATCAAAAAGAAACTCGTTAACTACATTCTAATTAATTTGATCTAACAAATTGTAGTAACAACAATTTACCATAAAAAAGGCATAGGATTTCACACTATCAAGAGAAATACAAAGAGCAGAAAACGGTAGGTAACTTACAGAGAGGAAAGCCAGAGGCGAAGGTTGTTCTAATTGGGGAAAAACCTGATGTGGGTAATCGAGCTAAGGCATGGGTTCTTGCTGAGCGAACAACACAGGCATCTGCAACATGTTATAATTAACAATAGAAAATGAAAACCGTGGAATTGTAAGACAAGCAGTAAGCAGAAATAAAGGGTTTTAAGAAGTGTGAAAATAGCAATACCGCGAATTGAGAGGGGAAGAGAAGCAGAGACTTGAGGTACTGCCATGGGTTTGGGTCTGTTTTGAGTGAAAAGTAGGGAACTTTTTTTGTGGCGCTACTCTTTCTAATTGGAATCGTCATTATCCTCCTCTTAGTGGTAGTTGAAGATGTCCAGTCATGTGTGAGAGAGACATGTTCACACGTGCAAGGAAAATTTTCTATTGATAAATATTTTTTAATTGGCAAAAGAATTAAAAAATAAAAGAAATAAATATTTTTAAGCATATTAATTTGTTTTAATTTAATCTAATGACATGATTAGTTAAAATATGAGATTTTGGGAACATTTTACTTACTATATACTAATTACTATTAAATTATAATTGTGATTTTTAAATTTTATTGTTTAAAAAATGAGATTAAATATAAAAATAGTTTTATTGACCATTTTGTTTTTATTTTGTAATTGTTCAATTACTTTGAGTTAACTGGGCTTTATTGCTGTGTTCTTCTTTTTAATGCAAAATAAATCTTCATTTATAACAAAAAAAAAATTACATCTGAAAAACACAAATAAATTAATAAAATTTAAAATTACATAAGATATACGAAATTAATAAAATTGCTGAAATATTTCTCTAAATTTCTTCAGTAAATAATGGTAATACGTCGCTGGCAATCTGACTTTCAGCAAAAAACTCAGTCTATCTATTGTTTACAGAAAAATTCATTTCAAAAAGACAAAAATTTTCATAAAACGAGACAATAACCTTCAAACATGGGAAACAAACTTGCATGATAAAAAATTTAAATTGTATTCAACGTTAACTAAATGAATCAAATTTATAAAAATACAAATAAAATCTGAACAAATACGAAAATCAAATCTAAAATAAAAATTTTAGATATGAGTTTATTGAAACCAAAATACAAAAAAAAACTAAAAACAAATAAAAAACAACGAATAAAATTAAAATTTTCGATTTATACCAATTTGAAAATTATTATAAAGAGAGTTTAAAAAAATAAAAAATATAGAAAAAAATAAAAAATATAAATATAAATATAAATTTAATAAAAAAAAGTAAGACAAAAAAGAAAAAGGATTACTGCTTGTAAATTAACTAAAAGTAATCTCAAAATTAGACAAATAAAAAAACCTTTAAATTCAAACAGAGAAGGAGGCTAGGTTTTTTTTTATAGAGGCTAGAGATAAAAGGAGATTAGGGTTTTAATTTTCTGTATAATTCTTCTAATGGTATGCTATCGGGCTTATTGCTGTGTTAAACAAACAAGAAAACTTTTATTTGAATTGATCCCCTCACTTAATGTATTAAAATTTAAAAAAGCATTAAAAAAATTAGCATTAACTCTTAGTTAAACTATTCTTATTTCTTAATAATTTTATTTCAAAATATATTAAAATTATTTCTTTCGTATTTATCATATTTATTTAAATATTTTTTCAAAAATGCCAACTAATTAATAAAATAGGCTGATATCAGTGACATGTATCATTTTTAATACATTTTTTATTAATAGGTCTGTAGAGATAGTAAGTATTTTGGTCTATAATTTTTTATACATTTTTTAAACTTGTCTGCAAATTCCATTTGTTTTCATAGAATTTCAAATAATTTTGAATTTATCTATTTTTTTCAATTGAACGATATTCAAATTTCATCTTTCTCCACCTCCAATTATAAAAACAATATAGAATTTATAATAATCATATTTAATTCTATAAAATTTAAATCATTTTTTTTTTATATTTCACCACAAACTTATTTTAAAACGGAAAATTAATTTAACAAAATTTTATAAAATTCATTTACTCCACACAAGCTCAAGCATAATTTTGAACAGTACACACTACATTTGGCTATATATATATATATATATATATATATATATATATATATATATATATATATATATATATATATATATATATATATATATTTTTTTTTTTTTTTTGAAATTTTTTTAAGCATATCAATTATTTTTATTAATAATAATTAATTTATAATTTAAAATACTATTGCCACTCTTATTAATCGCACATATGAAATCGGGCAAGTCATTCTCATTTTTATCTTCCAAGAAATTGCAGAATATCCTCCCTGTGAGAAAAGCCGCGGCACAACAAGGACAATCACCAGCTCTACTGCCTCTTCTTCTATCTTCTTCTCTTTGTGGAACTCTTGAATGCAATGGCGTCTCTTTCAATTGGGTTACACTATCTAAACCCATCGCACCAATTCAAGAAACATTCTCTCCACTTTCCATCTTCTTTTCATCAGTCATCACTCCGTCCTCGGTCTTTTTCGAGCTCATCATCCCAGTTTAGATTAAGAGGTTCAAGATTTCTTGGTAGTAGGTTGCTTGCTAGAGCTGAAGATAATGCTAAAGGATCATCACCTCCTTCTTCTTCAGTTCAGGGACAAGTTCAACAACCCAACACCCAAAAACAGCTCAAGGTACCTTTTTTATTTTCACCAAAGCTTCAATTTTTTGTTAGTTATTATGACCATTTTAATTTTTCGATAGTTTGTTAATGGGGCTAATGGATTTTGGTATGCCGTGTCTATATTTGGTTTTGCTTGAATAAATTACTCTCGAATTTAACAAAGTCCAAAAGTCTGATACTTCCATTCAATTAGACTTCTCATTTCCTTAAATGGGTTTTCTGCTGTATTTGACCGTGTATGTGAGAAAGTGTTATTGAAATAAATATGAATGGTGGTTTCTTTTTTTTTTTTTTTTTGTACATCTTTAGAGGCAAATGTCTTTGTTTTGTAGAATGCCTATTGGTTTTTGGAAGTCGATGAAAAGTTCAATTGTTCAAGGGTGTTCATGTTCTTGACTGAAGTTTTGGCTTCTTTTCCGACTAATTTTATGATGTATAAGATGGATGTTTATGTTGTTTTTCTGGATACTGTTATATCAATTCTGCATCTCTTCCTTCTTCCTCGTTCCCTGATATTTGGATGGAATTTGCATGTAATCAGGAGCTAACATCAGAAGCTGAGTCATGTGATCCTCTATGTTCACTTGATGAAACAAGCTCAGAAGATTTTGAAGCCAATTACCAGCCAAAGACTGATTTACTAAAAGCTCTTGCAATTTTGGCAGCAGCTGCAACAGGGACTGCAGCGATTAACCATTCCTGGGTTGCTGCCAATCAGGTTTATCACCTTCTTGTGAAACTCTGATAAGTTGCTTTATCAACTGTTTAATGTGCAGCAACTAAGAAATGATAATTGGTGGTTGTTTCAAATGAAATTTGCCAGGATCTTGCTATGGCATTACTCTTTGCAATAGGATATGCTGGCATCATTTTTGAAGAGTCTCTAGCTTTCAACAAAAGTGGAGTAGGATTACTTATGGCTGTGAGTTTATGGGTAGTGCGAAGCATTGGGGTAAGGTTCATGTCCTTTCCTATATATGCCACAGGCATCTAATATGTCATCAAATTGTCACATCCCACTTGGCTTGCAGCATTTTGATATTGAGCAGGATTATGGTGTCCAGAAAAGAAAAGCCCATACTATCTTGTAAAATGTATTATCCAGTTTCTTTTTTTTTTTTTTTTGGAGTTTGCATCATACTGAGAATAGTAACTTAATATACACAACGCATCGATCTGTGCTTTGCTGCTTGTAAAATCAGAATAGAACGAATAACTAAGATCAACTTTTGCATGTGCATAACAGGGTGATTCTCTTGTTCTCTTTGAAAAAAACCCCTCATGCCCAATGCCATTGTCTTGTGAGACTGAGCAATCGTTAAATGTTTAACTAATAAACCTGTGGATATTGAGGATACAATTGTGGTACTTCCTGAAATATGTTTTGCGACTTGACTGGTTGGCTGGCTTCTGCAGTGCCATTAACTGTTGAAATGTTGCTTGGAGGCAATCTTTTATAGAATGTTTTTATTATTGCTTCCTGGTAAATACACCATGGAAATTGGGAATGTCTGTGATTTATATTTGAAGACAATTATCTGTTGCTAAGCAAGTTTCATGATTAAGCTTGGATCTTATTGAAATCCTTTCTTTAAAATTCAGTCAACATTTTTGCTTGTGCTGACTTACTATGATTCTTGTCTCAGTGAGGATAGTGGTGAATAATAATTTTATTTTCTATTTTGCATATAAAGCTCTTGCAGTGACAATGATAAGCTGCACCAATGCAGCCGTACTTGATCCATTACAATTGCAATGTGTGTTTATCTTTTAAGTAAAGTGCAACGTTCCATTATAGTTTTTGGGTCAAATTTTTTGAGCAGGCACCTTCAACCAATGTAGCTGTTTCAGAGTTGACACATGCTTCTGCAGAAGTCAGTGAGATTGTCTTTTTCTTGCTTGGGGCAATGACCATCGTCGAGATTGTTGACTCTCATCAAGGATTTAAGCTGGTAACTGACAACATAACCACTCGAAAGCCTCGGACTCTGCTTTGGGTGGTAAGTGCTCTATTCTGCTGTTATGGTCATATTTCATCAGCCTTTTTCTTATATTAAACATACAATAGTAAATAGTATTCCATCAGTGTAGTGTATTGCATTGTTTAACTTGCACTCTAATACAATTCACACTAATATTTATGGGTCAGTATCACGAGAGGATAGGCCAGATTCGAAATGAGAACAAAAAGTTCAGATGAATGCAGCATAAAATCATAACTCAACTGAATTTTGTTCTTGTTGAAATTGATGAGAGAGGTTTTTCTTTTTTTTTTTTTTTTTCAGGTTATGCGTCTTCTTATAAATTATTTCTGGTAGGCAGTAATTCTCTTTTTTCGAATTCATTCTTTCTCGTCTGGCCCATTTGATGGGAAGGATAACAGCACTCTCATCTCTCCTATATAGAAGAAATGACGCCTGCCCTTTTTGATCAAAATTTAACCTTAAGGTTACAAAAACCTTAGTTATTTATTTCTCTTTTTGCTCAACTATAAATGTGTCTTCTCACTGTTCTTTTTCTGATTATCTTTCCTTAGCAAAAGAAAATTCTGCATTAACCATTTTGCTGTTATGACCAGCATTTTCCTCACTGTTTGCAAATTATATTTTTTTTCCGTCGAGGGTGTTTGGCCAGTGATTGTGTGATTGTGGGATATTGCAGGTTGGCTTTGTGACATTTTTCCTTAGTTCAATCCTAGACAACTTGACATCAACAATTGTCATGGTCTCTTTGTTGAGGAAACTAGTGCCTCCATCAGAGTACCGCAAGTATGCGCTACAAAATTGTACAAATATATATCATGGATTCTTTTTTATGTTAAATTTTGTCTCTCATCTTCTCTTACATTCACAAGCTAATGCAACAAGCATGATGTTACAATTTTTTGTGCCAAGTTTTGATGGTGGAAAAAATCCATTTACATGAATTTTTTTTTTTTTTGCAGGCTGTTAGGAGGTGTTGTGGTGATTGCAGCCAATGCAGGTGGTGCATGGACTCCCATCGGTGATGTTACAACTACTATGCTATGGATACATGGTCAAATATCCACATTGCCGACAATGAAGGTACCTTCGTCATCCTCAGGAAGGTCCTTTTGTACATTAAAATCATGTTTTCCTTGTTGATAAAAATACATGTTTCCTTAATTACTTGTTTACTGTTTGGTTGAATGCTCTGTTTGACCAATCACTAGCTTGTTATGGGACTATATCTGTTCAAAGCTAAAAAATCTAAAGGCCAATTTCTTTAGCTGTAAAAATCGCTAATCAAACAAATTCTTTACCTCACTGCACCAGATAAGAAATTTATCAGTTCCATGTTCTTTTCTGGTTGTAGAGTTTGATTGTACCATCAGCTGTTTCTCTAGCTGTTCCACTGGCTCTTTTGTCCCTCACTAGGTACTCTTCAATTTCCAAGGTGATGTAATTGATTAAAGCACTGAAATTTTTAACTTAGACTTTGTTGATAAATGATATGAATTTTTCTTTGCTCATTTAGTGAAGTTAATGGAAAGGAACAAGAATCTCCCAATGTTTTGGCATCTGAAAGGATGGCTCCCCGTGGGCAGCTCGTTTTCTCTGTTGGTATTGGAGCTTTAATTTTTGTTCCTGTGTTCAAGGCCTTAACTGGATTGCCTCCATATATGGGCATGCTTCTTGGACTTGGAGTTCTTTGGATTCTTACAGATGCTATTCATTACGGTGAATCAGAAAGGCAAAAGTTAAAAGTACCACAGGCTTTATCACGAATTGACACTGAAGGAGCGCTTTTTTTCCTTGGAATCCTCTTGTCCGTAAGCAGGTATAGACACAAAGATTACACTAATTTAATTTTTGAATTTTAGATAACCAGGTATGGCTAACCAAATGAATTTTCATTTTCCTAGTCTTGAGGCAGCAGGGATTCTCCGTGAGCTGGCAAATTACCTAGATGCTCATATACCAAATGTCGAGCTCATTGCAAGCGCAGTAGGAGTCATATCAGCAATTATAGACAATGTCCCACTGGTTGCGGCAACAATGGGAATGTATGATCTTACCTCTTTTCCCCAAGACGCAGAGTTTTGGCAACTGATTGCATACTGTGCTGGCACTGGTGGTTCCATGCTTATTATTGGCTCTGCTGCTGGAGTTGCATTTATGGGGATGGAGAAGGTGGACTTCTTCTGGTACTTCCGCAAGGTACATTCTTCCACACTGAAATCAACTTTTAACAACATACCACATTTTGCATCACAGTTAAAGTCTTGTTCCTTTTTCAGGTTAGTGGTTTCGCTTTTGCTGGTTATGCTGCTGGTATTGCTGCATACTTGGCATTTCATAACTTGAACATCTCCGTACCTACAACACTAGCCGATGTGGTTCCATTCCTCTCTGGTTCATAAATCAAGATGCGAAAAATTCGACGTACCATGGGATCGGCACAAGGATGTGATCATCAACATAAAGACTGATCTCAAAAAATGCGTGGCGAAGATTTCCATGATGTTGGAATACTCCTATGAGAAGCAAGGAAATTTGAATTGATTATTGATTAGTTTTATAATAAACTGAGGTCAGATCAAATTAATATACTCTCAAACATCAAAAAGATTGTTAACTTCAGTGAGGGTACAAGAACAATCTCCCTTTCCACTTTGAGTTTAAATGTGAAATCGAAGAACATTGTATCCTAGTGAAAATACAGGTATCCATAGAAGAACATTCGGAATGGATTCAGTAATATTGTATTAACTTGTTCCATGTGGGCAATCATGAGTAGCTCAATCGGTTGAGAGTCTGGTTTATTGTTTCATGTGAGATTAAGTTTTGGAAGAGATGATACATGAAGGAAAAAAGAGCAGAACAAAAGGAAAACAATTGTTTGTTATGTGATTTAATTAAAATCCTTTTATTAAGAGAGATGTTAGAGAGTGCAATTTAGTAGTAAAATGAATGTCAGAAATTGTAGCTGTGTATAATTTGCCAACAAATTTACCTTTTTTAATCAAATTAGCAAGTAATTGTCAATGCAAAAGTATGACCATTTTATATTTTCACTCTAATGTTATTCCAAAAATATTAGGTTCAGTTTGTTTTCACAAAATTTTGGTTTATCATAAATCTCAATTGGCATCATTTCATTGACACAAGGAGACAAAATAGCAGGAAAGTAGCACGAGTTTCATCCGAATTTGTTCAAACAAAATTTGTTATATGATTTATATTATTTGTCAGATTTCAAAAAAAATATTTAAAGCGAGACAAGAAGTAGCTCTTTAAAATATGATGAAAAAAGTAATTAGCTTTTCTAAAAAAAAATAATTAAAAGAAAAAGGCAAAAACAAAAAATATATAGCCAAGCATTCCCAATTCAAGGCCATAGAATAATATTTAGAACTTCAACATAGGCTTCTTGGCAATGGGTAATTTCAGGAACACGCTAAAAGGAAATATGAATTAGATATAAATGGTACTTAAACCAAGTACACACTCTTTACCTAAATCTGATTTATTCTTTTCCTTCCCATTAACTACCACAGAGCACTCAACTCAAAATCAAAATCGGGTATGAGGAATAAGTAATGATGCCAAACTACAACTTGAGGAAAACGAACTCTTCGATGGCCGGGATATCTCCTATCCTCTTCAAAGTTTCTTTCCTGGGTTGCTCATCAACTCCAATCGCCATGACAGCTTGCCTTCGTGGAGCAATCCTTCCAACACTCATGAAGCTCACATTCACGTTCTCCTGTCCCAATATGCTTCCAACCTTACCAATCATTCCCGGTTGGTCAACCTGTCGGCACAGTATAATGCTGCCTTCCAAGCTTACATCCACCTCGAAAGATCCAACCTTTGTCAAATGGGGAATTCCATCCTTCACCCGCCCTTCCAGTGTAATCTCTCCAGTCTCTGACATAGCACTGGCAAATTTTGATTCAACATTAGCAATTTGAACCTGGATAAATTCGAGTGGACTCTCAGGTGTTCCGTCGAGACTAATGCGCTCTTCAGCTATCCTTAATCCCCTCTGTTTAGCAGTGAAGTCTGCATTGACCAAGTTCACAAATACATCGGATATGGGCTCAATTAAACCCTTGGTAATCATAGCACGGAGCAGCCTTGTGTCAAGATCATCAGGAGCTCTAGGAGAACCATAAGTCACCTTCACGCTCTTCACACCACTTCCACCTGCTACTAGTTGGACTGCCAACCTCCCAAGTTTCTCAGCAAGTATAACATATGGTTTCAGCTCTGTTAGAATCTGCGAAGGAGCAATAAATGAAAAAAGGTGAATCATGAATTCCTCGTGTTGTACTACCCAACATTTCTTAAAAAGAAAACTTGAAATTAGAGCAAATAAAAGATGAAAGGGAGATTTTTGATATACCTCAGCAGGTACCATGGGGGCATTGACTGCAGTAGCAGCAAGTTCACCTTTCAAGGCACCGACAACAGCTTCAGCTATTTCAATAGCCACTCCTTCCTGCACATCAAACAAAAAGTTAACGATGTCATGGAAACACAAAGAATGAAGCACGATAAGTTGCATTGATTATCAGTAAACACACCTGAGCTTCCACCGTACTAGCACCAAGATGTGGAGTTACAGTCACCTGCTCATGCTGCACCAACTTGCTGTCTTGCGGTGGAGGCTCTACTGTGAAAACATCAAGTGCTGCCTGAGCAACAATTCCAGCATCAATGGCCCTGACCAGAGCATCTTCGTCAATCACACCTCCACGAGCAACATTGACAATTCTAACTCCTTTCTTCATCTTAGCAAAAGTTTCATCATTGAGAACCTTTGATGTAGCAGGAGTAAGAGGCATGTGCAAGGAGATAAAATCAGCAGTTGCTATGGCCTCATCGAAGCTCACCAGCTCCACACCAATTGCACGAGCGCGGTCCGCAGGGGCATATGGATCGTGTGCAATCACATGCATGCCAAGCCCCTTGGCACGCCGGGCAACTTCTGACCCAACCTTCCCAAAACCCATCACAGCAAGTGTCTTCCCAACCAGTGACACACCCACATATTTGTTCCTCTGCCACTTCCCTGAAACATTGAAATATATATATATATATATTTTGGTATATAAAATAAGTGCTTCAGAACAAAAAAAGTTAAATGTCTTTTTCCCTTGCAGAATGTTTTCCATATTTTATATAGTTTTTCCCAAAAATAAATTCATATAATAAACAACAAGAAAATTGCATCCAGAGCTGAACTCAGTACTCCGTAAAACTAAGCATGTCACAATAACAACCAGATCTGATGACTGCCAAGCAGTCTACGATGTCGTTTTCTTAAAGAACTTTCTTACCTCTCAAAATTCCAAAAATAAATTGTTTTGTACTCTCTTTAGCAACATTAAACTTCTTTCACATACCGAAAAAATTAATCCAAATCAAATAAAGTTATCCTAATAATCTCAGGGGAAAAAGAAAAACGAAAAGATTTAACAAAATGCGCAAATGAAACCAGATCACAATTTTGAAAAAGGAAGAGCAAAAAAATTAAAAGACAGCTACTAATCAAACAGATGCAACAGCAATATGAATTAACCTGCAACTTCCAAAAAGAAAAACACGAAAAGAGTTGAACAAAATGCAGAGATTAAACTAGATCAGAATTTCAATCACCGGTAAAAAGTAAAATATCAAAGAGAATCACTAACCAGACTTAACAGAGGCATCAGCTTGGGCAATATTCCTAGCCATGGCGGCCAAAAGCGCGATCCCGTGCTCAGCAGCAGCAACAGTGTTGGCCGTAGGCGCATTAACGACCAAGCAGCCATGTTCAGTGGCTGCGCTCAGATCCACATTGTCAATTCCAACACCAGCTCTCCCAACAACTTTCAATCTTCCACCAGAAGATTCAAACACCTCGCGGTTCACCTTAGTCCCACTTCTTACAATCAGAGCATCGCAAAGCGAGATCTTAGTGCAGAGCTCTTCAGGCGAGAGATTATAAGAGCAATCCACGTTGGCAAATTCTTTTAGCAGTTTAAGCCCCGCCTCTCCGAGCTTCTCGGCCACCAACACCGTGGGTTTGGCGTCGAGGGAGGCGGATAGCACAATGAAACGGGGTTTGCGGCGGGGTTGGCGAACTGCTATGGAAAAGGCAGAGAGTTTGTGGTTGGAGGAGAGAGAGAGGCAGGAGAGGTTTTTGGTGAGAGATTGTGTGCGCAGACTATTGGCGGAGGTGGCCATTTCTGCGGCTGTGGTGGAGGTGGGAGAAGAGGGTCTTGGTGTGGAGGGAAGGGGAGGAGATCTAGGTGGGATTTTATATTTGGCGGAGGGGGCGGGGTTTGGTGAGGGTTTTTGGTTGCAAATGGAAACGCTTGCCACGCACGTGGGCAATGTGTGATCGAGGCTGGAATTTGGTAAATGGGGGCAGAGCGTACGGAATCGGACGATTAGTGCGCGTGGGATTCGTGATTTTCGGTATTGGCAAAATTGATGATTGGATGGGCGAGGCGGGTGATTTTTGCTTTGTCACGCAGTCATAAAATTATTACTAATAAAAGAGTTAATTCCGTTAATTACAATAGATTGTAGGTTATGCTGTACTCAATTAAAATTTTGATAGTTAGAAATTTAAAGAGATTTTTTGATAGAATTTTTAAAAGAATATGATTTATTCATAATTTTTATAGATTTTTTTTTTGAGAAATAATTTTTATAGATTTTGATTTACTTTTGTAGATATTTTTTATTATGTAATTTTTTTACTTTAATTTTTTTGTGTATTTTATTTTATTTTATTCAATTTTGAGTTTAGTTAATTATGTCGTTGATCACATTAAAATTACGCCTATAAATATTTTTGGCTTAGTATATTAATTATGAATTATTAATTTTTACATTTACACTCGAAAATAAACAAAAGCTTTTAAATTTAGTCTATTTGAATGATAAAAAAAAGTTTTGAAAAGTCTAATGACTTCTGAAACATTCCTAACAAATGAAAGGATTCCGCAAGTTCAAACTTCAATTTCATTTGGAATTGACCTCATTAAAAAAATACAGGATAAAATGAGCGGTCTGCAAATTAATTTTGAAAAATCTGAATATTTACAGCCTCTGCCTTTTGCAGGTAATAATTAATAAAATGAATATTTTATTTATTATCCAAAATAAGTCATTTTCCTTTTTTTTAATTAATTATCATTGGTATAAAAAATGCTTTATATTTCAGTAATACTTTTAAAAATAAAATAAATCCTACTAGAACACTGATTTCAAATTAAAAAAAAAAAAGAAGCTGATTTTACTAATTTCATTGGTAATCAATTGTGTTAATTCATTATTTGTCGGAAACAATATTACAATTTAGTAAAATTATACTTTTATATGATATTGTATTTTTAATATACAAATTTTTTAAAAATATTATGTTTTATCAAATTTAGATTTTTTATTTTATAATATAATAAATATATAAGTATATAAAATAATTATAAAAATAAAATAAAATAATCGTATAAAAATTAGTTGATAATTATAAATATAATTATATTTCAATGCATATATATGATTCATAAAAATATAAAAATATAGTAGTATTTACATATTACATTACTAATGTAGCTAAATATAGACCTGACAAAATTGATTTAAACTCATGTATCGATCCAAATTCATCCAATAAAATTAATCCAAATCTAACCCAACCCAATTACCCATTGGATCAACCCAAAATTGATCTATTTTATTTTTTAACTCAATTCAATCCAATATTCATTGGTTCAATTTAAAATTGACTCATTTCATTTTTTAGTCCATTGGGTGTATACCCAATAGGTTTCTTACAAAATCATTATTTCTTCCTCATTTTCTTGTCTTTCCAAAATTCGAACCTCTTCACTATGATTTCAACCACTTTACTATCGGCGTCGGCAGCGGCGATTAATAACATCAGGTCAGCCAAAAATAGTAATTTTTTATAGTGAATAATGTTTTCAGACTAAAAAATACACTCGAAAGAGAAAAATATTTTAATTGACCATCAAAAAATATTGATCATGGTGAGTTCAGGATTAAAATTTGAAGTAAAATCGATGTCAAATAGGCCTTTCAAAGTTAAAATACGAAAAAAGTAATAATTCAATTTTAATAATAGAAATGTTGACCTGAATTTGATCGAATTTTTAAAAATAGCAAACGAACCCTAAAAATTATCAAAATTTACAGATCTTACTAAAATTTCTTTTAGATTATTTTGGTAATAGAAATTAAATTTTTCGGTGACTCCAGTAATTATTGAATTGGACAAATTTAATTGAATCGGACAGATAACAAATTCTGATTGAGCTAAAATTTTAGTAATGAGGACCAATTGATAATTTGTATGCAAATTTATAGGTTGGAAATGAAAATAAATGAGAATAATGACAATTTTGTAAATATTAAGTAAAAAGGATAATTTTGAAAATAAATAAAAATTAAATGACTAAATTGAAAAATTATTTAGTAAGGGTATTACAAGATCCATTAATTAATTAATAAAAATATTTATAATAATTTACATTAAACTCGTGAATCGATCTAAATTTATCCAATCCATTTGAATATTGATCCATTTATGATTCATTAATAATCCAACCAAAATCCGTCCAACTTGTTAATTTGTCACTTCTAAGCCTAAATATAATAATATAACTATAATTTTATTATATTATATTATATTTTTTAATTTATTATATCTATCATATTATATTATATTTCTGGTTATCAAACACGTTAGCGTGTTATTGTTAATTACAAGTACTAATAAGAAATTATTCCTTCCTTTTTTATGTCATTTTTATTATTTTTATAAAAATTAAAAAATATTAAATAAATTTAAATTAAGTATTAAATTATATAATTTTAATTAAATTATTAAATTTTATTTATTTTAAATTAATTAAATCTTATTAAAAAATAAAATTAAATTGAAAAATAAAATAAAATTATATTATAAGTTTAAAAGATATATAAATAAAATTTAAATTTTATTGAAAAGCAACACATAAAACGGAGTAGGTATAGTTTTAAAAACAAAAGGAATATGTTATGGGATATTCTAAACTTCATGTTTTTCTCCATTGGTTTTGTTGGGGGGCTATTAATGTCATTTGACCTAAAAAAAGGCATAAATAATAAAATAAATATATTTGATAGAGGCGAAGTACAATTTTGCCTTGTAACTTTTCTTTTGAAGTTTATTTGCTTCTTTGGTTTAATTATTTCCATTTTAAACCTCGGTTTAAGAAATTGACCATAATTATGCATCACTACATTCAATAAAATATAAATTTAGTTCTAATTTATAAAAATTAAAAAACATAAATTAGTAAGTTAGTATTCTTTTTGTCCGAGGTGGTCGTTTCCTAAAATTTTATTTTATAAAATTAAGATATAGTTAAAGACGTATTCCAAATTTATCTTCTTATAGGTATTAATACTATGATAATATTTTCATTAATCTTTGCATTGAAAATTTAGTATTAAAAACACTGACAAAATGATGCATATTTTATTTCAAGCATGTTTTAAGTTAAAATTGGTAATAAAATATTAAAAATGGCATATATTTACCTTTTAAGTATATTTTTATATTAAAATTATTCTAGCTATTATGCAATTAACAGAATTGTAGTTAAATAGACAGAAATGCACGTAACTGATTGAAATGGTCTAAACTTATCACATTTGCTATGTAAGTTGATATTATGTCTTAACTGTGGAAAAAATATTTAAATTTCTTACCATCAATTTATAATGTACACATAGTAAACTTGCGTAGCTTTAATTAATATAACATATACTTTTTTGATGTTTGCCTATTTAACATTTTATTATTTTTAATAGTAAATTTGAGTCAAACAGATAATAATAAGGATAGTTTTGCTTTAAAAATATATTTAAAAGGCAAATATATATTATTTTTAATATTTTAAAAATAAATTTGATACATATATATATATATATATATAAAGAAATATATACCAAATTTAGAGAAAATTTTATCCCATTTTCCTATTCATAGTTGAGATTCCACTATAAGAGTTTTAAAGAATCACGATTCTGATATTTAAATCAAAATTTAAACAAGTTGCTCAAGAATAAAATCATAATCTATGGTTATTAAATTGTATCCCATGAGCATATAATTTTAACCATGGTCAAAATAATAATAATAATAAACATCTAAAATGAATTTCATTGGAGCGTGGAATGAGACTTGTTTTTTCTTTTTAATAGAAAGAACAATACTTGTTCAGTTGAATAAGCATACATATCATTTCAATTTATATCGTTTTCCTATAGTTTAAGTAATTATTTCAGTTAAAAAAATCATAATTTGCAATAAGGTTGATTTGGTAAAAAAAAAAAGGGATAATAAATAAATTTCCCCCTAAATTATCATTGTTAATAAGGTTTTCCTTCTAAATTAATTGTATGCTAAATTATCTCTCAAAAATTACTTTCTAAATTTGTTGAAAATATCATATTAGCCATTCAAAATTTTTCAAAATGTAAGAAATACACCCTATACTATTGAAAATATTAAATTGTTCCCCTTAAACTTGCTAAATATGTCAAATTATCCATCTATTAATGTTTGTCACGTATTTTTCATACACTATTTATAAACTGACATGTATTTTACAGATAAATAATCTGATATTTTTAATAATTTCAGTGGGTAATATGACATGTAATTAATTCAGAAAAAAATTTAATAAATGGTATTAGCTTAGAGAAAAATTTATATATTAACCCAAAGAATATTTATTAAATTGTAATTTTATTAAAAATTAAATTAAAGGATTACAATTTATTTCGTTAAAAAAATTAAAATTTATTATTAATTGAAATATCAAGAAAAAGCTCCAATTACAAATTACCTTGGAAATTGAATGTGAAACACGCTCTTGAAATCGCGTGGAGTTTTTGGAGACAATTTTCAAATGGCAGCGACGGATCTCGGGTTGGCGAGTGTTTTTGGAAACCAAAAGAGAAACTCCGTTTCGCTTTCTCTTAGCCGTCGAAATATATATATATATATATATATTAGTGCTGATTACTTTTTTACCCACTTTACATATTAGTGCTAGTCTTTCAAACTATTAGAATATATTCGCTTATATTTAATAAAGATAAATATATTAAAAAAATATGTAAAGAAGATAAATATTAATAAAAACATTCATACAGTGTCGATATCAGAAAAATAGGAAAATTGGAATAAATTTAATAAATACTGTTTTAATTTTATGCAGTGACGTTTTTATCAGAATTCCTAATAAGCTCTGCAAAGCAAGAAATTTAACAATTTCAATTATTTACATATGCATGCTAAGATTGCTGTAAATAATCTTAAAGAATATGAAATCACTTGCTATATTAAAATTTGCACATTTTTTCTCACATGAAAATAGGAAGTGGAAACTCGAATATAACATCACTTGCTATATTAAAATCAATTTTACAGTCGGCAGTCTTATTTGGAACAATTTTGCACTCTCCTTTAAATCAGTATTATGGGTTAAAAATTAAATTTACTTTAAATTAAAAATTATGATTACATGATTATCGATAAAGCCAGCATGTGTAGTTCAAAAAATAAAATAAAAAAAAGCCGACCTGTGGGATTGCAGATTCTAGCTACTGTTGTTGTGTAAGCATTACTGGCGTCTAGCAAGGAGCAAGAAATGTAGACTAAAGTCACGTGTTTGGACATAACTTACATCGTGCTATATTCTTTATTTTTATTTTTAAAAAGTATCAAGTTATATTAAATCGTAAAATTAATAATTAAATTTAAGATTAATTACAAAATAAATCTCAACCTTTTTCTTATTTTTCAAGGTAATCCAATTTTAAAAAAATTTACAATTTATTACCGATATTTAGTTATATTTCAAATTAAATTCCGTACAAAAATAATAAAGTATTTTAAAATTTTTATGGATTAATATTCTATTAGTTTTGGATGGTTTTTTCTTCTTTGAAATACATAAAGGTTGGATATTAAAAATTTAAAATTTTTAGTTTAGAAATTAAATTGGAAAGTGTCTAAATTTGTGTTAATCCTGAAAATTAATTATTTTCATCTAAGTCTAATAGCTGGAGTGGAAAATGGCTGAGTGTGCAAATTTACCACTTTGCTTTGCTAAAAAGTGTCATGCTACTCCAATATTTTCAAGTAGAATGACAGACATGTGATATTAATTTCATGTATAGTTAAAGCGTATAGTCATATTGGAACCATCAAATGTATATATTTATCTATCAATTTTGCCAAAATGAGCAATTTTCGTTTAAATTGTAATCTTGAAGAAAATCAACCCTCAATCATTGCAAATAATTAAGTTTCTTTTTTTTTGCTAAACAAAGGAAGAATCAAAAGCACAACAAACAAAACTACTGACGACAGAGACATGGTAGATTTCTTTGCTGTTTCTGGTTTTTTTACTAGTCGGTAGGGTAGCTCATGAACTGTAAATGTATAATTTCAACAGTTGGGATGAGCTAGTATCGGTTGAGGACAATCTTCCTTATATTATTTCGTTGCTATTGATTGCACCGAAGCATCTCATAAAAAAAAATAATAATACTAATTACAAAAAGACCCTCCACAAAGTTTAAGATTTTTTCTTTATTTTTATTTTTATCTGAGTATATAAAAGAGGGGCATTTTTCAAAATAATGTTATTTAAGAAAAAAATTAAAAAAGTGGGGTAGCTCCGAAAAAAATTATAAAAATTGTGTGATTTACAATCCCGCAGCTTAGGCTATGTTTGGTGAGAAGTAATGAATTGTAATGTATTGAATAATGTAATGAATTAGAAAATGTAATATAATTGTAATTATATTACTATGTTTGGTTACATTAGTAATGTAATGTAAATACAAATACATTCCTATGTTCGGTTTGATTATACACATGTATTGGATTGTAATTATATTTATAATCATCAACTTATTTTTTTATATAATCATTTTATTTTATTTTTTATAATTATTTTATATATTTATTATATTATAAAAATATAAAAATTGAACTTAATAAAGTATATTTTTTAAAAAAAGAAAAACATATTCACGACTATATGAAAGGAACAAAAATATCATCAAAGTATTAAATAAGAATATAATTTTTTATCTATTTTTTCTCCACTCATTGAACATACCATTTGCCAAATTAGGAAATGTAATGATTTAGGTTTAGACTTTGGAGAGAAAAAAAGGCAATGTAATGAGAAATACATGGAAAAATTGAAAGATTTGGGAATATATTAGTAAATGTATTCACAAATACATATGTAAACATGATTATATTACAGTATTAAAAATTGTGTTAACAAACAAATGATTAATTACACTTGGCATTACATTACACTCCACCTTACCAAACATAGTGTTAGTGTTGCGGGATCAGAATTGGGATTCGCCAGATATCTGCCACAACAAAAGAAAAATAATATTAATAGTATCTTCAAAAACAGCAGGCCAAGCATTGCAGCTAAATGACAACATACTTCATAACACACAACACCCTTAATCAACAGGTCGAGGGTTCAAGTCGCACCAACAACACAAAAAGGTACTTTGTTTTTGCTTTGTCCACTGCAATATTTCGCTCCTTTTGCAATATTTTCCTAATATATTGAGTATTATATGGATGTTTTTCAGTCTTTACCTCAATGTGATAGCTCTAAAACAAACCCAACCCTATAAAAACTATACTTTTGAGTACCATTGCATTAAAATTCCCCGGAAAAAAAAATAATCATGATTGAATTAATGAGAAAATTACCACATTAAATAATTAAGTTAAAATTGTCACGGGAAACTAGCTCCCCTTGTCCTCCATACAAAAATAAAAGGGACATTCCATTCACTGGATAAACTTTCCTTTGAATCTCAATCAGATTGGCACCAACAAAGCACAAATTAAGGAAAATAAAATACAACAACAACAAATGGCTTTTGTTTCTGGCTTTGAAGTAAAGCAACTTATGATGATGAAAAATGGTGAAGGTATGCTTGAGCCAACATTTGGCCCAGCTTCACTTCAGCTTCTGTAGTTAGGTGGAGGTTATCTTCTTTAAGTTGCAATCCCTTTGCATCTACGCACACGAGATTCTCCATTTCCATGCCTAATTGTGCTTGTCTCACTTTCTCCATGTGCCTTCCATCTCCTGATGCAATCGCTACCTTCATAACATTTTATTTTCAAACTCAATTACTAAATACCCATTCAATTCGTTCCTAAAATGTATAATTTAAATCTAACTTGATTTATTTAATTTGTTTTGTGATCCATGTGACCTGTTCCATTTATATTATTTATAATTTTGTAACTTTTTTTTTTTTATGTAATGTAAATATAAAAATAATTATTTTATACATTATACGTTCATTTTTTAATGAAAGTTTTTTTTTTAAAAAAATAAAAGATAATGTCATAAAACATGGCTCGCTTATTTATAATATAATTCATTTACAATTCAATCTCTTTGTACCGAACCAACTTTAATCCTTTATTATTCGATCCAATTTATCGACTAGTTTATATTAACCCGATATAAAAAGTTAAAAACCCATACATATCAAAAATTCCTATTTCGAATATAGATGAAGCATTATTCGATAATACTAACCTATTATCTGTTCCATCGAATTAACTTAATTATAAACTATACTGTATTATACAAAATAGTATTGTCCCCTCATAATCGGATTAATCCATGAAAATTAAATTTAGCAAACAAGTTCACCATAACTTTAAATAAAAATAGAGTGAATAATTTGTTACCATCTTATAAAGTAGTATTTACACAATCCATTTTGTTTTTTTTTTAAATATATATTATTATCCAATCAATTTTATAATTTTTTAATAAATTCATTAATAAATACAATCAACTCATCTGTGTAAGAAAATCCCTCAATATTATCACCATTAACTCGATCCAAGTAATTAATCAATTGATCAAAATAAATTATTACCGTGCTGAAAATAGAATATACAATCAATTAATTTCACTTTATAAATTAAAATTTTAATTTATGTGTTAGGGATTATATACCTGAAAAAAATATTTTCTTAAATATTTATTTTTATAAATTTCCAATTAAAAGTTATGCTGACCTGAATAATTGGGAGTGAAGGCAAGCAAAGATCCTCTCTCACATTGCGCACGAGCTTCTCCATGTTCCCCCTATACGCATCAGCATCATGCGCATTAGAGGTGTCACTCTCTCCTTGGTACCACAACATACACTTGATCTCTCCTCCTTCCTTCACGCTCTCTTTCGCTCTCTTCACCATAGTCTCGTACAATTCCTCTCCACGCGCCCACTTCTTGATCGCAGTCCCACCGACAGCGCAAGGCACCAGCCCCAGCACCGCTCCGGTTCGATCTCTCACCGCGTTGGCGAATGACATCCCCGGCCCCACCCCGCACTTTCTTGGCGTCGATGTCGGCGTGGAGAGGTTCGTGAGCTGGAACCCACTGGAGATTGGCGTTTAAGCGGATGATATCTGGATGCGGCTCACATTCCAGTGGAACAACGCCGTCCCATTGCTGGTGGTTGTGGTGCCTGATTACGCCGCCGCGACCGGCCATGTTGCTCTGACCGGAGAGGATGAATATGTGCTTGAGCTTTTCGTGAATTTGTTGACTTTCTTCCATTTTTCTGGTTGATGTGAAATGCTAATAGGTCGTTGAAATTTTAAAGAGATGATATGCAGAGCGTTGTATTTGAATAATGGGCTTTTATATCTAAATTCAGTCCAATAATTATGGGCTTTTCGGGATACGCTTTGTACTTCATCGAGCCCAATAAGAAATCCTTGGGTTTGATCGAACCCTAGAATGCTTTATTATTATTATTATTATTATTATTATTATTATTATTATTATTATTATTATTATTATTATTATTATTATTATTATTATTTCTGCTGCAACTAGAACGAATTGAGAATAAGATATATAATTTTTAGGTTAGTCCAATAAATATTTTTTTGGATTGGATTAAATTTAGGTTTTATTTTTAAACAGATTTGGACAGAATTTTGAATTTTTTTTTATTATTTTTAATTAAGTGCAACTAATTGGGGGCAGTTAAAGATATCTCCTGCTCCATCATGAAAATTATAATACCAACATCCTGAAGTAGCTCGCCCCACAACAAGGTCTCTAACAAAACCATTGTGTGCTTCAATCATGTCAACCAAACCCATAAACCTTTTATTTTTGTTATTAAACAATTAATGAGCCGGGATATATTTAGTGTCACTAAGTCTTGTAACGTAGAAAAAAAATGTAAATCAATATAAAAATTCCTTTTTTTTTTACAGTTTAGATTTATTAATAAAACAATAATTCCCTCATTTTACTTTGAGAGAATTTGTTCAATTCTATTAAAACGCTGCCTCATTGTGGGGTTAATTACGTCTGTAGTTAACGAAAATTTTAAGATTTATAATCAAATGATTACAATAAAATAATTTGTAATATAAAAACTATCAAAATCTTATTTTATTTCAATTAAAGTAAAAATAATTTAAATATTAATTTTATATTTTATTGAAATTACAGTTCAATAAGTAACGTATAATTATCATATCATTTTAGAATCAATCAATTTTACAAAGTGTACCATCAGATGCAAAGAGTGCCATACTATCATGTAAAAATATAAAGATGACATGTACACAATATAAAAAAAAATCAAATAACTAATCAGAATTTAGTTTTAATGTTGATTGATTTCAAAATAACGTGACAATTATATTTAATGTATTTAACTGTAATTCTGATAATATATAAAATTAATTTTTGAATTATTTTATTTTGATTGAAACAAAATATAATTTTAATTATTTTTGTATTACAAATTATTTTATTATAATTACTTCATTTATTCTTTTTTATGTATCACTTTTAAATAAAATATAAATTTTATTTGTTTATTACTTTTAAACTTTTAATATAATTTAATTTATTTTTTCAATTTATTTTTTTCAGTAAAATTAAAATTAATTAAAATTAATATTTTAATTTTAATTATATAATTTAATATTAAATTTAAATTTATTTATTATTTTTTAATTATAATAAAAATAATTAAAGTGACGAATAAAAAAATAAAAAAATATTTAATTATAAATTTTAAAATTTAATGATCATAAATGTAAGTAACGCCTCGTTGTGCGGTGCTGTCAAACATTTAATAGGAGTTTACTATAATTAGGTGGCGGAGTAATTAATAAATAAAGAATATGAAGCAAATCTAGATAAATAAACTTTAATGAAAGATTACTGATAAATTTGTTGAAGATCCAACTAATGATTACCAAATATAATATTAATATATGCAATGCAATAAATAAGTTCTGATTAACTAGTCAAACATAGAAAAGCATGCACATTCTCTTATGACATATCCACATATTTCCTTTTTGCTCTTCATGCACCATTAAAGTCGCAAAAGATGAAGAAAAAAGAAAACGCTGCCCACCCTTTAATCCAACAATCCACGCTTTTATGGGACCCAAATATCGTCCTTTCGTTGGAAACATTTCACGGGATCTTCTCTAATACCTGAACCACTTCTTTCATGGACGGTCTCTTTTGTTGTACTAAAGAAGCACAACTAAACCCTAACTTCAAGCATGCCAACATGTCATCCTCCTTACTCTCCACCTCACCTCTGATCGCCACGTCAGCCAATCTCAAAACCCGGTTCTTCTCCTCCGCTACTGGACCTGCGCTCCATTGGCTCAACTCTCGATCGGAAACAACTCTCCCGGTCAGAAGTTCAAGCAGAATTACACCAAATGAATACACATCCCATTTAGGGTTAGACTTTAGGTTCTTTAACGACTCCGGCGCTTGATACGGCGACGTGCTGGTACTGGTGGAGGAGCTGGGAGTTGCGTAGGGGCTGGCTGTGATGGGTTGGTCAAGCGAGGTCAGGGAGTTGGACCTTTGGCTACCGAAAATCCGACCCGAGTTGCTTGCTTTGTTGGTGCTTAACACTAGCCGGTCCAACCCAAAATCGGAGATTAGGGGCTCCATATCCGGGGTTAACAGGATGTTGCTTGGTTTGATGCTGCCATGTACGCGTTTTTTCTCATGGATGAAGGCTAATCCTCTTGCTATACCTCTTGCAATCTTGAACCGGACTCCAAGAGGTAGATTAAACGGTGATGAACCCGGTTTCCCTGTAAAATTGTAACATTAGGAAATTTCATGAACACAAACACAAAAAAATTTAATATAAAAAAATAATAATTTCATATTTTTCATTAATGTATTCAATCCATATAAATATACTTGATTCAATTGAAATAATGTGTGACATGATGTAGGCATGTAGGTATATATGTTGTGATTTGGATGGAAGCATATAATTATAAATATATTTACAAGGTTCAAGGAGTAATCACATGAATCTAAGTAAATCTAAAGAATTAATAGTCCAATGAATAAATTAATTAGTATGAAAAGAGCAGAGAGACAAATCACAGACCAGAGATCACAAGCTAAAGTAATAAACACCAAGAAATGTCAGGACCGAGACAATAAAATGTGGTGTTATTGATAGTTAAAACATTGAAAAGGCACTGTTGGTTGCTGTTTTTCTACGGCAGTAGTAACACATGATTTTGGCGCATTATGCGTTTTTCTTTTTTTATATTTATAATTTTTTTTATTTCTATTTCTTTAAAAAAAGCTATATACTGTTCGGCGCATTTTAGCAAGAAGTGAATGGTGTTGCTAATGTGCGCTTAAATCACAGAAAGATGGAAGGAGGAGGAACTTACTGTTGTAACTGGAGCTAGCAAGGCTACCATTGGAGATGTAATCATAGATAATAAGCTTCTCATCGTCTCCCCAGTAAAACCCACGAACCCTAACCAAATTTGGGTGCCTTAACTTGGCAATTATCCTCAATTGATTATCAAAATCTTTAAACCTCTCAATCCCAATTAATTCTCCAATCCTCCTCACTGCAAAAGCAGTGCCATCGCCAAGCACCGCCTTGTAAACAATACTAGCTCCGGTGGCTCCTAATATATACGCCGATGCTTTTAACAGCGTTTCCATGTCCAGCTCTGTCTCTCCGTCAACTATCACAAGCTTCCCTCCTCTCTGCTCATCTCTTCGTATATTGATGTGTATGTTGTTATCTTCATTGTTGTCGCTGTCAGAAGTTGTTGCTTCTTCTGATGTTGTTTCTTCTTCTGCAGCTTTAATTGGTAGGCATGGCCATGCTGTGGGTTTTCTTGATTCTTCCTGATGATCAGCTTTTGATATTATCGTCTCTGAAGCTAGTTTTTGGTTGCTTTTTGTCGGGTTATTGGTTATGGTTTCTTGGTCGAGAGCTTTTCTCTTCTTGATTCTGTACACATAAAGAATGGCTAAAGCAAGGATTGTTATGCCGGCTATATCTGCCACCGCAATAGCTGCTATTGTAGTTGGTTTTAAGCCATTTTGGGATTGGTTTTGGTTTTCTGTAGAAGAACTGGAATTTGAAACTGGGGTTGATTCTAGTGGTTTTGGTATCACTGCAATGGCTGGAGAAGTAGTTGAAATGTTAGGTGGTGTAGAAAGAGTTGATGGAATTGAGCAAAGATTCTTTAATGGTTTCCCACAAAGATCCACATTTCCTTTGAAAGATTCAGTCTTTTGATTAAGCAGAGAGAGAGAGCCAGGGATTGCTCCAGTTAAGTTGTTGAATGAGAGATCAATGGTAGCATTCTGAGGGATTTTCTTGGCAAACGCTTCTGATATTTGCCCTGAAAACTTGTTAAAAGACAAATTCAGGTAATGCAAATTACCTCCACCAAAATCAAGAGGCAATGACCCATTTAGCAGATTAGAGGACAGATCCAACACTTTAACAGAATTGAACCCACCAGGAACGTAGCCAGAAAAGTAATTACTCCTCAAAGAAACAACAGTAAGATTTTGAAGATTGGTCAAATTCCTAGGTAATTTCCCAGCCAAGGCATTATCAGAAAGATTTAACAGCTGCAATCCCTTTATTCCACCTATAGATTCAGGCAACTCACCAGAGATCTCATTCCCTGAAAGAGAAATCACTTGCAGCTCGGTGGAGTTAAAAAAAGAAGTGGGTAGTGACCCATTCAAGAAATTATTGGAAAGATCAAGATGCCTGAGGTGTTGAATGAAGCCCAAATCAGGAGGAATTGAACCCAAAAGCTTACTATTAGGGAGGACCAAGCTGGTGACCCTGAACATATCTGGTGTACCGTGAAGACCAAGTTCTTTGCAAGTAACACCAGTCCATAAACACGGTGTTGCATCATCATAGTTCCAGTTCTCAAGAACTGATAATGGGTCATCAAGAGTAGCATATTTGAAGGAAAGTAGAAGTATCCCATCTGTGTTAAGACCAAATGCAGGAACTTGAACACAAACAAGAACAGCAAGAACAAGAAATGCAAAGAAAGTCATGATTTTTGTGTTTCTTTTTTCACAATGGAAACATAATAGCTAGTGCTTTGTTAATCCCTTTTTACAAGCTCATAGGCTCATAGCTTTGGGGTGGGGAGAGATGGTGACCAACTGCAGTTGAAGTTGTTCTGGTGACCAAATTAATGAGAAAAAAAAAGTTAGAAAGAATGTGAAGAAAAAGGGCACTGAATGAAAAGAAAAGTTGCAGGGAATTTGGGGGTAGTAATGGAGAAAGAAAGAGGAAGTCTTTATCGGTTTCGTTTTAGTTGGGATGATATAATAATGAAAGGGAAACTTAACTGAAGAAAAGGAAAGATGATATAAATGGAGTTATTGATGCGTTATGTTTTGATTAATTTAGTTTTATTAAGAAATAGTAAAAGCAAAAGAGGAATCTCGATTGTGGTACTAGTAGACACCCGAGTGAGTTGGAGCCCATGAGATTGCAGGTGACTGTGCCGAAGGCACTATCTCCCTATTCAGTAATTGACTTTTAACATTAATTTTATGTTTGTATTCTATGTTTTCAATTCTTACTTTTGTAAAAGGTTAATTTAGCCCATGCATTTGACAAATACGAAACCCCTTCTCTACGGTTTATTCTCCATGTGACCAACCCAATTTTTGGATCAGATTATGAATTTATTAAAATTTTACGAACCATAATAATAAGTCAAGTCATGAGCAATGTTTTGAAACTTGATTTGATTCGAAAAGTCGAATTAATTGAATTATGACTCGATAAAAAAATTGGATTGATCCAATATAAAATTCAAAAAGTAGAAAAACTCAAATTGGACTAGAAAAAATTAGATTAAAACGAAATTCAGGTTGGATTAGATTGGACTCAGGCAATCACAAAACTATGCCATCTGTGTCAAAATCTTTTACGCGCACAGGCCCTCTCCTCTGCCTCCTTTGCTTGAATGAATGGGTTTCCCGTTTCCAAATTCCAACTGTTTTCTTGAATTGCATTTTAGATACCATGTGAAAGGCATTCGATTATCATATCTCGATTCGATTTTTTAATGTTAAAAACATAATAAACTAAACCGACATAATTTTATATAATTTATATAAATATATATAATTAACTAATTAATTAATAAATTTAGTATTTATATATGAACTTAGTATAATTATTTAGTTATAATTATATATAATGTACAATTATTTTATTATATTTATGTAATATTTAAATTATAATTTGTTGTATACTAAATCTTCAACTAGGTTAATTCAAATATTAATTTTATGTAATTTAGTATCTGAATTTTTTTATTAATTAAACTAATTTTTTAGATTTATATAAAAAAGCAAAAAAATAAAAAAAAATAAAAGTATAATAAAAGCCCAAAATTGAAGTTTAGTTTCCTATAACATATTTGGTTGATTTTTTGGCAACTTTGGTTTACTCATTTTTTCTGACCGAATTTTATTTTAATTTAAGGCAAGTTTGTTACAGAAATGGGAACAAGAGAATGATGATATTTATTTAGTGCATTTTATTTGACTCTCTAAAAAATTTATTTAGATGATATTTAAATACAACATAATATACATATATATATATATATTATTTAGTTGTTGACATTTTTTATTTAAAAGAAGATTGAATAATGGATTATGGCATGTATTTTTACATACTGCATTTTTAATTTTTTTGTAAATAATTATATTTAAAAAAAATATTAAAAACTCTGAATCAATCCAGTCGAGCCAGTTGATCCATGACCCAATTGACAGGCTGAGTCGATTTTTGAGCTGAGTTTCAAAACATTGGTCATGAGAGATTGCATCATAATTTAAAATATATCAATATTAAAAATAATAATTAGCTTGAATAGACTACTATTCAAAAATAAAAGTTTTGATAAATCTATTTTAAATCACTTTACAAGTCAAATGACTATAGACAGATTAATTCGAAGTTGAATCATTATTTTTATAAATCAAATAAGTCGGATTGAGTAAAAAATTTGTGCCTCTAAATTGAGTTTATATATTTCTTTATAAAATCTATATTAAGTAAAAAATAAAATTTACTTTTTCTACATGCATATTATTATTGGTTAAGTGCATATATTTATTTAAGGATAAAAAATAACAAATTGTGTTAAATGTTTTGTATATATGGTCTCAAAAAATGATTATAAGAAAACTAATTTTAAATAGAGATAATATATAAATTCTTTCGTAAACTATTATCATTTATTATATTTTCTTTTTAAACTAATTGTATGTTAAATTACCTCCTTAAACTTGTTGAAAATATTAGATTAGCCATTCAAACTTTTTTGAAATGTAAAAAATACATTTTATACTATTAAAAATATTAAATTATTTTTCTAAAATTTGTTAAAAGTATTAAATTATTTCCATATTACTGTTTAACGCGTGTTTTTTATTCACTTTTTGTGAACTGACACGTATTCTACAAAAAAAAAATTTGATATTTTTAATAAGTTTAGGGATTAATTTGACATACAATTAATTTAAAAAAATTTAATAAATAATAATAATTTAGAAAAAAATTTATATATTAACCACTCTAAATAAGATCACCTCCTGGCCTGTGGGTCCTTACCAGCAATAAGTTTTGTCTGCTTCTCCTCCGCTGCGCTCCTGCTCCGCACCCCCAACCACTCCTCATCATATAATAAAGTATATGGGGATTTCACTTGAAAATCCAATCTGAGTTTTTTTTTTTTTCAACAAATGTGAGTTTATTTGGTTAGTCCAATTCAATAATTTAGATAATCACTCATTAACAAAATTAATTATTAATTAAATAGTAGGATTTGTTTTTATTAAGGTTATGGGGAATCCTATTAAAAAGAAAATGCATATCATAGGATATGGTGGTAGGACTGCATTATTGGGTGGGGTATGGTGGGTGGACTTTGAAATTGAGGAGACTAAGGTTCATAACATCCAAAATACTTTAGGCACATTTTATAGATCACAGTCACGAGTTCATATCAAATCACATGCGCTGCTTAATTATTCATTTTATGCTTCAAATTTTCTCTGTGTTTTCCACTTTCAATACTTCCAACTTCCAATCTCATTCCATACTTAACTGTGAAAACTTTCCACTTTTGTTTTAAAAAAAGGTTTTCCAAATATATTTTATCATTTTCAAATTATTTGATTTTTAATCACTAATTTTGCTAATTTTTCAATACATATGTTCAACACAATTAAACTCTAAATTTTTATTAGAAAGATTTTTTTTGTTGTTATAAAATTAGATACTCTCTCCGTCCCAATTTAAAAAGTTATTTTTTCTATTTTATTTTGTCCCACTTTAAATATCCTTTTCGAAATTTAAAAAATAAATTTACATGTATACCCCTATATATTATAAATTTTATTAAATATTTATCTTTTTGTATCACTTTCTATTTTTAACTAAAATTAAATAAAATTTTTGAAAATATAAAAGAATATTTTTGTCAATAATTATATATATTTTTTATGAAATTGAGGTATTTTAATTATTTTTTTAATTTTAATAAAAAATAGGCAATTACCTTTTAAAGTGGGACAGATGGAGTGTATTAGAAAAATTATCTTCTTAAGTTGGTCAAATTCTTAATTATGGTAAACCATGAAAATTTTTTCCTTTTTTTTAAATACTTGGATAAATTAGAGAAAATGAGAGTGAATATTGTAGCAAGAAATAAAGTTATGTGAAGTGTATAGGCAACCACACATTTTGATGAAGCCAATTCCAAAGAGAGAGAGACAAAAATCAAAAGAACCCTAAAATCTTGGGACCAAAAGAGATTATGGTCCCATATAAAAACGCTTTGCTTTCCAGAAATGCCATATATTTATTTGTCCAAATTGCAGAATATAGAAATCTCACATCACACCAACAAAAATAAAATAATTCAAGTTACATTGAATCCATTCATTTTCACAAAATTCTTATTTATCATAAATTTTTTTTAACGAATGGTGAAAAATAAAATGAAAAAAAAAATAAGTATTTTTGGAAGAGAATGATATTATTTCAGAAGAATATTTTCATCCCGTATAACTTATTATTGCAGGCTGTCCAATAATTTCTACATAAAATGTGCTGCTTCTAATGGTTTCATAATATTCTCTTCATAAAACAGCACTAGGATTAAATTAGTTATAATTCCATTTCTAAGTCCAAATTAGACTATGGGCATGGCTTAAAACCCTATTTATCCAGCTGGGCCATTTTTTTTTTTAAAGGGAAGCTTTTATTTGAAAAGAATCGACCTTTAAAACCCTATTTATCCATTTGTTATTTATTTATTCAATTGCTTTGGCTGTTTTCTTTGTAACGAGATATAGGGCAAGCATCTATACTGTTCAGTCAAATGGATGTGTGCCAGGTCAATTATTGGACTGCTATCGGTAACTCCTGCTCCAAGAATTCCTAAAACAAAGAAAGCTCCGACCGTCGGTCCAGTAAAGAGATTTTCTGATGGTTAAGTCAGCAAAAGTAAAAATAATGATTTTAGGTAAAAATTGACGAAGAAGAAAACAGTACCTGAACACCTTGAATATTTATAGGTAAGAGACCCCCTCTGCCTTATAGACCTAACTGCCATTTGAAGGAGTCCCACCTCTTACGGAAACTCACCCCAAAACAGAGAATTTTAGTTAGGATTTGTATCCTAACGAGGATAGGAGCCTGGGACGGCGCCGTTTATGTTCCAAGTGGGTCTCAAGTGATCCAAGTCTTTGAAGACTCAAACCTTGGGCCTGAGTTTGGGCCTGGTCCGTTATCAATATGATATTTTTTTTCTTGGCAAATCAAAATAATATGCAATTATCATTTATCCATGAATATTATGTACCGCTAATGTTATTTCACACTGCTTAGTGAAATTGATAAAAATATTTTCGACACACTAACATTTTGAGATAAATGAAATTAATTTCATAATCGAGTTCAACATCTAAATTTTAACAATAAATTATATATTTAGCTTTTATAGCTCGATGAATATGGGCGTGTCGTTAGAAAAATGTAAGAATTCCATATCTAATTATTATAAATGTTTCAACGACTTTATATAATGGGATGTTTCATATCATAAATAAAAATTTGGAAAAAGTTTTGGAGGGAAAATTTAAATTATTAAAATAATATTAAAAGTTTATAATGGCACGTGGCACATGTAGTTTAATTTCGAATTATTTTAATCAATTTTGTTATTTTATTTTACTAATTTTGAATTTAAAATATTAATATAAATATTTTGACAGTTTTATTTTGAGCCGTATATGGTTGCACAAGTGCCATTCTTTAGCCAAAAGAAGATGCAAAAATTTTGATGGCATTTTTTAATCAATTTAATTTTCAAAAAATAGGTAACTATTTGGTAAATAAAATTTAAAAATAATTTGTTAACTATTTGGTAAATGATACGATTAAAAATAACTTTTTAGAATAGATGTTTAAATTGTTATGGCATTTATTTCATTCAAAAATGTATTGTGTCTAAAATATTATATTACCAGCAAATTCAATGTGCAATATATCGAAATCTATAGCATTTTTGTGCAAAACTAATTTTATTTTAGTTGAAAACTATAAAAATATAGTATTTATTTACTTGATTTGATTTGAAATTGAAAAAACTAGAAAAGTAAAATTTTAAACATAAAAAAAATAAAAATAAAAAATATTTGAGAGAAAGAAGGACTTGTAGAAAAAAATCATTCATTTTCTTTTTTTTTTAATATTAGGTATAATTATCGTTATGAAATAAAATAAGGGATATTTTTATTTAAAATAAATTCTAAATCAGCTAATTTTAAAAATTAAAATTCAAATTTTCAAAAAAAAATTTCAATTTTTAGTTTTTTTCAATATAAGGTTTTTTTCACTTTTTATAAAATTAATTTAAAAAAAATAGTATTTATCAAATATATATATTTATTTTATAATTAATTTTTTATTTAATAATCAATTTTTTATCTTTTCAAAAGTAATACCGAACGCATTCTTAAAAAGTTTAGAAGTAGAAAAAGACTATCCATAATAATAATAATAATAATAAAGCTAGGATATTGGAGATGGGCTTGGGCCAAAGTTAAAGATAGTAAAAATGTATGGGCTGAGAATATATGGGCCCATCTTGTCTGATCTGGCGGTCCTGATGCAACCAACTTTCTTTTGTTCGAAAAAACACCGAAATCATCAACGTCATCAACGAAGCCAGTTTACGCTTCCCCACTCTCTCCTTACTTCATTGTTTCACTTTGCACTCTCATAATTTAACTATGCAGACTTTACTCCTTCCGGCAGCTCGCTCACCGGCGGCAGCCACAGCTGTAACTCTGAGTCCGGCGCCTTCTCTCTTCCATCGCCACCACCAATCAACTCAACGACTGCTCAATTCGGAGAATTGTTCGCCGAAATTCACGCAATCAGTACCATTCCCCAACTTTTGTTCATCTTACGATCCTCTTAATAAAAGAGAATCCAAAATCTCCTTCATTAAAACAAACGCTTCTTCCCCAGTTTCTCCATCTTTCACTCCTTCAAGCGATGACGCCGAGAGGGCCAAGCTCGCCCAGGTTGCGTATTTCTTCCTAATTTGCTGATTTTGATTGTGGGTATTTCTTGGTTAATATGAATTGAGGTAAAGATTGGATCTTTGCATTGTGTTTTGTAGGTTGCGAAGCGATTAGAGAGTACATCGAGGTATTTCAAACGATTGGGGAGTTTTGGGTTTTGGGGGCAGCTGATATGCACAGTGGTTGCAGCCGTGATTCTTTCATTTTCCGTTGTAGTGACTGGTAGAATCTCATCTCCTGCTACATTTTATGCTACTGCTGGTGGCATTGCAGCTGCTTTCGTTTCAGTGTTTTGGTCTTTTGGGTATATCAGGCTCTCTGATAAACTCCGGAAAACTGCTAATGATCCTTCCAAGGTATGTAGAGCTCTCATCTGATTGATATAAATTAGCGTGCGAATGTGCATACTTTATTTCTTTCATAGAATTTTCAAGTTAGTGATTGGAATTAGTACATTGCTTGTTTTACCTTTGTATTTTTCTTATTTAGAGTGTAACTTCAATTTCTCCTGCTGAGCTTGTGGTCAGAGTCTCTAAACTAATGAGGAAGAAAGTGAGTAGGATTGTTATAGAAAAATAAGTATAATAGCACAAGAGAGAGGGCTAGACATGAGGTTGAACAGTTCTTACTAAGATACCAGTTAGCAGTGGTTCGTTTTAGTGTGAGATTGTAAAAAAGAAAGGAAGAAAGAAAGAGATGGAGGTCATTTTGAAGTGAATATTATGAAATACACCCAAACCAACTTCGCTTAGTGCAATTTCTCCCGTTTTACATATTTTGCATTTAATATCCTACCTGTCCTTGCAATTTTGTGTCTTCTTGTTTTTGGGTTTCTTGGATCATGCAAATAAGATAAAACCCATAATTTAGAGGTGTTTCTCTAAGTGGCCTTCCTAATACTTGGAGTTGTCCATTATTCTACTCACGGCGTGCCCTAATCTCTGTGCTCTAAAAGAATAAGATAAAATCCATCATTTAAGAAGGGTTTCTCCAAGTGCAATAGTGCCTTCCTAATACTTGGAGTTGTCACTATTCTACTCTTTGCATGCCCAAATCTCTGTGCTGTAAGAGAATAAAAGCCATCACAACAAATGCACATCCCAGCCAGCAGGTCCTAAATGGATTGAGCCTAGATATGTTGGTCTAATTCCATATTCGTATCAGGTGCCTGCATCAAGGGCTCCATTTTGTGCATTCGTATCATGTAGTGATAATATGCTATATTGCTTTAAACAGTAAGCTCTAGGTTTCCCTTCACATACTGAAATACACCTTATCTACACCATCTTATAAAAGTTTTTATTATGTACGTGGGCTGAAAATTGTTTGTGTTTTTAGGCACCTCCCCGAGCTGATGTTGTGAGAGGCTTGAAAAATGGTATAGTAGTGAATCTGTCGGGAATGGGAGCAGCAGTTCTTGGAATGCAAGCAACGGTGGGGTCATTGGTTGCGAAGGCTCTCACTTCCTCTGCTAATCCTTATTACCAAGGAATATCCCCTGGTTACAGTCCAGTTCTCGCATTGGATGTATTATTGGTGCAGGTATAAATTCACTTTCACACTTTCTTGTTGCAGAGTTCTAGCTGCTGTTGACTTATTGGTGAGAACAAATCAAGATATCTTTATTGTTCTTTTCTAGATCTAAATGGACATTGATTTCTTAACCGAGAATATTGATAAATAAACCAACAAATGAATGAATAAACTACTAAAATATGTTGCATCCTATGACAATGTTTTACTGTTTAAGTTTCTAACGATCAAACTTGTGTTTTGTTGGCCATCGCCATCGTAAAACTCATTTCTTTAGTCCCATTTAAAGTCATGTCTTCACCTAAATATATCTCTGCAATTAGAGTTGATAACTCAGCCTTGTTGGAATTGATAAACTTTCCTCTATTGGAATTAGTTGCTATGGTTGTTGACACGCTTGAGTGCAATTTCTTTTCTTATTCAATTAAGGATGCAAGGTAATATTTATGTAATGGGACCGCTATTTTTCTGTCAAATCACTTTAGCCCTCACATTTATGTTGGTCCCACGATGGATCTTGGAACAGATTTGGGGGTGATCCTCCAAATAATGGGGAAAAATTACGAAAACTTTGAATGTACTGTGTTTTGCATGGATATGTACTCAAAACCCGTACCAAGCAAGACAAACTAAATGCATAGCTATAGCAATGCATATAAACACGAACTCAAAATATAGTTACCAATATTTTATATCATTTGAGTTTAACTCCATGTCACGATCAGTTGAGGGCAATTTTAAATTAACTTTCTAAGTTGGATTTGTGTTTTATCCTAATCGTTTCTATCCCTTTTGTAGGCATCAGCGAACACCATCCTTTCACATTTTCTTGGCCTTGTTTCCTCCTTGGAGCTGCTGCGGTCAGTGACATTACCTGCTCAAGAGAGCATTCCCGTCCCAAGAGTTGCGTAAAACCTCTCTCTCTCTTGTATGAAAGTGTCAGGTGAAATCATTATTTTGTAGCCAAAAATGTTGAAACTTTTTGCTTAAGGTTGTGATAAACTTCAAAACTGTGCATTTCTAGTTCAGAGTCATTGTAAATCAACAAAACCAGTGAAATTTGATTGATTTTAAATATTTGAGTTATCTACTGGTGGAAATTTTACAGCATCCCAAGCATGATAGGTCCAATAATAAGATCAGGTCTGTTTTTATTACCAATCTGTGACTAAATTTGACAGGATAGTGAGTGGTAGTAGTTTTTGAAACACTTGGATGCCAAGGGCGCATACATTTTAGTTTGATCTGTAATCTGTTACATCTGTCTGTATTGTTCAGCCAGCAATGGTAAGAATTCGAATAAAAAAAACTGGAAATGGAAGAAACAGGAATAAGGAAGTTAAGAAGAAATGAGGTTTGCTGTTCCTTGTTGATGCTTTTAGATTGATTCAACATGTTCCTGCTACGCTAATTTATTTGACTTCTTTCACGAAGCTCTAGCTTAAAATTGGATTACCGACCATGTAACCATGTAAAAATAAAAAATAAAAAAATAAAAAAAAAGACTGAAAAACAAGATAATGTTTTGAAAAATATAACCATATTTGCCATATGGTGATCTCAATATTTTATCTTGAATTTTGCTGTAAAAATAACTAAATTTTACATAATAATTAAAAGATATAATTGTCTTCGAGGAATATTTCATTAAAATTGATTTAATGAAATTGGAAGGTTTTAGTTCGAGTTCCATTCTCTCTTTTTCTCTATACAAAATATAATTAATGAATAAGTTTTATACTTAAAAAAAAAACCAGCAATATGGAATTTGGTTACAGGAATTTCAGGAAAATAAAAGAAAATAATGAAATTCATTCTCTATTTATGTTTTTTGGAGTATAAAAACAGAAATTAACAAGCGATTTTTTCTTTTTAACTTGTGAATCTCTTAACATTATAAAAACTAAAGAAAATTAAAGAAAAATTAAAAATTTTCGAGTAAAAAAAAAAAAACAACAAATTTAAAAAATAAAAAAGCCGTCTCTATTTTCGGCTTTGCTGAGCGGAGTGGAGACGGTAAAAACAAGTTCCTCTGAAGGCCAAAGAAGCAAATACAGTGATAAGATAAGACCCGGAGCCTCTCCCTCTTCTCTCTATCATCCTCCATGGAAACCACTCTCTTCTCCTTCCCTTCGTCTAAGCCCTTACCATCACAGTCCCGTTTACGTCAGACAAACCCATTTTCCCTCTCAAAACCACTCCACAAACCAACTTCTTATAAACCCATTTTCATCCAATCCGCCATCTCCCGCTCCAAGAAAGAAGAAACCGTCGAAACTGTCAAAACCCAGCTCGAAAACTGCTACCTTTTGGCCGCCATTAAATACACAGGCTTTACTGTCAAACAATTCCAAGAATTGAGGAGATCATTGCCCGAATCCTCCAAACTTCTTGTTGCAAAGAACACTCTTGTCTATAAAGCCATTGAGGGTACTCAATGGGAGGTCTTAAAGCCCTGCATGAAGGGCATGAATGCTTGGCTCTTTGTTCATAGTGAGGAGATACCAGAGGCTCTTAAGCCTTATAGAAATTTCCAGAAACAGAAGAAATTGGAGAGCAATGATTTTACTGGGGCAGTTTTTGAAGGGAAGTTTTATGGGCCTGGAGATTTTAAGCAGCTTGAGACAATGCCTTCTAGAGCTGAGATTTATGCTAAGATATTGGGGTCCTTGCAGAGTCCTGCAATTGGATTGGTTACTACCTTAGAGGCTCCTGCCCGGGATGTTGTTATGGTGCTCAAGGCTTATGTGAAGAAGCTGGAGGACGAGAGTGGTGCCCAATAGTGTAAGTGTGTCTCACTTTGTGGGTTTTTTAATTGTTGTGGCAATGTTAATGGATACATGTGTTATTTTGGATTTAGGAATCCAATTCCAACTGTAGAATTTTGTAAAATTCTAATCTTGATGCTTATCCTGTATTTTCATTTATGGCTTTTGCGAACTGATGTTGTCTGGTTGTTTTGATGTGAAAGTTAAAAAGGTTGCAAATTTTTGAAATTGGTAACTCAAACTCTGATTGGGTATATAGTCATTGCAAGTTTACGAGTGAGTTTTCAAATTTTCTTGGTTTACAGCTTTTAATGAATCAGTTCATATCTGTTTTTGTCCATTATATTGCTTTGGTAACCAAGAAAACTGACGTTGTAGAAATGCATGTATAGAGGACTAAGAGTTGGGGTTTCATTATGTCATATGATGGTTCTCATGGCTACAGAGTTCCTAACTTTCTAAATTTCTCATGAACCAAGCAAAGAACTTGTACCTTTAGTGTTTGGCTAATCAAATGGCTTCAATTGTAATTCCTTCATTCTACCTTTTTTCTGCTTCAAGCATGCAGCTTTTGCATATGCATGTACAACACAGAATATTGGATTCATAACAATAGCAGCTACCAAGTTGGAATAGCGTATCATTTTGTGGTAGACCAAACATATTGAGGTTTTAGAAGTGTGCATAATAGAAATAGATGTTGCTTCCTTAATCATATCATAATTAGCTATTTCACTGTGGTTTCACGTATTGGCGGTCTCATTAGGTGTTTGGTTGAAGGACAGCTAGTAGATACCAAATACCTGGAAATCCTTTCCAAAACTGTTGTGCATTTTCCTTTATTCTGCTTTGGCGGTTGCCAATTTACATTTCCTGGTTGTGATATTTATGGAGGCTTTTCTTTTTTCATCCTAATCATAATTGTTAGATGATTGAAGCTGTTGTAGATAGACATCATGAATTTGATACAAGGTGAAATTATGATACCGGTTTTTTGATTTCTTTATTTAGAGTTGCACTAAAAATCAGAGGAGATCTAGTTCTCCTGGGAAGACAGAGTTTGGTGGATTGTACAGGTACTCAAATCATAATGCATGCCACAAATTATGCAGTGCAACTAGAAGTGGTTGATATTTTCAGTTGCTGTCTTGCTGAGCAGTTTTTGGATGTTAAGCAAACCGTATACTAAGAAAATACATGATGCATCTACGACTAGTCCACAATTGGATCCTGCATTTTAGTGATATGTCGTGCAAGTATTGAGATTTGAGGCAATTTATATCATATTATTCATTCACATCGACTGTCGTCAAATAAATAGGTAATGTGATTTGGAGGCATGAATCACAACAAATCTTATCTTTCATGCACTCTATTTTATAAAATTTTTGGTTCAGAGTACACATTACAAAAATGAATAGGAACAAAGAATTAAACTTATGCTGCTCTTCTGCTTCTTTCCTGGCCTTGTTTCCTCCTATATCCAAAGCAAAGCCAGATTTTTGTAATAAACATTGTTGGACAGATTGCAACTTCCATGGATTGCAGGAACTTCCGATATTAACTTCATCTTTGTTATCTAATTTGTACGTTCCCTCTCATTAGACAATCTGCTGCTTAACCGAATTTTGGATATGACAGTACTTTCAATAATGCAGTTCAAAAAGTAAGCAAGGCCTAAAAGTAGCTGTGAATAGTTAAATGATTCTCAATACCCTAAGGTCAATTGAGGAATTAGAAAAAAGTCAAGGGAATCTCTGCTTTGCATTTTTAATTTTATAGATATCGCATTTAATAAAAATGAGGAAAGAAAGAAAGAAAGCAATATAAAACTGAAGCATCAATTAACCAAAGGGTAAAAGAGGCACTTGTCTCTGACATACGGTTAATCACAACAAAGGCACACTCAGAAAGAAACAAAAGAAAATTGAATATTATCCCACTCGTAGAAGCTAGTTAGGTCAGTCCTACTAAAGAATAACTATCAGTAACTGATACTTGGTAATGAGAATTCCGAGCAGAACAAAAACCTGATCAATGACTCCACAACTAATCTCAATGTCTCCACAACCAATCTCCATATTCGCTAATCACACCTTCCTGAACTCCTGGCAACCCTGTACCGAAATAGATGTTTAGTCTCTGATGGTTATGATATAATGCAATTCAATTACAATGGTAACAAAACTAGCAGTCGTAAAATAACAGTAAGAGGCTAGAGATCCACACATAGAGCATCAATTCATTAAACTTGAGCACAATCATAATGCAAGGTCTCCATGAACCAAATAGCGGTGGTACAGTAAATAAGAACAGAAGCCATTGAAAGGACATTTTACATAGAATAATGCAACTCAAGCTGTCACATGGTGAGGGAGAAGAGAACGGGGTTAAATTAAAGAAAAATAGAAATAAGATTGAGATACTATGGCATACTGACCGTGCAAGTATTATATCTAATATTAGTTCTCCATGAGACAATTATAGGCGATAAAAATTTAGACCTCTGTACATACTGAGCAACAATGGCAGAAGAACTCATTACAAAAAGAATGCCAGTAAGTTACTAAACGAAATAGATACATTAACAATCAATGTAATGCATGAATGCTAAATCAAAAGAGGGCCACTAAACTGCAATGATATTACAAACTTGTCCTCCAGAAGACAGCCACTAGAAACTTTTCCTTCCAAAGGATACATTTTAAAAAAATATATATATCTATTTTCACATTATATTTCTAATCAGGATCTGGCATATCCATGAGTCATATCATGCACCCAAGATTTAATTAAAGCCAAAACTAAACCAAAAAAAGACGGGCAGTGCATATGTGTGGAAGACTAACTTCCTGCAATCCAAGTGGTAATCTCTGCTAGTTTGGGCGTCCTGATTGTGTCGAAATAATTGACAGTAGCTTGGATGGGAAAGATTACAGTTCAGACATATATCATAACAAAACTTAAAACCACATTCTAATGGTAATAGAAATGTTGATGAAATGCGTATCTTTGCGTTAAGAGAGAGAGTGGAACAGAAACAGAAACTCACCTACTGACTCTTCTTTTCCTTGTTTGATGGTAAGGGAATTTTTCTATACTGTGTCTGAAGAACTCTATGCGTTACAGACAGCTTGTCATTAATGTGGTGCTGGTACTTATCATAAATCACAGGTACTGAAAAGCTAAGGAGAACAACTACAGAGGAACAGAAACATCAAATCTTAACTAATATTTAGTCAAACCATAATTTTACACCCACTATAAGTAAATATTGGACAATGAAGAGCTTACCAATATAGGCAAGAGTAAGAAAGCTCCAGATACCACCAATAAATGATGCTATCAACAAAACAAAAGCCACCTAAAGAATTGCAACTAGATCGTGAATTAGGAAATAGAGATAAAATAAAATAAGCAATTCCAGATATTTGCACAAAAAAAGAAATTCAAAATTGAAGATAAAACCTCCTAACCTGAATGAACAATTTCAAATTTCTGCCAATTGCAATATCGCGTGCAATGGACAACACTTGGTTGCCATAGAATTGAATCAAACCAGCAGCCTTAGCTATAGTCTCCTCAGATATTTCTAGGTCAGGTAGTGGTGGCAGTGGCCTAAATCATGGAACTAATCATTTTCACTTTTTGAAAAAGAAAACCTAAACAGAAAACAGCAAACCAATATCTTGTCCACAACTGACGGTTATAGAATTGGTAATGAAAAATTTCAACTAAAAAGAATTTAAAGATAGGGAAGAGGATGTGAAAGACGAACCTGTTGAGAAGAGAAGCAGATTTGGCCCAGAGAAAGAGAATGGCAACAAGAAGGAACAACACATTGGCCACAAAAGACAAAGGATTATAACCAGCTCTTTCAAAAAGAACCCACAAAGTAGTTGCAGTTACTAGCACCGTTAAACTCCCAGACCATCTCTTCCATAACAGCACATCAGCAACTATCAGATTAAATATTCAGATTCAAGTCAAATTCAAGAAAAAATCGACAAGAAAAACCAAGTCCCAATAAGAATCCAAAAGATTAGATCTATTTAAAATGACAATGAGAAGCTATAATTCTATTTAACTGGTGAAATAAAGAAAAATGAAAAGAAGGGGAGAAACCTGAGCCGCCACCAAGCAATTGATAAACGGATATGCTACGAGGAGAAATGGATTCTCCCATGAAGGTCGAATTTAGGGTTTTGCAGTGACAGGAAGGATTGATTGATTGCAAGGAGAAAGAAAGCAAGAGAAAAGGTTGGATACGAGGAAGAAGAGAATACAAAATGTTACTTATGAAGAAGGAAATCAAAGATGGATTGGAAACTGATATTATTTGTGAGAGCAAAAATAAAAATGTAACAGAAATCTTGTGGGCGTTTTCATTGCAATTGAACAAATGATTTATAAATATGGAACTGCTTACAACTCTATACCCATTTATTATTGGTTTAATTACTAATAAAAAAATATGAATGAATTGAAATTTAAAAGAAGACGATAAATCTACATCAGAATTTTCTGTTGTTATATATTAAAAAATTATTTCATTTCTTAAGGTTGAAATAATAAAAAAAAATACCAATATTGATTAATTTAAGTAATTTAACACTTATTTTTTCGTGTAAGGTCTCGAATTGAGTTGTTTGAATAGCAAAAATTAATATTAAAAAAATTTTACATTCATAGTGAGCCAAACTGACTCGAACGGATAATATAAATAATTATACCAAAAAAAATTGAAAAATCTAGAACCTAGATAAAATTATTAGATGTCTCTTCTAGATGAGTGAAATTAGCTATTCAGCATGTACAAATTAGAAAATTTCCGTCAACCGTACAACCTGTAGCTTGCAGGAATCAATTTGTTGTTTGTAAATACCGTCATCCTAATCAAATTCAGAATTCATAATAGTAATCTTGCAGTTCAGACTTTCTATAGGAGAAAATCGAGATATAGACATTACAACAAAATTAAAAATTTATCCAATCCTTGCAAAGTTGCAATCCAGCAGGTGAAATGTCTATCAAATTCAGATGTTGAGACAAACCAAACCAACCATCTAACTCCCTAACTAAGCAATGCATTTTTTAGGCGTAGTGCCGTATCTAAACTCCTCTGGGCTAATCATAGAAAGTGAATATTTGCCTTTAATCCTTCTGAGTGAAAATAATAGCAAACTTTCATTTTTGAATCATATTCCTTCAGTGCCGAATCTTGAATGAATGTTTAAATGCAGAGGCATCTCATATGCATACCCTGGACATGCCTGGCAGAATCAAGCTTGAAGAAAAGATTGGATTCGGAATTTTGGAAAAGCCTCAGCTCATTTTGCTGCTTCTTCACCATCATTAGAGTCCCCTTCATCATCATCTGAAGATTCTTCTTTACCCTGCTCTTCTCCACTGGCATTCAATTTCATCTTCTTCTCCTTCTTCCTCTGTTTTTTCTTTTTGATAGTCAACATCCATTCTTGCAAGCCGGTCTTGCTCTTTCCGTCTCATTTGACGATACTGTTGCAACCAAATTTATTATTACAATTTTGAATCACATAACTTCAAACATACCCATATACTAGCCTGTTCACTGCCTTTGTGAGCTAAAAATAAGCAAACAGCTAATGAAACCATATACCGAGCTGAGCAATGAATAGCATGAACACAGTTTAAATAGACATACAAATAATGATGTTAACTTTTCTAGCCCAACTTAATATCAAAATGAAAGAAATGAGAATTATAAAATATTTTTGAAAAGCAGTTAAAACAAACAATAGTGAGGAATTTCATCTACCCTAGAGGAACAATATGAGTGACATTTGAACTCTACAAACAAAGAGTGAAAGATAAAGGATTGCTTACTTAACTATATAGAAAAAATTTCTCATCTCAACTGGCATTTGGCATCAGAAACTCTAGCTCCCCCACTAAGTCTTAATCAAAACCAAAATCTACCTGGTGATTGTTAAATACCAGAGTTCACAAGCAGCATCATACACAAGTGAATATTTCTCAAAGCCAAGCACCCTATACATATTAACGAAGCAACTAGTGGTGAAAACCCCGCAACTCATCATATCAAGCACACCAATTTAAGACACTACCAATTGCATATGCTTTCAATAAACAGTCATCTAAATTTTCAAGCAGCTTACTGTCTAATTAGCCTATTTTCTTGTTTTAGCCTCTGTGACAGGACACCCACACGAAAACTGTCACTACATACAAAGCCGAAGACACCCCCACAAGACAAGCTTAAAAGCGGAGACGAATTGAGTGAGCTTTTAGTCAATGCTCATCTAAATTTTGAGGCTTTGTGATAGGCTAATCAAATGAGATCTGTGTCACAGGATACAACCCAGATGACAAGCTCAAAGGTGGAAAAGCACCCCAAAACCCCTGGCAAACAAATGATGGTCTTTAAACAGGATGGTATTACCATGTTGAAAAGTAATTATAACAAGAAAAGACATATGACAGGCTTGATACCAGGTTGGACTGATTCAAAATAGCCTTTTTCACAATGATGGGTTAATGGCATTACTAAGGATAAAATGATTCTGAAAAACTGCTTCCAATTCAAAATGTCAATATGTGTTTACCTCTCGCTAAATAATTTTTTTTTCAATCATCAATAGCTTGCTTTTTTAAGCCCTAAAAATTCCCTTAAATCAAGGGTTTATTGTATAATTCCCATACAATTTTAGCATATAATACCCAAGTATGAGTTGCAAACTTCGCAAAAATTCTGCTTCCGCTTGAAGACTTCCCAAATAGAAACTTCCACAGAATGTACACGGAAACCATATTCGCATGCATGCTTAAACCAACATGTTTAGGAGCTTCTAAGCTAGATCCAATTCAACCATGCACTTTGTTCTAGCTTGCTGTTCATTCCACTTTGTGTACACGTCTCCACCATCAAAATTATTGTCTGTTCACATTTGCTAATGACATCCATATTACATCCAGCAGTCATGCCCAATAGAATAATTTTATACACAGTCAAGGTTAGTGCAGTTCCTACAACACATTCTAATTTTTCCCGAATCAACAATTTGATCGCTTTTGTGTGTGCGTGTGTGTTGCAAAACAAAAAATTAACTTACATTTTATCTGATACATGATATTAAATCTCAAATTGTCAATAACAGTTAATTCAATTAAATGTCAAGCAAGGGAAGATTCGAGCATATATTAATTTACTTTATACTTCTAAGCAATAATTTACCTGGTGAAAGTCGCCGGAGCCGGAACCAGCAGAACTTCCGGAGGTGTTGCTGACTCGAACAGGCACGTTTTCGAGGATACGCCGGAGCTTCACCTCAATGTCTTCTTCCTCTTCCTTAAACACCGGGCCCGAGTACTCGACGAGGGCTGTTGATCCCGACGCCACCGCAAGGGGACGCGGCGGGAGTGCAGGTTTCGGTTTGTCTGGCGGTGCCACTACCTGTAAGTCAGTGTCCTTAGGCCTACCCGTCGACATTTTCGCTCCAAATCCCTAATTTCTTCTGGTTTTGGGGTTTTACTTTGGCATCTTCAAAAGATAATGTCGTTTATAACATTCAGCTGTCGTTTATTTGTGCTCTTTAAGCACTCGTGGACGTTTATAACATTCTTGGGCCTATATGTCATTACGGGCCCCGTTACTCCTCCTGGCCGATTCTTCCAAAATAGTTACTCACGTAATCACTGTAAAATTTTCATTTAAAATAATTTTTCAAAATAAGGTTAAATAATACATTAATTTTTATATGAACACGTCATATTTTTATATATGATAACGGCGTAAATTATCGCCTAAAATTTGATAAAAATTACAATTCAATTTTTAAAATTTAATTTGTTATAATATCACCTATAGTATTTCAAATTTGGAATAATTTGACTTATAAAATAATAACTGACATTTAAAAATTAGACACGTGGTACTCAAAAATTTAATATATGTTATTTTAAATTTCAAAATTGCTGTAATTTTGAAATATTATGGATGATATTGTATCAAATTAAATTTTATGAATTGAATTGTATTTTTTGTCAAAATTTAGAAGGTAATTTGCATTTTATATATGAATTACATGAGTAACTTCTAATCATATAATAGTTTCAAAAAGAAAAATTGATACATGTAGGGGAAAAAATGGGTATATATTTTTTTAATTATTTTTTTATATCACTTAACGATTAAACTGTGATTCAAATTATTTGTATCAAATTTAACTAAAACTCGCACATATTATTTACATATTAATACGAGAGCAGGAAAAGATTATTTTTTATAAATTTTTTGAATAAATAAAGAAAAATTACATAGGCTGCAAAAGTTTAGAAGACAGAAAAGACCAATTCCCCATTGCACCAATATAGATTCCATCCCATTGATGTTGATCATATGATTCCGAAGCTCAACCAATTACACTTGATTTGAATATATAATTTTGCGTAAAGCAAATCACCGATCCAATTTTGCAAAGATCTTCCCAAGCCACGAGCTCGATTTGCTATATTTCTTGGAAGCCTTCGCCAAAAGTTTTTAAAGCAAAAGCAGAAAGGTTTCACATTTCACGCACATTCTTTTGTCCAAAAACAATTATTTTACCTACCTAACTTTATTTCTTTTAATTTGATATATTTCAATTCAATTTGCTCGATTAATTTGAATGTTTGTAAAGCAGATCTATAAAATAATAAAATGTTTTTTTTTTGTCAAATATTGAAAAATGTTATAAATTCAGCATTAGAATTTGAGACTTTAAGATATATAAAAAATATTCAATTTTTTAAAATTTAAATTTGATATTTCTAATTAAAGGATTGATAAATTCTGAATTGTTAGAACTTATAAAAAGATAAATATGAAACTATAAGTCAGTTGAACCGGTCTACAAACGTGACGAGCCGATTTAGACAAGAACTAATCTCTGTTGTGCAGGAGATTAGCACTCCAATATCTCTAATTAAGGGACGATCCCGACTTTAAATGTGATGGGGAAATCATATATTCTGATCTTAAATTAATTGATCTAAGATTTGGAAATTATTATCCCTTTTAAATGCAGTGTATGCAATCAGAACCAAGATGGCAACATGTGCAAAAATGCCTAGAAAAAGTAAGTGTGTTTTTTATATGAATCTATTTAATTTATAGTAAGTGAAACAAAACACACTACTGAATTGAAATCTCTAATTGTATTCATTAGCACTAAGATTATTTATACAAAGAATAGTAAACTAAGTCAACAATTACAACTCCTAAATTAACTCCTTAATTAGCTCCAATCAACTTTACAATTATTCTAACAGACAATTATTCTAACACTCCCCCTCAAACTGGAGCATAGATATTAATCATGCCTAATTTGTTACAAAGGTACTCAACCCGACTCCCATTTAAGGCTTTCGTAAACGTGTCTCCTAATTGCTCGTCAGTCTTCACATAACTGGTGGAAATCACTTTCTCTTGAATTTTCTCATGAATGAAGTAACAATCAACTTCAATATGTTTAGTCCTTTCATGGTATACTGGATTAGAGGCAATGCGTAGTGCAGCCTGATTGTCACACCACAGTGTTGTTGGTGAGGAAACCTTGAATCCAATTTCTTTTAACAAATGACAAATCCACATGACCTCACAAGTAGATTGAGCCATGGCTCTATACTCTGATTTCGCACTTGATCTGGAAACAACATTCTGCTTCTTGTTTTTCCAGTACACAAGATTTCCACCAACGAAAACACAATAGCCAGTAGTAGATCTTCTATCAACTTTTGATCCAACCCAATCGGCATTGATGAAACACTCAATACAATGGTGTTCATGATTTCTATATAATAAGCCCAATCCTGGAGCCCTTTTTAAATAGCACAAAATCTGTTCCAAAGCTGCCCAATGTTTCACTGTGGGCTCAGACATGAACTGGCTTACAATACTAACAGAATAGGCAATGTCTGATCGGGTTACTGTAAGGTAATTGAGTTTTTAAACCAACCTTCTATACTTCTCTGAATCATCAAAGAGATCACTATCATCTTTAGTCAAATGAACATTAGGAGTCATAGGAGCATTGCAAGGCTTAGCTTCTGTCTTTCCCGTTTCTCCAAGTAGATCAAGAATATACTTTCTCTAAGATAGAAAGATTCCATTCTTACATCTAAAAACTTATATCCCTAAGAAATACTTTAGCTGGCCCAGATCTTTTGTATGAAACTTAGCCTGCAAAAAGGTCTTGAAAGCATTGATTCCTGTATAATCATCTCCTATGATAATAATATCATCAACATAAACAACAAGGAGGATCACCCCAGTGGTGGATTGTTTGAAAAAGACTGAGCGATCACACCTACTTTTTTGTAATCCAAACTCTTGAACTACCTCACTAAACTTGCCAAACCAAGCTCGAGGACTCTGGTTCAAACCATACAAAGATTTTTTTAGATGGCATACCTTTTTATACTTCCCCTGAGCAAATGAAATTAGCAATGGGATATTTAGGAAGAGTGCACTAACGTTTACCTTTGCAAAGACTAATAGGCATGTCAAGGTCATTTGGTGGAGGATCTGATGACGAAGAAACTGGTGGGGGCATGTATCCTGATGCTCTGATCTTTTGGAATATACTTGCATGATAGGAGGCTTGGCTGGAGGAGCCAAGGGTACAACAGCCTGATCAGTTAAAGAGTCTCCAACCAATGCTTGCTCAATATCAGGAGGACTAGCATCAATTAATCCAGAACTAGGTGCCTCTACTGAAACTGCAGAGTAGACATGGTAAACTAGCTAATCATTTTCTTCCTGAATCTGTGTTCTAGTCTGTGATGAAAAGAATAGAATTTGCTTAGAAAAGCTAACATCTGTTGATATTATATATCTTTGGAGATCTAGAGAGTAGCACCGATATCCCTTTTGAATTTAAGAATAACCCAAGAATACACATTTAAGGGATTTAGGTTCTAGTTTTGTAAGTCCAGGTTTCACATCATAAACAAAGAAGGTACTTCCAAAGATCCGTGGTTCAATTGGAAACAAAGACTTTGTAAGAAAAAGGATGTTGTAGGGAACATCACCATTTAGAACTGTAGATGGCATACGATGGATAAAAAAACATGCAGTAGCAACAGCATCTGCCCAAAAGGGCTTAGGTACATTCATTTGAAATAACAAGGCTCAAGCAGTTTCAAGGAGGTGTCTATTTTTTCTTTCAGCAATCCCATTCTGAGCAGGAGTATCGACACATGAGGTCTGGTGAAGGATGCCCTCTTTGGATAGAAGCTGACATATATTCTTTAGTATTATCACTATGCAATATATGCACATACACATTAAATTAGGTCTTAATCTCAGCACAAAAAGCAGAAAAATGAGCAAACACCTCAGAACAACTTTTTATAAAATAAATCCAAGTCATTCGAGAAAAATCATCCACAAAAGTAATAAAATATCGAAAACTAGTTTTAGACACAACTGGAAAAGGTCCCCAAATATCAGAATGAACTAATTGAAGAGCAAACTCAACTTTCTTATTTACTCTAGGACTCAACGAGCTTCACTGGTGTTTTGCAAAGTGACATGATTCACGATCCACTGAAGTGACATCAGAAAACCGGTGGCATAACTTCTTCAACACTAGTAGAGAAGGATGGCCTAGTCTGCAATGAGCTTCAAAAGGAGAAATAATACTAGAACAAGCAACTGATCGAGTTACCCAAGAATCCAAAATATAGAGCCCATTAGATACATGCCCTTTACCAATAGTTTGCTTCGTCATAAGATCCTCAAATAAACAATGATTAGGAAAAAAAGAGATAGAGCAATTGAGATCTTTAGTAAGACGACTGACAGACAAAAGATTAAATGCAAGACTAGGTAAACTTAGCACAGAAGATAAGGTGATGGATGGAGTTGGTTTAACAGTTCTCGACCCTTCAATGTTGTAATGGGATCCATCAGCTATAGCAACAGGAGATGGTGGGGTGTGAGATTGAAAACTGAAAAAGATTTTAGGATTACCTATCATATGATCTGTGGCACCAGAGTCAATGATCCATTTGTTTAAGGATGAAATGAGACACTTTTTACTTGACGCAACAGAAGCAACAACTGGTGAAGTTTGTTCAACTGGTGAAGTTTGTTTCATAGATTCTTGATACTGGGAGAATTGTGCATATTCTTCAGCTGAAATAGTGACGTATTGTTCAAAGGAAGATGCAACAGCAGTTGTAATAGTCTAAGTTTTTTTAGTTTTATTTTGAAGTTTCTTGCAATATTTCTTTGTGTGCCCAATTTCTTTGCAATAGTAGCAAATGACATCACTTCCTCCTCGATTACTATTTTTTCTCCAAGCATCATTTCCTCCTCCTCTGGCAACAAGAACACTAGAGGCTTTATTGGATGGTGTATTCTCAGTACGTAACACCCTACTGAACACCTCTTGAAGCAAATTAATCTCAGGACTAGAGAGGATTTGAGATTTGACAATCTCAAATTCAGATGGTAATCCAGCAAAAAAACTCATGATTGCCATTTTCTCTCTCTGAGCTTGTTGTTCTTTGATGTCAGCAGTAAAAGGTAAAAGGACATTTAACTCCTCATTAGTCTTCTTGAAATCCATCAAATAAGTTGTAAGGGACTTGGCTTCTTTCTCAGTACAATAGAAAGCCTTACAAACCTCATACATACAAGAAATATTTCCTTTCCCAGAATATAAAAATCCCAAATAATCCATTAATTCTTTTACCAATTCACATTGATCTATCAAACCAAGGGCATCATCTCGTAACCAAGATTGTTTATGTTTAGCATCAGTCGAAGGATCATGGGTCAAATGATCATCGTTATCAATACTAAGTAAATAGATCCTAATGGTTTTGCTCCATTGTAAAAAATTATACCCATTCAATTTATAATCTGTAATTTTATTAAGTGCGGGAACTACCTCAGTGATTAACTGCCCTTTCTCATCATACATTTTTTCAACCTCCATAATAAAATACAACTAAGCCAATAATACAATAAAAGGGCCAAATGGAGCAAAGAGGTAGAGAAAGAAAGAAAACCCTCTGCCAGTGACACAAGATCCAGCAACTGAAAGGAGTAACCCAGTCACAAAACCACCAGAAACAAGTTGGAGATGAAATCGAGAAGGAGCATAACCTTTAGAGGAGATCAACTACCACCAAGAAAGGAGACCACCCAAACAGACACCGAAATCTGACCGGAAGTAGCGAGGCGACATCGGAGAAGAAGTCAGAGCTTCAGCCGCCTCTGCATGCGCCTCCACGCATCGGTGCATGAATAGTATCCAAAAATGGTAATCGGCACGTGTAGTCCACTCGCCGACAGGATCAACGCCGATTTTTGGGGGAAGGCCGGAATTACACCTGCTCTCCTCCTGATGTGGGCGGTGAGACAAACCGGAGATGGTGACCCAAAAAAGAACAGCCACGAACTAAAATGAGATCCCAAAAAAACTCCAAAATAGAGCTTAATGTTCTGATACCATAAAACAAAATACACTAGTGAATTGAAATCTCTAATTGTATTCATTAGCACTAAGATTATTTATACAAAAAATAATAAACTGAGTCAACAATTACAGCTCCTAAATTAGCTCATTAATTAACTTTTTAATTAGCCCCAATCAACTTTACAGATATTCTAACAGTAAGAAAAAAAATATTAAATTGAAGAAATGAAACATCCTCGATCTTTCCTTACCACGTGCAATTCCTACAGGTGAGATATGATTTGGCAATTTCATACTCCAAAATCCAATGCAATTTCAAATTTGGGATCATATATAATGATATATATACCTAATTTTTATTTTATTACGTGTGGTTTTGTTGTATTTGTATGGGTTTGTCCCCTCCTTAGGGTGCTTACTTCTACAAGTTTCAATGGTCGTCTCAATTTGGTTGCATGTGCATCTTAAATTTAACTGCAACTTGCTATTAATCGGATGACTACTATTCTTTCCCTCTCCTAAATTTAATTATTAACTAAAAACCAATTTAAAAGTTTTAAATTATATGTTTTATATTTTTTACTTTCGACTGCAGTTTTGGTTCATATACATAATTTTTTAAAATGTTTTTCTTTCTAAAATTTATATATTCTTTTCATATTAAATACATTTATTTTATTTTATTCTTAAAAATTTTGTTTAGGTGATATTTAAATACGGTGCATATTTTATATGTTGATCTTTATTGATACTTTTAAGTTTAACTAAATAATAAATATTGATTCTAAATATAATTGGATTGTGGATTATAGCTCGTGATAAATTTTTAATAATCACAAATTTATATTTTACTTTTTACTTTGGATAATTATTTATAGTTTAAATAATTTGTATATTTTATTTTGTGTTTTGATTTATGCTTAGTTTACTTGAAATGAGATTATAGAATTTTGCTAATGTTTAAAACTTTATGTGCCTAAAATTTCAGTTGGTTAAAAAAAATTTTGGTTAACAAAAATAAAAATGATGGACTAATTAATTAACATAAATGGTTAAATTTATGGTTAGTAATTTTTAAAAATTGATATTAACGGATTGACGAATCAATCTGTACACATTCTTAACTATTATGCGTATAGTAAAAAAAAATAATCGTACTTAATTACAAATAGAAAAATGAATTACAATTGGCACAAATAGGAAAAAAAAAGGAAAGAAAAAGTAAGTGTATATTTTATTGAATGGAGGGAATACATTTATATTATCTTGATTATTATCTCTCTACAATTTGTATTATGTTAAAGGAACGACGTGCAATTGTGCATTGCCTTGGGAAAAATCATGTCCATCATTTAATTAAATGTTGCGTATATTATATCATAATATGTGCTTACAAACTCTTGGATTTACGTACGAACATTCTCAATAATTCCTTATATTTGGGAATTTTTCTTTTTTGGGTCATAGTTTTGACAAATAATAATAATAATAATAATTACATGCATGTGATTTTTTTTTCTTTGTGCAACAATTAGTTTGCGCTATCAATTGTTGAACTGAATTTCATTTATTTGAAAATACAACTAATTTTTTCCTTCTTTTCATTAAAAAAATTGTTTTTTTATTTTTTCTTAAATTTTTTGCATTGAAGGAAACGAATGAAAGATATACATTAATTATATTAAAAAAAATCAAAATTGCAAATTGATTTGAGCTATACATTAAATTTGGTCTCCTAACGAATATTTTAAAAATAAAATTGATCGTAAGTGGATTTAAATTTAAATTTCTACTTTTGTTTTTTCTTTTCAAAAAAAGTTAATTTTAAAGCAAACACGTATATTTTCTAAAAAATATAAAATATGAGAAAATATTTATTTTAATTGGATCCAAAATAATGAATCAAATTAGTTATATATATATATTTTGGTATAATTACTGGTATTATTCAATTTGAGTCAGGCTGACTCACTACGAGGGCAAAATTTTTTCAATATTAATTTTCGTAATTTATAAGATTTAAATTTGAAATTTTATTTAAAATAAACAAGTATCAAACTATTTAAATTAACTAATATTGATAAATTAGTTATATCTTTTGAAAGTAATTATATTTTTTAAATTAGGTTGAAAATTTGATTTGATTTATAAGTATTTTAATTGACATATTGTAGGGGAGGAAATTAAAATTGGAGCAAATGTGAACAGTTGAAAATTGAAACCAAGAAATTCCAAAGAAAGAGACAAGTGAAAGCAACAACCAACAGCGACGTTATGGAGATACAATGATTATAGTTTTGAGGTTCGCCACCCAATTGGCAAAATTGGAAATGCCTAGTTGCCTTATAAATGGGGATTGAGTTCCAATCCCAGATTCAGTTTCTACCACGCTAAAGACAAAACAAAACCCAAAAAACAATTCGGTTCGGTCGGTGACCGCCTCGTGTCGGTGGCTACCGTTAACATGTCATACCTTCACAGCCTGGACTTTGCCAGCTTGTCAGTTACCCAAACATCTCCTTCACTTTCTTTGTCTTTTGTCCACGTCAACTATATACCTTTTACCAAATCATAAATTATAAACGTAACAAAATTGACCAAAATTTATTAATTAAACTAAATTTATTTAAAAAAATTGATCTAATTTAATCAAATATTTATTAAATTAATTTAAAATTAATTTATTTTATTTTTTAACCCAATTCAATTCAATACCCACTGAATTAACTCAAAATTAATTAATTTCATTTTTCAACCTATTAAATCTATACTTAATGAATTTCTTACAAAGATCCAATAAATTCCTTACAAAATTCTTATTTTTTACTCATTTTCCTTTCTTTTCCAAACCCTAACTCTTCACTACGATTTCAACCACTTTACTATCGGCATCGACAGCGGTAATTAATAACACCAGATCAGCCGAAAACAGTAATTTTTTATGATAAATAGTATTTTCGAATCGAAAAATACACCAACAGTAAAAAATATTTTTATTGACTATCGGAGAATATTGATCATGGTGAGTTCGAAGCTGAAATTTAAAGTGATACCAAAGTTAAATATGTCTCAAAAAGTAAAAAATACAAAAAAAATAATGAGTTAATTTTGATAATAGAAAGGTTGACATGAATTTGATCGAATTTTTAAAAATAACAAACGAACCCTAAAAATTACTAAAATTTGTATATCTTACTAAAATTTCTTATAGATTATTTTGGTAATAAAAAATGAATTTTTTTGTGACATCGATAATTATCGAATCGAACAAATTTGATTGAATCGGATCGGTAATAAACTTCGATTGATATGAAATTTTAGTAATGAGAACCAATTGATAATTTATATGTAAATTTATAGGTTAGAAATGAAAATAATAGCAATTTTATAAATATTAAGTAAAAAGGATAATTTTGAAAATAAATAAAAATTAAAGGACTAAATTAAAAAGTTATTTAGTAAGGATATTACAAGACCCATTAATTAATTAATAAAAAATTTTATAATAATTTACATTAAACCTATGGATTGACCCCAATCCATCAAATTCATTTATGACCCATATTTTTTATCCATTAATAATCCAACCCATTAATGATCCGTTCATTAATAACTCAATTCAAACCCATCCAACCCGCACATTTGTCACCTCCAATAAATTACCAACGTTTAACCTAATATGTATTTTGAAAAAAAAAACCTACTAACCAATAAGTATTGATTAATTACGTAAATTAACTCGGCTCCAATTGAATTAGTCAGCACTTGTAGACTTCCAATATCAATAATTAATTTAAACAATTCTAATAATCTTTACCATAACAAATATTTAAGGTAATAATTTATTTATTTTAGTTCCAAAAACCCAGTTAATAAAAATAATGTATAATGTTTTCTATTATTATTTCAATTGCTTGCAGTTTAATTTTTTCAATTATATGCGGTACATTTTTTTTTAACAGATAACAGTTCAAAAAAATATCATAGAAAAATAAATATTCTTCAAATAAAGGATTAATGGTGTGAATATGAATCTAATATATATAATTTAGGTAAATATCATATTATATCATGTTATTCAAGACAATCTTAAAATGATAACTTTATAAAGAAACTAAGTTGGACTTGCCTGCCAAGTTTTTTATTCCTTTGTCGGAGGGTAGATAGCATCATTTTGTCCTCAATATTTATTTTAGACAATTATTATATTCTTTAAATTATTTTTCGAGCAAAAGTGCTTCTATAAATTTCAAAATAATTAAAAATATAATTATTGAAATTTAAAAATATGTAAAATCATCAAATTTTAGCACAATTCTCAGTAAATGCTCCAAATTTTTTGTTTCAAATGTATTAGCCTGCTATCTATAACTGAAAGTATTTTGAATTTTGTAAATTTTGAATTCTATAGCCTACAGTGATAATATTAATTAATTCTTATTTATTTTTAAACATATAATTGATTGATATATATTAATAAAAAAATTAAAAATATACAAATCTCAATAAATGTAAAATATAGTCCAGGAAATTAAAATACGAAGACAGAGACTTTCAAAAACGATCACGTAATGCTATCCAGGCTGTCTCACGGTCAAAACTAATCCTTTTAACCGCCAACCTAAATTCAATTTATCGCGATATTTTCCCGTTAACTCACTTTCCATTTGAGCAACTTCCATAACGGTAATAACCAGCCCGTTAGGGAAACTATAGCGAGAAAAAAACCTTTCAAATTCCCATATTTAGCGAGATTTTAGTTTAGATTTTTTAGCAATCCAACCACCTTACGTGGCAGTTATCCAGCTGTACTTCTCTAACCGGTAACTGAAAACTCCCGGTTCTCCAACACTCTTCCTCCGCTTATCGGTTCACCAGCTTTATCAGTTACCCTAACTCTTTCCTTTATATACCTTCCCCTGTTTCTCCCGTCTAAATGCTCAGCAAGTTTTTATTCTTCACCGCCTCTCTCTCTCTCTCTCTCTACCTGGTTTTTTTTTTCTTGTATCAATGGACCAAGATTCATCTATGGATCGGGTTAAGGGTCCCTGGAGCCCCGAGGAGGATCAACTACTTCAGAAGCTTGTTAAACGCCATGGAGCTCGAAACTGGACGTTGATATCCGAATCGATACCTGGAAGATCCGGGAAATCTTGCCGTCTGCGGTGGTGTAATCAGCTTTCGCCGGAGGTGGAGCACCGTCCTTTTGCGCCGGAAGAGGACGAGATCATCATCAATGCGCATGCGAAATACGGCAATAAATGGGCCACAATAGCGCGGCTCCTAAATGGCCGTACAGATAACGCCATAAAAAACCATTGGAACTCGACGCTGAAGAGGAAATACTCGGCGATGGTGGAAAGCGGGATTATTGAACTTGAACCGCCGGAGAAGAAATCTACGGCGATGATGTCGACTCCGTTAAGTCCTTCTCCTTCTTCGGGATCCTACGTCAGCGATGCGGATTTGCCAATGACGTCACCAACACGGCCAATGAAAAGCGATAACGACGACGTTTCAACTGAGCTGACACTGTCGCTACCGGGGAATAACAGGTTGTGGAGAAGTGAGTCGGGCGGTGAAGATTTGTTATCAGTGTCATCAACTGAATTTGATGAGAAAACGATGACGTTTAGTCCGGAGTTGATGGCGTTGATGCATGAAATGATTAGAAAGGAAGTTAGAGATTACATGGAATGCAATGTGATTAGGAAGGTAGATTAGTTGCGTAATTAAAAGATATTTGGTTATAGGGAGAAAAAAATGGAGTGTACAGACTTTCTACAGATGGGATTTAGGAAAAAAAAAATAAAAAAATTCAAAAGGGAAGAAAATGAGAGTGAGATCTGATTAATCTCCTTATGCTTTGAATTATTGCTATTTTCTCTCTCTCTCTCTCTCTCTCTCTTTTTTACTATGTTTAATTTAATTGGCTGCTCGTGTTTTGGTTGGCTGGCGGTGGTTGTACGGTTGCGTACGGCGGTTGTACAACATTGGACGCTGCAGCCCTAAGCTTTGGGCTTGCCCAGTAGAAAACTAGAAGATGACTTCACGTGCTCCAGCCCATACTAACTAATGATTATGCTGCCATTCGATTTTTCAGTTTAACATCTTCAAAATTTTGGTTTTGATTAACTACATCAAAGGATATTTACGCGGCTGATTAGTTTTTTTTTTAATCTCTCGAAATAAAAATAATGAAGTGTTAGAAGAAATTGGTTTTGTTCACTATTTTCGACTAATTATCTTAAAGGGATTAGAAGAAACTTGAGGAGAAAAAATGGAAAAGAGGAGTGGAAAGAAATTGTGAAACCACATCATGTGGTTTCTTAAAAGTAATTTTTATTATAAAATTCTTTAATTTTGTTGACAAACATTAAAGAACAAAAACAAAAAAAGTAATTTAAATATATGTGTCTCTATTTGATTTCTCAACAATTTAATGAAATGTCAAAAATCAAAGTAGTACCGAACAAGTTTTTGCTTATAGTACAAGTTTAATTCTATTTTAAAGTCTCATATATATGTGTGAAAAAATTATATTGATTACTAAAATATAGTATTATAAGAAAATCATATTAATTAAAATTTTCTAATATCATACTTGAAATGAACAAAATCGACTATAATAAATAAAAAAATTAAATCCTAATGTTAGAAAGATGATAAAAAGCCATAGGATAAAATAAAGTTTATCCAAAAATAGGGTTTTAAAAAAATGGAAAACAAGGGTTACAATAAACATATTTCTAATTTTAGAATTTTGAAAATTAGCAGGGGTATGTATCAGCATTTGAAATGGTGGTCCTGCATTTTTGACCAATTGAAGTGCTTGAAACCGACAGAATATTGTGCTAGTATTCGACCGATGAGCCCCTTGGATTGCTGGGAGTTGGCATGTGTTTTGCGCCGATATATGACAACTATACAAGTGACTCGTCCATATAAATTTCACTCCCACAAAAGATGGTCTGCAGTTAAAAAGGAATTGCGTGAACACTAAACAAAACATGAAAGTACTGAAATGAATCAAATAGAAGGGCGAAAATTGTTATCCTACATCAAGTTAAACCTTGATTGTGTATCCGACTATAACATAACATTTGTTTGAAATAGAAGACATGTATTAACCAGAGATTAACCAAAGAAGAGCAATAATAGTTGATAGATAGATGGATACAAATGATTATAATTTGAGCATACCAGGTATCCATGGAAAAGTTGTTTGAATCTCGATTGTAGCCACTTCTTCTATTGATTTAACAGCGACCTTATTGACCTTCACAAGCCGAATAACCTCTATGGGGGTCTCCACCGAAGGAGGGGCAAATTCAACTACTGTGGATGCTAGTGCTGGTGAGGGTACAACTTGAATTGGAACAGAATAGGCATGCATGTTCTGTTCACGAGGGGCATCAATTGTCTTCTGGTTACAAAGGAGGAGCTGGTGGTGGTGGCAACAATAAAGAAGATGTCACATTTTCTAAGGACCTGGAATCAAAAGGCGGTTGATGTTACTTGCCAAACCATTTCTTCTTCGAAGAATTTGATTTCTAGGAAATGATAATTAAAGGTTAAAAAAAAATCCAACTTCTCAAACGTCGTCTTAGGTTAAACCCACCATGTCAATTACCGGCACAAAAACATGCCGGTTTCCAATAGTTCAAGGGGCCCACCAGTCGAATATTGGCATAATATTTTAACGGTTTCAAGTACCCCAATAGGTTAAAAATGTGGGGCCCACCATGTCAGATACCGACACATATCCTTATCGGTTTTCGGCACCCTAAAATTAAAATATATTTATTGTAACTAATTTTTTAAACACCTTGTTTACAAAAAAAAAGATAGTTTCAAAAAAGAAAAGAAATGATTACAAAAGTTTAATAATATGAAATTTTTATTAAAAAATGCAATTGATGTCTTAAGCAAAGGGCGTGAACATAGGTGTAATATGGTATATTATGCCTGAGAAAAAAAATTGAAATTACTATAAAATCAAATCAATTCTTTCAATTAACAGATTCGATAAATTTGATTTTGATTTTGATTTTTAAAATTTTTGGCTATTGATTTTAATTTTTGAGTACTCATTAACCGTTTCATGTATATATTATTTTTTATATTTTAACATTTTTTATTTATTTTTAATATTTTTTATTTATTTATGATCCGTCAATTTATAATCCAATTCAAACATATCCAATCCGTCTATTTGTCACCTCTAATTTAAACTGTAAAATATATTTATATTATATTTTTATTTTTATACCTTAATTTTATACATTTCTCAATAAAATTTATGTAGTACATTAAAGTATATTTAAATTATATCATTATTTTTTAATGTGTGGAGTATTTTTTATATGGAATGATTAATTAACCTTTATATATATTATTTCTTATTATATATACTGATTTCTACATATTATTTGATAACACTTAATTACATTATCTTATATTTTATAGTCTATGTTTTAACATTAAACTTTTTGTCCATATTTTTTTTGGCTTAAAACTAAGCATGTTATTTTGTTGAAATAATTAACCATAAAAAAGTGAAACATGAATTTTAACTAGTATATTATGTTTGCTTTGTAATTTTTATTTTGAACATTTGAAATTGAATAGAATATATATATATATATATATAACGTCCCGACCTTTAATTACTTGATTAATAACCAAACCAACCCGATAATAAATTGAATAATAAATAAATGAGTACCTAAAAATATAATAAAGCATGGAAAACAAGAAATTATGCATATGTGTGTATTTGATTTGGGGGCAAAATGTAAATAGAAGGAGTGAAAGGTTGAAGGGATAAAGACTTCGGGGACCAAAGAGGGAATTCGCCAAAACTATGTCGTTTTGGCCATAGGATTTCCTCTTTCTTTTCTTCTTTTTTCTTTTTTTGGTTGGCTGATCGGGAATTGCTTCCTAAAGAACCACCTTCCCTGTCCTCCCATCCCTTCTTCTCCTTCTCTCCGGTCCGGCCATGCCAGTAGCCCCCGCCGTTGCAGCCGTCCACGCCACCGCCTTCCTCCGCTTCTTCTCCTCCCTAGTTCGGCCCCTCCTCCATCCGACCCTCTCTTGTGTTGCTCTCCTTCTCTACTTGTTGGGTAAGCTTCTCTTTACTCCTAATTGTTGGTTTATGTTGAGAAATTTGAGGGAGAAGTGATAAACATTTAGATCTAGGGATTTATTTAATTAGGAAAAAATCTAATCCATGGTGGTTAGATGAACATTTAGCTAAATAATTGTTTTAAATTGCTATAATTTATGAATTTGCATATTAATTGTTGAGAAATTCTTGTGGGTTATGGATTTGTGTAGAGAGAAGAAATGGAGTAGATGAAAGAGAAGTAAATTAATGATGGTTTAAAGTTTTAAAAGCTGAAAATTTAAGAAGAAATCAACAAAACAAGTAAGTGTTCAAGCAAATTTATTTTTCCTTTTTGATTATGCTTTATGTAAGTTAGAATTTTTTTTTAGTTATTGCTGATTTTGTTATAATTAGAGTTATGTAAATTAAGTTTGAATTTAAATGAGGCTATGATTAAGGTTGGTTATGAATTTAAGGACCAATAGACATGCATTGTAGATGATGTATATTGGATATGCTTTATGTATGTGAAGATTTTTGAATTATAGTTGATTTTATTGTGATTAAGGTTGCAAACATTGAGTTTAAGGTTAAACAAAGTTGTGTTTATGAATTAATTGTGAAATTAAGAATTAATAGGTATGTTTTATAATTAAAATAAATTAAGTATGGCTTTGAGATAGCCAATGTAGTTAGAGAAAATTTTACCTGAATTGTAGCTGATGAAGTAAAGCTATTTTGATTTTTAATTCTTGATGTAACAATAAGTTGCTAGTCTAAACATGTTAATGAAGGCAAACAAAGGTGAAATTGAAGGTTAAATTATTTGATTAAAAATAAGTGAAGTATGTTTGTTGTGAAAGTTACTTACAAGCATAATTAAATGCTCAATAAGAAACTTTTAAAAAGAAATAAATAACCTAAGCTATCGAAATTTGTAAATTTATTGTTTGTCCTTAGTAAAACCAGACAAAAATTAGAGAAATTGAATAAAATTGGCATTCCAACTAGGAAATTAACAATACGGCGCCTTGATACGTAACACCGGATTGGATGGCTCCGAGAGCTTTTCCGGTGTATGTAATTAAATTGAATCATAGACTAGATGACTCCGAGAGCTCGGCCTACATTTGCGTGTGTGTGTGTGTGTATATATATATATGTGTGTGTGTGTGTGTGTGTGTGTGTGTGTTTGTGTGCGTGTGTGAGAATGAATGCATATGGTTAATAAAAAAAATTTACTTATGTCGACTGAAAAGATCTTTAAAAGAGAGATTGAATGGTTTCGAGAACTCGGTCCTCCGGTTAGATCCCGTTTATCTAGCTCGATGCGATTCTGCTAGATTTACTTGTGGCAAATATTGAGCATGAACGTTAAACTTTTCATTCAAATACATTAGAAACTTTTATTAGTTAGACAATTAGTTAAGCTAATAAATAAATAATTATATATACCTGCTTAATATGCCTTTGATGGATTTTTCTTATCGTTCATGTGTGTTTGGTAAATAAGAATGTGCATTGCTTGACAATTTGAACTTGTATATGCTTCGGTTATTTATTACATATTTTGAAAAAATAGAATTGTTTGAGCACCACTAAGTAATATGTTTAGCACGTGGGTTTTCTTTCCGCGCATAGGTCGAAAAAATTTATTTTGAAGGAAGTAGATAATGGATCTGCATTAAAATTTGGGTCACATCAGAAGAGTGGAAGGATTTTGAGGTGGATGCGCTTTGTTCTTTCTATTTTCTCTTTACATTTTGGCATGTATAATTAATTATGACTAACAGTGTTGCAAAATTATGTTGGAATTAGTGTAAAACTAATTATGTTGCGTTTTATATAATAGTTGGATTTTGAGATTTAAAGTATTGGAGGAAGGGCATTGAATGTAGTGTTAGGATTTGAATTGGAGATGGATGGTAGATTAGATGTTATTGGAGTGTTTTAAATGCTTTTCTTTCAGGGGTTTTCAAGAAATTTAGGGGATACTTTGTCGAAATTTTTTTTACAAAATAAATAGTATTTTAATTAACATTTTATTTAACTTGGTTAGAACAGCTTAAACCCGATTGTGACATCTGGTATCCGGATCTTTAACTGACCGGGTATAGGGTGTTACAATATAATTATATTAAAAAAAATTTGTAGTTAACTGAAAAATATTAGTTAACTAAATAAAAAAAATCAAAATTGATATACTGATTAAGCAAATATAACAGACTAATTAATGATTAATAATTTTAAAAAATATATTTCAGTAGACTAATTAATTTTTTTGCTAAATGACTAATTATTTCATCCATGCAACCCCTAATTATAATGGACTTATTTTGATATTTTATAATAGTTAAATCACTATATTTTTACATTAAAAAAATCATCATAGTTTTCTTCAATTATTTCATAATTATCTTTAAATTATCTCTAAAATTATGATGATGTCTAATCAAAATCCTAATTATATACAAAAATTTCGTAATTACTTATTTTTTTTAAAAAATAGACATTAAACTTAATAAATATAAAATTTAATTAATATTCATTATAATATACTGAAATATTTTTTCATTAATTATCTATAGTTATGTAATCTCACTCACTCAATTATTTTTTTTTCATATTTGAAGATAAAATAGAAAAAACATAATTAATACTTTTTGAAATTTAAAAATTATCATATTAAATGAAACAAAAAAATATTAAAAATATTGCAATAAGTAGAACGGGATGAGTAATAGTTAACCACTATCTTTTTATTCAATTAAGTTCATAATTATCTTCAAAATATCTTATTGAAATTCTGATTTCGTATAAAAATCTCAAAATTATTTTTAAAAACACATATATATTTATTTTAAAAAATAAATAACTTATTTTTGTAAAACTATGAAAAAAGTAATTAACAATCAATGGAAAAAAATAATTATTTTTTAAAGAATAAAGCCATTAAAAAGCTTGACTTTATTATAGATATATAATATATAGATTGGTAATTATTTAAGGCTCTTTGAGGAAAACCAAATCATAGGCCAAGGGTAAATGCAAATGAAATGATGAGGTAAAATTTTGTTTTTTCTTTTGTTTTTTTTTTCATTTTTTTAAGTCGAATTGACCAATGCTCATCCTTATCCATTGCTCTTCTATTTTCATTTTTATTTTTTAAATTATAAAAACTTTATTTGAATGGCCAAGCTAGGAATAATTGGAATCATAGCATGAAAGAAAAGGGAATTCAAGTTTTAAACTTTATCAATATTTTATAACAAGGAGTATATCAATATGTGTATCAATATATACACACATATATGTTAAGTTTACAAATAATAAATATAAATTTATATTATTTTTAAAAATTAAAATATATAACATCTAATCATATGATATTTGAATTATTGTAATGAAACAGACTGATACTGAAATTTTATTAATTTTTTATTTTAATATTATATGATATCGCATTAGCATAATTGAATGCTGTACAACTTAATTTTTCAAAAATAATGTGAATTGATGTTTATTTTTTATAAAATTGATAAATATATGTATTTAATAAATTATTATTATTAAAATTTAAATATTTAAATAAATTATGAATTTAAATGCTTACATGTACTGAGCCTACATATGGGTATTATTGGGAGCAAATTTTAGAAAAAATTGCAATACCGTAGTCAATGAAGCATGCATGCCCACATCGGAATAATTTAAGTGAATATTCACAAGGCCCAACCCATACCCTATATAAGTGCATGTGCTTAGAAATGCATGTCATTAGTTATTATTTTTATTTTTCAAGAAAGCATTATAAGTTACTAAATTTTAATATTTTTTATATCATATTTTTAAAATTTTATATTAAAAAATTTTTGGAATATTACTATTACGTCAAATTTAGATGAAATTGATAAAATTAAAATTTAAAATGTGTTAATTTTACGTAAAGTTTATTTAAAATAATTGTGAGATTCATCAAAATATAAAAAAAATTGAAAAAAAATACAAATATTCAAAAGGCAATTAGTTAACATTTTCTTCATCTTTTCATATTTTGGTGGATCTCATGGCTATTTTAAGCCGATTTCACGCTTAAAAAAATAAAATATATGTATCAAATTTTCTAATTTCGTCTTAATTGGATATAATGTGAATGGTTTAAAAATTAAAAATATCTAATGTCAACTTTAAAAAGTATAAAAATTTAATGTATAAAAAGGTTAAATTTTAGAATGTAAAATGTGCTTTTTCTCCTGTTTATTTACAAAATATCGTGACATGTGTTTGAGTAAAATATTTTATTAATTCGGATTATAATAAAAGCACAAACTAGTAATAGATAAAAAAATTAATTATTATCAGATTCCAAATTTACTTAATGAAAGCAATTGGGAACTTTTTTTTTTGTCCTAAAAAAGTAAGTAATTGAAATAATTAAAAAATACGAAGAAGAAAAAAAAAAAAGACTCAACTGGAAACGCCTTTTCCCTAAGCCCATCGGCCCAGAGACTAAGCCCAATATGTCCTATAGGAGCTGAGAGTTTGGAGAGCGACTATAAATAAATGGTCGGCGTTTCGTTAATTCTTCTTCCTCATATGGTTTTAACCCAGCGATTCAGGCACAACGCTTGCTTGCGTTTCCTGAAATCCAAGCTGACGGAGCAGAATTGATAATTTGAATTCCAAGTAGACGGAGCAGAAGAAGAAAAAGAAGAAGAACCTCATAACGTAGAGAAGTTAGAGAGATGTTGCCAACTTCGTCTAAAGTTCGTGCATCTTCTTCCACATCTCGACCTAACTCCATGTTTCCACAGTACCTCCGGCGAATTGTTAAGGTCTCTCCCCCTTTCTCTCTTTCTTTTTTTTTTTCTCAAGATCTGATCTATTTTCTCATTTCATTTGGATCGGGTTGCTTTCTTATGGCTCTTAAATTTTGGAATTTCGCCTCTTCAACCTCAAATAATCAAATTCTGGAAATCTAGTTGGGAATATGCTGTTACGTGCTTTGAAAGAATTAATGAGGTCGCAACAGCCTGAATTGGCTTAAACATTTTGCAAGATCATTATTGTTTTAACTTTGATGAGGTTCTAAGCATCAGCATTTTAATTGATCAATTGAAATTGTTCGAGGTTTTATCGAATCTTGATTAGATATATTTGTTTTCGTGTTTTTGTTCATTGTAGTGGCAACAAATGGATATTGAGTATACTTTCTGGCAAATGCTTCACCTTTGCACCTCACCGAAAGTAGTGTAAGCACCATCGCCCTTCCCGGTCTTCCTGTTATTTTTCAATTTATGTGTAGTTTGAGAGACAAGCCTTGCAGCAGAGAGATCACTTAGAGATGCTGTCTTGCATTTTCTTAGGGATGCTATTGTTTTTTTCTTTTTCAATGCTTGATTTACAGTGCTTCTGGAAAATAAAGAATTTTTTCCCAAAATATAATTTTGCCCTGAATTTGCTGCAAAATGCTATCTTTCAGTGTCAACGATTTCATTTTATGTTGAATTGCACATGCCAGCAATTGCCTTTGTCTGTTTTCTCCTTTAATATAGTGATCTGAATTCATTTTTTTTCTTTCTAATTTTTATTGTTATCTCGTAATTATGTGTATATCAGCATTCCATTGGTTATTAGTTGACAATTTTCTAATTGAGTAACTTGGAATTTTGCATATGGGGCTTTTTGATGAATACAGCTATCAGCACACTAAGTATCACAAGCGTAAGTCCATTATCCAACTGAAGGGAGCTCTTTTCCTTTAAATTATATTTTTACTAGCAGATTTTCATAAGATCTTTTACTTGGGGTATATTACATGCTTATTTCAATATTATGATTCAGCATAGCTTAATTTGCCTTTTCCAAAATGTTTAGCAAATTGATTTTTTCAGCCACTGATTAAAAGACCGTTCTATTGCTGCTGGGTTATAGAAAGAAGAAAATTCAATTTTAATTTACAGCAACTTTCATAGGCAAAGTAATGTCAAGTATTTAGTGATTATAATTTATTGTCTAACATTTATTATTTTTGGCTATTAGATTCGATGTCAAGAAGTTCTTGGTACAATCGGTCAAAATGAACTGATTAACTTATGAAGTTTGGATGAAAATGCAGAGCTAAAACTGATATTATTAAGATATGAAAAATTGTTGTGACTTTGAGGAATTTATTAGCAGGTTGAGTAGTACATAAGACGAATGAATCTACTAATGGTATGGCAAACTTTTTAATTGACTAATTGGAAATTGGTGTATTCTCCTTGATGACAGGATTAGTAGTTTTCCTTTGGTCTATTTGCAATAAATAGCCAAAAATAAAACCACTTTTACAGGTCTTGACAGAAGATTAGCTAGCAAATGTGCCACATAGTCGGTTATTTCTTGCTACTACTTCTATTGATATTTTCACTAGTATATGCATAAACCAAATTGAGTTTGAATAGAGTAACAGCACCTTCAATTGTTTATTAGCTGTATGTTATTTCCCAAAAAATGATGGGTGGTTGATTCTACTTTTTTCCTGTTATGGTGTAATTGTCAGATTACATACTTTGGTAAAGTTTTTGGATGAAATTGTGGAAGAGTAAAATTTTTCAAGAGTCGTTTAGGAATTTTAGTGTCATCTTTGAGGGAAATTCTAGTCAGTTATAGTATTTATGTTGTGCTAATATTTCAGAAGTGTGGGCCAAGCACATTAGAATTAGCCTGAATTTGACATCTCAAGCATGTAAAGGGAAGGAGAGCATAGTTGTGTACTTCTTAAATGACTATATTCTAGCAGGGATGTTATGGTTCGTGTATTTTCTCTTTTGAATGTAAAAATGAGGGCAACTTTTGCTGTTAAAAGGGATGAAATTTGTGAAAATGATGTTTTTTGTTTTTTTGCTTTTCGTTTCATAAATTAAGGATCATGTTTTGATTTCAGAAACTAAGAATCAATGGGCACGTGATGACCCAGCTTTTGTTGTAATCTGCAGTCTCCTTTTGGCAGTTGCTACTTTGGCTTATTGTGCTGCGTAAGTTGCTTGAACACATCTTGCCTTTTTAGATAAATGCAATGCTTGTTATTGTGATTTTGGCAGTCAACAACTGATGCTTCAAACTCTGATTGAGTTTCTATGAGAAACCTTGCAGGAACTCATTTTTATGGGTTCTTTTCAATGTCTTAATTATACAATATCAGACATTTTTTTTCATGTACATCTACATTCTCTTTCATATGTTAATATCAGTTCTTATTTTCTACTCATTGTTTAACTATTCCCTGCAGATCCATTCTTATTGTAGCCTTTTTTTTATTTTTTATTTTTTTCAGGTATGACCATAGTTCCGCTCATGCTGTTTATGTAGTTATTTCTGTATTGCTATTCCATTTTTTAATTACTGGAATAGTTCTGGCTACATGTTGCTGGTAAGAGCCATCAGCCTATTACTTATAATGATATGCCAATGTCTGTGGATATCACTCACCATTTTTTTTAAGACGTTTCATTTATTAGTTAATCTCAACTGCTTTTTCTAATAATATATGGTTGATTGAGTGATGACAGCTGGTAAATGTATATATAAATAGTGATAGAGACCGGAACATCTTTTGTGAAATATCAAAGTTAACATCCTAAGCAAGAAACCTGGTACTGGATTAAGTAATTAGACATTAATTGCCAATTTATATTAGTACTCGTCAAAGGAATTTTCCTTTTCTTGGCATACAAAGGAAAATGTTTCTTGCACAGGACAATCTAGCTGATTCTAATACATTTGAATTAGCAGAGATTTTTTTTTCTTAGCTTTCCCCGAATCTATTATTTGTTTCTCCAGTTCTCTGAACTGTTCTTTTGCATTCTGCATGCTAATTACCTTACTGGCCATGGAATTTTCGTGAAATTTCAATAATAATGATAGAATGCAATTCTAGATTTTCTTGTAGTAATCTATTTATGTATTTGACTGGGTTCTATTTTATGTTTTTACTGCTTGAGTTCCTCCCCATTCTTTTTCTGCTGGAAGTTTACGTTTTAGTTGTCAGATCGCTGGCATGATTGTGATTTCATTTATCAATGCCATACAGGTTCATGACAAATGCATACCTTAGAGAGGAGGCTCCTAACAGCCATGTGGTTGAGCAACGAGTTGAATGGCAAGTTTAGAAAATTTTGCTTCCAGCTTAGATATATATATATATATATATATTTACCATTTTGTGCGTGGTGCTGCTTGTTATATTTCTGTTAGATTCTTAACACAACTGTCTTTCTTGTTTATTTTTGCTTGTGGTAAGGAGGTTCTTTCTTTCTTTCTTTCTTCTTCTTAAAGTGTCTTATAATTTATTACTGTGGATTGCTAACTTTTTTTTGTTTATTTTTCTCTTTTCCCTTGTTTGGTTGAAGGCTTTATGCATTTGATGTGCACTGCAATTCTTTCTTCCCAATGTTTGTGCTGCTTTATGGTAATTGCTACTTAATACAAATTGTGGGGTCTTACTTTTTAGCCCCCATTTCTCCTGCCATAACATTGTCCATGTCTTCATTTGCTGCAGTTATACATTATTTCCTATCGCCTCTTTTGGTGGCCCATGGTTTCATACCTGTGTTGCTGTCAAATCTGCTTTTTATGGTGGCAGCCTCATACTATCATTATCTTAACTTTTTAGGTTATGATGGTAAGCCGCATTTTATGTTTGAATCAGATTCTTAATGTCTTCGCCAAAGTTAGTGGAATGGTAACAAATAAAATATGCGATTGGTGCATTCTTTTAAGTTTATACATATTTGATTTTTGATTTCTCTGAACTTCTTTCTAAACTAGGATCCATTGTATAGGCATGAAAAATATGTATAAATAGATTGTACAGCAATGATATCAATGAATGACCGTCCATCTAATTTGATATTGCCTTTAGACCTGAACTGGACCACCTAGTTGAAAATGAACTGGCCCTTCTTTTCTCAGTTTCAGCTTGCATTTTTAGACAACCCATCGAGTCTGTTATGTTGCTGGAAGCCTTCCAAAGATTTAAGGCTGCATGCCATCTTAGAGACCTGGATCAACTTTGTGAGAGTGAAACTACATCACAACACGGCATTTTTTTTATCATGTTCAATTTTTGCTAAACTTTACTGTGCAAAAAATCCATGAAGTTGGTGAAAACGTTGTGGATACTTATATCTTCCATAAAAGTAGAATCTGGACCAGTTCACCAGAGGAACTATGATTTTTATGCATTGCATTCACATATTGTTTTATTTGTACTCTTCATCTTGATAAATCTAATGTGTTATTTTTCTTAAAAATGATGATCTATATTATGAACTGGTTCCTTTTTGATATTTGTTTAATGTCATAGAGAGAGAGACAGAAAGAGAACTGAAACAAGGGTAGGCATATGCTTTAATCCTTACCAAATTTCTGATCCTTTATTCACCTCTTTTATGGTTCATTGGGTCAGTTTTTAAAAATTGTTTTCTGTAGAATGAGAAACTATTTGCTCCTTTAACAGGAGGGAGTGTTATTATAACTCGCTTTGGAAAAGAAAATCAATATTGGACTTGTCATTGGTTGGCATCTTAGATGCTTGAATGTAGTTTCTGAATTTGAGGTGGCTGGTGAATTTTTACATTTTTCCCATAACTACTGTACTGATAGGGTTTTGTAATAATGCAGTGCTGCCCTTTTTGGAGAGGACAACATTTTTCCTATATCCTATTGGTGTCGTGATTGTCCTTTCTCCTATTCGTAAGTATAAAATGAATTAATTTCCAAGTTTGGCCTTTGCCTTGGGTTCTAGTGTTGCTCAAACTGACGTTTTATTATTATTTTATTTTATTTTTTTGAATCTTTTTCAGTGATCTTAAGTGGCTTCAATCCTTCAAGATATTTCATGAATATGTACTTCAGTCAAAGGATGTGATGTACTAACACTTTGGACAGCACATATATCGGAATGGGGGGTATAGCTCGAGACTGCATTGATCGTGAGGAAGGTTCATTCTTTCACTTACAAGGAAAGGTATAGGAGGCACAATTGCAAGGTGAAAAACTCTTTAGCTTCTTCTTGGTCCTTTTCCATTGCAAATGGAAATTAGAACCGAGTGAAGTATAACAGAAGTTTTTGGTAGAATCGTTAATCAAGTATGGTAACCTGTCAATTGTGTAGTTTTTCCATTTTCTAAGAGAAACTGGAAAATTGAATCTCATAGCCATTACGAGTATGCAAAGTTCTACATTTGCTGATACTCGAGTTTGTGATCCCTTATATATGCTTCAAGATCTGTTCTTTCATACATTGCCAATTTTCGGAGATACATTAAAAATATGCAAAGTTCTACATTTGCTGATACTAGAGTTTGTCATCCCTTATATATGCTTGAAGATCTGTTCTTTCATGCATTGCCAATTCTCGGAGATGCATGCGACTTCGTTTCTGAAAAAATAAAAGAAAAAAAATTGATTGTTGGCTACCGTAAGGCCAATACTTTAGGCCCAGATGGCTAGTCTTTGTTTAGTGCCCTCTCTAACTTCTTTGGGCATTACTTGAAAACTGGAGATTTCAATCAGTCTAATATAATTTTCTCCACATTAAATGAATTAATGCACATTTTTCCTCTCAAATTTTGTTTAAAAAAAAAGAAAAAAAAAAAACTCTTCTATGTATCTAAATTTTACAAGTGTCTTAAAACACATCCAAACATGACAAAAATATATTTATATTTTTTCCTATTAACTAAAATCACTTCATTTGAATCTTTTATATTGTTATTATTGTTAAGAATAAGAAAAGAAAATAAAAAAAAATGAAAAGAGATAGGGTTAGTTAATTAGGAATATTTACTCTCTAAATTTAGCAAAAATTATTTTATATTATTTTATATTTTGAAATCATATGAAAATTTCGTGTGACCCCCGGAGTTAAAATTTGCCAATTTTTTTAATGAATCAACGTTCAATTTTCATCCACTTTCGATTTCTCTCGGTCAACAAAGGTGTTATTATCAATAATAATAATAATAATAAATCAAATAAACCACATACGTCAGTGATGTAATGCTGACTTCAATGGAAGGTTGTTGAGTTTGGAAACTTGGCTATTGAAGATTTTCAACAATAGATTCATATATAAAATTCAACAATAGAGAGGCCGATTGTTACTTAATTCAATCTTTTTTTATTGACTAAGAGAAGTTTCAATTAATATATTAGCCAAGACTTCATTGAATATTAGGAAAATTCAATCGTTGAATTAGACAATTTTTTTTTAATGTCCATAAACCGAATAAATACTAAAATATCATATAAAAAATTAGCTTAATTATCATGAACTTATGACTTTTCCTTGTATATATATTTTTAAACGAACAGCAAACTAGTCAATAATATGAGAGACTGTAAACAATTGGCAAGGTGAGGATTTGGATTTGATAATGAGTCATTAACTACCAACTAATTAAGATATATTCTTAGCACTAACATATGCATTTTTTTAAAATCAATCTCTAAGTATTGGTGTTTTGACTTATTAAAAAAATTCCAATACAAACCCACGAGGAATGGCACGGTTGGCAATGTAGGTTGTGCTAGGACGAACGGACCACGGTTCAATTTCTGATATTTTTTATGGGGAGGAATGAAAAGTCTTAACTGTGACTAAATTTCGAATTCGAATTAACTGACAATGGTGTGGTGTTCGGATATCGAATGGTGCAAACCAAAAAAAATTCCAATAACCATTCATATATCTCAAGATGAAATAGTAATATCATAATTTTAATTTCATCTCTGACATCTTTAAAAATTCAAAATGACATGAAAGCTGTCAAAACATAACATATTGCAATTTGTATAAATATTAATTGAACCGATTGAAGTTTCAACTCATAACTGAATTAAAATAACCAAACTATTTCTGTCAATTTGATTTTTCAGTTTTAGGCTAATGAGCTCTTGGTTTTGGACTTTTAGTTTGTATACTATAATATACATTTTAACAAAATTAACCATAATCTTAACCATACCTATCAAATGATAAATTCAATAGTATTAACAACTAAAAGTCTATTATGATTCAAAAAAACATCCAATTTACAAAAAATTCAAACATTAAATATACTTTTTTTTGAAAATAGTGTAATTTTTTTAAGATATTTTGAAATTTAGAATTACAGTAAAAAAATTAAAATTTTGAAGTGTCAAAAACCGGTATATAATAGTCCCCATTTCTGTCTTGGTGAGCTTTGCATAAATTATTGTCAGCTCTCTGACAGAAATCGATTTCTGACCACAAAAAAATTTTTATGTGCAGATTTTTTTTTAAAAAACTGTCAAAATTTTTACGAAGAGACTTAAATAAATTCAACAGCTAGTGTGTCAGCACCTCCCCCTACGTTTTTTATTCCTTTTTGATTTTCCATCTTATGCCTCTTCTTTTTCTTGTTCTACAATTCAATTACTGACAGTCTGAATTTTATTTGGTCAAACGTTTTTCATGCGTTTTATTCATTTCCATCGCTTCACTTCTCCTTCTTACCACATTTCCCTACAACTTCTGCCTCTTCGTTCTTTTTTTTCTTTTTCTTTTTTTTTTCTTTTTTAGTTTCTCTACTTTTTGTCCCTTTATATTTGTTCTTTAGTTATCTGATAATCACAAAATAATTATTAAATAATAATTATATTATAATTATCTAATCTTTAACTTCAATAAATCCTATTTTCTTAATTTTTAAAACTGTAAATATGTTTGAAATTTAACGTTTAAGCTAAATAAACAAATATTTTTTCCTTTTCTCATCACTAATAATATAATTTTTTTAAATAAAAATTTTAATTTATCATAAATTTTAGTGCAACGATATAATGAATGGCATAAAAATAATAAAAAAAAGAATTAAAAACATTATTATAGATTAAATTAATTTTAAATTAAAATTTAAATGCAAATTTGAATACAAAATTTAATTTTTGGATCAATAGGTAATCATTTAAAATTTTGAAATTCAAATTAAAACTGATCGAAAACGAAGTAATTTTTTTCCTAAAACAAAGTAAAATTGACTAGAAAATTTTCACTAAATTATCAATATATTTTTATTTTTATGTAATAATTATCTATAATATAAGAATAAAAGTTCTATTACCTAATTATTTAATTACTCATAATTCGTAGATTTTCATAAATATAGAAGTCGTGTGCGTGAGAAATGAAAGGATGCCACCTGGTTTAGCACGTGGTTGGGTGACAAGAGTGATCAGACTCGCTTAGATAGGAATCTTGCAAAAGAAAGCTTAGCCCGATCATACTAGACTTGAACTATCTGATGATTAACTCAGTTTTAAACTTTTTAGAGAGAGAATGTATTGAGTTAAGTTCTCTTCTTTTTGTGTTTTAAAAATGAACCTAGTATTTATAAGAGCGAAAAATCCACTTGAGCGGCTTATTATTGTGTCAGAATAGGTATGAGGCAAAGTAATTTTTGACAAACGGCAGTATGTGTGTCAGGAGCCTTTAACAGGATAAGGCCGTTTGAGCCAATCGAACTAGTCACATTAGATGGACTTTTTGACATGCCTTTGACAATGTGTTTGAGGCAAGGATGGCAGGAGGCCTTTTTTGGGCCTTTCAACCAATTGGGCTTTGCTTCTTATTGGCCTGATTTATTTATGAAATATCGGATATTATCATTTGTCCCCCTTCTAATTCTCCAATTGACAAATCAGGTTGTCAGGGGTTTTTTTACGAGTTCTTTTACTAAGCAGCTACATCTTTGTGAAAAGCCTATTTCAGAGATTTTTTAGTTAATACCTAGTCGAATGATCTTTCTATCTGTACGTTTGAGTTTTTGACGTGTGGATACGTCGTTTTAAGGGCTAGTTCTTAGCCATTTTGCTTTGTTTTGATCCCGTTTGGTGCCTTTTCGAAGGCGATTTTTAGGATTCACGAGCTTTTATTGAACTTTGTATACTTTCTGCTTTGTAGGTCGGATTTACTTTAGATTTTTCAAGCTTTGATGAAACTCCTTTAAGCGGGTCTTTTGATTATCCTTGTTTCGTTCGGCTTTTGCACTTTCACGCTTCTTTGGTTCTTTGTAGGCGCTTCTTGTTTCTTGTTCTTATTGTTAGGTGTTCCTGCAAAAAAAAAGGGGGGGAAGTGTATATCCATACAATCGAAAATTTTACTTGCTTTTTCGAAGGTTTGTCATTTCAGATATTTATTTCTTTCTTTTGGTGCCTTTATTGCCCTAGGCATTTTCCTTATGTTTTTAAGGTTGCAGTTTGATAACTCCGATTTAGTGTTTAATTTTAGTGTATTTTTGTCCATATTTGTATCTCGTTTTGCCTATTTTTCATATTTTATGTGTTAAATTCTTCTTTTTGTGTCAAATAGGATATTATTGAGATTTATCAAGTTTTGGTGTGTTTATTGGTGTAATTTTGACTTTTTTGTAGAAATTTTGACTTGCACACGGCAGAAACCAAAGTGTCTCAATCGTGTGCACTACAAAATCACCAATTTGGACCATTTCATTAGAGCACACGACAGAGACCAAAGTATTTCCGTCGCGTTCCAGGAAGAATTCGAAGCAGTTTAGTCTAAAAGGGTGCACACGGCCAAGACCAAAGTGTCTCTGCCATGTACCAATGCTATAATACTATTTTAACCGATTGCACATGGCTGAGTGTCGTGTGCCTCTGTAAATACTATAAAAGCTGAGTTTTTTTTTGTTTAAGGAGACATTTTTAAGTTCTTTCAATTGTTTTAAGCTTTAATACGTAGTTTTTAGCTTTATCTGCAGATTTCTAGGGTTTTATACTTAGTTTATACTTGTAAAAAATTCATTTTTACTCGGGTTTATACTTACAATACAAAATACCACAATTTTAGCTCAGTTTACAGCAATTATAATTTTAGTTTCAATCATATTCAGCTTGGATTAAAGAGAAGAAGCCGTTTCAACTTCAGATCTATCTTCGAAAATGAGTTTAAGAGTTTCTTCTTCCTTTATCTTGGCTTTTTATACTATGTATAGTGAGTCGTGTTCTAGTTGTTTGTGAATCTTTAAGTCCCTTATCCATGTAAGATAATGAGCTCATATGATTAAATATATTTATGGATGTTTCTTTTCCCTTATTCTTATTTTGATATCGATGTTATTCAAGTATTTATGATGTTAATCTTATTCAAGTTAAGAAATTTATGCTTGTTTGAAATAGATACCATGTATGCTCTGTTTTTACATGCATTTGTTGTATATTTGATGGTAATTTAGGAATGGGGGCTATTAGATCTAGAGTTAAAGTGTTGTAGATTCAGAAATAGAGAGAAAAATAATTGGATATTGAGTTGGTTAGCTTCGAAATGGAAAAATAATTTATATCTAGGATTTATAGAATCGTGCTTAGGCTAGCTATCAGATTGGCTTCGGAATAAAAAATCGAATAGTTAGAATAGTTGGCTCAAGAATGAAAAACTTGAATTTAGTTGGGTCATCCACATCTGAAATATATAATTTTATGTTAAAATAAAATTTACATTGGTTATGGAGCGGATTTGATTTCCAAACAACGTTTTTAGTCATTATTATTACCCAATCTTTTATACTCAATTTTTATTGCACTTGTTGTTTTTACACTTTTTATTTAACCCACTTTCGTTTTAGTTGTTTAAAATCATTAAACATAACTCACAGCATTATACACCTGAGAAATTTTTAACACATAATTGCAATCAATCAAGTAATATTATGTTAAGCCAGTCACTAGGGTATGATATTCTTTTGGGTCTTAAATATCCTCCATTCTATTACTTGTAGATTCAATGCACTTGCTGAGGTCGCTAACACGGTCAACTCCTATGCTTCCTGCATCACATTCTCTTTTCACATTGTGGGTTGTTTTTTTTTGGAGATGGTCTGTTTATGGCGTGCTTGCTTTTTTCCACTTTATGTTCCTATTTGTAGTGGCGCTTGCTTTCCCTTAAAAGAAACACACTAATGTGAATTGTTAATTGAGAAGGGTAGAGTTTTACCTTTATTCCCTTTAGTTTTCTAATAAATTTTGAATGCATTTGGCTTTTTCCTTAATCCCGTCGGGCTGAATTTTGTGTTTTTGATGTTGCGAGACCCTGGATTCTTTACTAGGTTATCCTTTAATCTTTGGTTCGGATGCGATTCCTTTTGAATAATCTGTGCTGGTTGCTTCTTTAGTTTGTTCATTTTGGGCTTCTTTCAAAGAGACGGAGTCCAGTGCAGGTGGTCGACCAACTTGCCTTTGAACTTTTATCAGTCTTTTTATTGCTTTCTCTCCTAGTCCTTTGTCAAGGTGGAATTGCCCTTTTTCTAAGCTGGTTTGCTGATCGAGCTCTTGCTTTCTATTTTTAGTTTTCATTAGTGCAGATCTTGTTTGGATGGGCTGCTTATTTACCCATTCTACCATGCCCGGATCTGTCTTCTCGTATAAGTGTTCTTTTTCCATTTTTCCTAAGCCTTTTCTCCCCTAGTCCTTTGTCAAGATAGAATTGCCCTTTTTTCAAATTGGTTTACTGATCGGGCTTTTGCTTTCGATTTTTATCCATCACTAGTGCGGATCATATTTGTATAAGGCTATTTGTGTACTCATTCTACCATGCCCTGATCTGTCTTCTAGCATAAGTGTTCTTTTTCCATTTTGCAAACGCCTTTGCTCAATTACTTCTTGGAGTGACTCCCATCTCGAGGCTTGCTTTTAGTTTTGCTTGCTTGAAATATGCTTTTCATGTTTCGAGAACTTTAACCCGTGCTGTTCTAATTTTCCAGCTTTGGCTTTTGCTTTTTTTTGAGTGATTTTGAGTGTCTCTCTACTTTTTATTTGCAAAATAGCTTGTCATGGTCACTTCTATATCCCGCTCGAATTTTTCACACCAGTGAAGTTCCCGAGAGGCGTAGGTTTAGACCGATTGCTTTGATCATAGAATTTCTTCAATTTTTTTGCCTTTATTACTGATGCTTTTTGTCTTTTTTAGACTTTTTGGCTATCATGGAGGCTCTTTTTTTTTGAAAAAAGTGGAGTGATTTATAGATAATTGCCTTTTTTTAGGCTAAAATCTTGTGTGAGACTAGTGCCATTTTTGTTTCATTATATTTTGATCCGGCCTTTATAGGATCATTCTCGTAGGCTTATTGCCTTTTTTGGTCGGCTTTACGGCATCCATTTTCCTTTTCAAGCCTTTGTTGGATCTTTCTTATAGGGTAGGATGGGACCTGCTCTGATGTCCTGTTGATTTCTTTCGGTGCTTTGAGATTCAAGTCCATTATTTTGCTGATCATCTATTTACATCTCATTGCCTCTATCTTTTTTTTTCCTTTTTTGAGGGCATCCCTTGTGGTATAGTGTTAATTGAAAGTCGGGGCTAGTTAGGAGCTTTTCTGATCAGGAAAGTTTTTGAATTAACCGGTTCTTTGATCTATACCTGAGCTTTCTTTTTTGGTGCTTTTTAAGATGATCTGACTTGCCAAAGAGGTTATTCGCTTTCCTGTTTGCCTCAATCATTCATTTGATTTGACAAACTTTTGTGTTTTTCCTTTTTTGAAGAGGTGGCGTTATTTTGCCAAAAGCCACGTGGGTGTTCGATCTGTTCTGTCGTGTTGACAATAGATTTTGATTGTGCAACTGGGATTCATTCGGACAGACTAAGCTTCAAGCCTTTCGTTTGCTTTTGAGTGGCGCTACTTTGTGAGGTGCGAATTGTCAGTCACTTTAAATAGTTGTCGCTTTGTTCCCCATGCTTTTATAGTGACAGTTTTATTACTCTTTTGACATTTTGATTTGGGCTCTATATTTATTTAGGGTTGCCATGTGGAAACCTCTATTAATACCCTTAAAGCGGTTTTTCTTAAGGATCCTATGAATAGGGGTATCCTTTCTTATGAGATACTCCTGCCTTTCCATAAATTTTTTCTTTGAATGTCTTTTTTTCTCTTTTTTCCTTACTCTTTTTAAGGACCACCTGATAATTTCAAACTCTCTACACCTTTAGGCTCTTTCCATTTTAGGAAGATGAATAAATCACTGAGCTTTTCTCCAGCATGGTATCATCTACCACAACAAGTCATATAGCCTCTGTCCCTGGTTATCTTTTGCATCTTTCTCTCCTAAAGCTATGGTTGATCTTCTTTCATTTTTCAAATTTTGACATACCACAAGTGGGAGATGTCTGCAAAGTTGTGAGGATTGATAAGAGGTGGCCTTATGGTGGTAGATTTGTAGATGTAGGAGTATACCTTGTAAAGGATTTCTTTTCAATGTATTTTGTATTTTGGAAATAAAATTCCTAATTTCTGATTTTGCTATGCTTTTTTTTTTATATTTTTACGTGAAGTTTTATTCACACTTTTCTTTGTCTTTACTTTTACATCTACTTGTTTTCATTTGAATGTTTCAATCAGGCAATTGGAGGAGCAAATAACCTTAATCAGATAACTTGGTTTTTGACCAATCACTTTTGATTAAAGTGGAAACCGCATTCCGTAATATAGCCTCTGTCCCTGGTTATCTTTTGCATCTTTCTCTCCTAAAGCTATGGTTGATCTTCTTTCATTTTTTAGATTTTGACATACCACAAGTGGGAGATGTCTGCAAAGTTGTGAGGATTGATGAGAGGTGGCCTTATGGTGGTAGATTTGTTGATGTAGGAGTATACCTTGTAAAGGATTTCTTTTCAATGTATTTTGTAGTTTGGAAATAAAATTCCTAAGTTCTGATTTTGCTATGCTTTTTTTTATATTTTTTACGTGAAGTTTTATTCACACTTTTCTTTGTCTTTACTTTTACATCTACTTGTTTTCATTTGAATGTTTCAATCAGGCAATTGGAGGAGCAAATAACCTTAATCAGATAACTTGGTTTTTGACCAATCACTTTTGATTAAAGTGGAAACCGCATTCCATATTTGTTATTTGATCGCCTATAGTCAATATCATTAACCGCTCATTTACAGTCGCAGTAATGTCAATCTTTCGATTGGGATTTTAATAATTTGTTTGTTGACCTTTCGATCAAAATTACATTTTAGATCGGGGATACACATTGATCAAGTATGAGCTTCTCGCTGGTTCCTTTTAGGCTTTTTTTTATCCATCCATTAATTCTCAATTAGGGATGCCTCGACCAGGGGCATTGACTCCTCAACCTTTTGGTCGAGGTTAAGCACTTTTTAGATTGTCCGTATGGATCTCTAACTTTAGTAGAGTCAAAAGCATCTTAAGGTTGTGACTCCTTGTTTTTATATCGGATGAGGAATTTTTATCACCAAATGAGAGGTTTTTAGGGTCTTCTTCACCCTTTTTTCTCCTTTCCTGTTAGGTGTTTTCTCCGATTGTCTTCATCCATGGGTAAGGTTTTCTCTAATTCGACTTCCTTTGTCGGAAGAGCGAAAAGTTATCATTTGGGATTTTTAGAGTGAAGAGTCTTGCCCAATCACATCTTTATTCAAGCTGGTAGGGTTCTCCTCCCTGTAACCCTCTCTTTTTAGCCTTTTGAACTTAAGAGGTAGGTGTTGTATAGAACAAAGACATTAGCTCTCAAAGCTCAGACTGGTGAACTTCCCACTTGTCCCGCTTGCGTATGAGGAGATGTCGGTATTTATAGGAGAATCATAGGAGCTGACATGGTTGCATGTGACGTTATGGGAAGAGGACATTTCGTCCTTCTTTAGTTTTGAAGTTGATTGCTTTACTTCCTTTCAGTCCTAGGGTTCGTTTTTGCTTGTCTTTCTTTGGCTGCCATTTTGGAGCTTTTTCATGTATTCTCGGAGAATTTCATGGAGCTTTGTGTTTTGCCCCTTTTTTTTGCAGATACGAGTTTGTATTTCTCCTAGTGGCGTAGAGGTTAGGCACTTTTGCTCAACCATCGACTCTCAATAAAAGTACCAAATGATAATCCAAAAATTTTCAGAAAGATAGGAGTCGTGTGCATGAGAAATGGAAGGGTGCCACCTAGGTTAGCACGTGGTTGGGAGACAAGAGCGGTCGGACTCGCCTAGATAGGAATCCTGCAAAAGAAAGCTTAGCTAGATTGTACCGGACTTGAACTCTCCGATGATTAAGTTAGTTTTAGACTTTTTAGAGAGAGAATGTATTGAGTTAAGTTCTCTTCTTTTAGTGTTTGAGAAATGAACTTGGTATTTATATGAGCAGAAAATCCACTTGAGAGGCCTATGCTTGTGTAAGAATAGGTAGGACGCAATATGATTTTTGACAAACAACTGTAACGTCTGTCAGGAGCCTTTAACAGAATAAGGTTGTTTGAGCCGATTGGACTAGTCACGTTAGATTGACTTTTTGACATGCCTTTGGCAGTGTTTTCGAGGCAAGTACGACAAGGGACCTTTTTTGGGCCTTTCAACTAGTTGGACTTTGCTTTCTATTGGCCCAATTTGTTTATTAAATATCGGGCATTATCAATTACCTTTTGTATTTCTAATAACAAATGTACGTTTTAAGTTTTTCAACCAAACTAAAATTTTAATTTTACTTTTTTTAGAGCTAATATATTAAAATTGTTAAACATTTGAGGGCTAAAGTAAAGATAAACTGTAATTTTTGATACTTTGTTCTTCACAATAATATTAATTAGTGGAATTTTAGGAATTTTAAGATGCATTATAATTTTTTTTTCCTATACCATAAGAGAAAACTTACAAAGTTTAGTGGTCCTTTTCATCGGATTAATGGAAACATAATAGTAGGTATAGAAAGACATTAAGATGTTAGTACTAATAAATTAAATACTATTTGTTCAAAAATTCCTCTTAGAACATGTGCACAACCTTTTGGTTTTTACAAGAACACTTCGAATTTCACAATCAACTTAAAATTTTACTTGAAATTATATTTATAATTACCAAAATAATTTTATATAATTATTTAATTTTATTTTTTATATATTTATTATATTATAAAAATACAAAATTTTGAACTTGATAAAGCATAATATTTTTTAAAAAATTTATATTAAAAATGTCGATAATTATACTAAATTTAAGAGAATAAGATTTAATTTAAAAAAAGAATGTAATAAAAAATACTATAAAATATTATATATTAAAAAATATATATATTGATATATTAAAAATTATATATGTATTTATGATTGCAATATATTGAAAAAAATTTGAATTAACAAATAAAGTAATTAATATATTATTAATTACTCTCTCTATTTTTTTTATCTATCACTTTTTTTCACAAAAATTAAGAAATAATAAATAAATTTAAATTTATTATTAAATTATGTGATTGAAACTAAAATATCAAATCTAATTATTTTTAATTTTATTGAAAAAAAATAAATTGTGAAAGTATATTAAATTATATTATAAGTATAAAAATGACAAATAAATAGATTTATATTTTACTCTAAAGTGACACATAAAAAAGAATGGTGCGAGTACATTACATTACAATTTTTTTTATGCCAAATATGATCATAATTTTAGTATGTTCGATTTATTAGATTTTAAAATACAAAAAACTGAACCAATCGAACAAATTAATTTTTTTTTTACGAAAGTATAATCGAACCGGTCAAATTAACCGAAAAGACCAAATTGAATAAACTAAACTGCTCAGAATTTATTTCAATATATCTTCAATTTTGGCTTGGTTTTCCTCACCTCTATACCTCACGATGAAGCGAAAATGGATGTACTAGTGTTACTAAAATCGGACCAGATAAAAAATTAGAGAGCTCATTAATTCGTAATTCGACTGGTTCATTGGGATTCAACCGATTTTTTTAAATATATTTTTTAAATTTTATATAAATATTATGAAAATATCATTATATAAAAAAATTAAAAATAGTTTAGAAAAATACATTTATCATCAAATATTAATAATAAGACTATATTTTCAAGTCATTCAATATTTATAACAAAAATTTAAGATAAATATAGTAAAAAATTGTAAATTTTTAAAGAAATTCTTCAAATATAAATTATAAAATTTTATTTTATTCATAAAAAATTCATTAAATTGTTTAAATTTTAATTATTTTATATTTATAATTTTATTTTATTTTTTCCAACAAAAATAATATTGTATGAATATTTTAGATAAAAAAAATTGATTTTTCTAAAATCAAATCAGTTTATTATCATTTAATTTGATTTAACCGATTTTTTGATGGTTTAAAACAGTTTTTTTTTGGTTTTTATCAATCAAACCAACTAAATCAGTCAATAATTTGTGATTTAACTGATTTGATCGTTCGATTCGGTCCGATTTTAATAATTATGGGATGTACCCAACAAGGTACGCAATTTTGAGAGCGACAAAATCTGGTATGATGGCGTCTTTGTTAAGGAAGTATTATTGAATAATTCGTTTTATGTTAATGGGCGTTCAAATCATATAGAAATATATTCAGTTTTTTATTTAGTGTAAAGTTATATTTTCTATATTTTACTGTATCTATTTTTTTATATGTCATTTTTAAATAAAATATAAATTTTATTTATCTATTATTTTTAAATTTTAATATAATATAATTTTCTTTTTTCATTTAATTATCTGTCTATAAAAAAATTAATTAATTTAAAAATAATTAGATTTAATAATTTAATATTAAATTAAAGTTAAATTAATATTTTTAAATTTTTATAAAAATAATAAAAAATGACAAATAAAACAAACGAAGGAGGGAAGTATGTTATGCATATGACAGTAGCCTCGGTAGTTCCGCCTTCAAGTAGTTTTAAACACCCTATCTTTCTATTCTTTCAGCTCCCCCACCATACTTGGTGCTTAGTGCTTGTGATGCTTTTTTCTCACTGGGTGCTGGTGACGTTGGCTTGTCGTCACAGCGGTTGTTGTTTTAGCATCAATAATGCTGTTTCGTTGTCGTTTTATTTGTTGTGCCTGCTTAAGTGCAAGTAATTTTTCTCACTTTTTCGCGAAACAAAAAGAAAGTCTTTAATCTCTCTCTCTCGATAAGAGAGATACTATATTTTTTTTATTTACTTTTATTACATGGATGACATGTGAATTCCTCATAAGCATTTTTTTTTGTATTTTTTTTTTAATTTTTAATGATTAAAGGAAATGGATGCCGTGTCATATTTTTATCGACCGTTATTAGTTTCGTTAATTATGTGTATTTTAAAAAAGATATAATTGTACAATTTTAAATGAATTGGTTCGCAAAAAATGCTAAAAATATTTAAAGATTAATTGCACTATTTAGCATATTTAAGGAGTAAAATCACACCTAATTAAAGATGAGCCATGATAAGAAATTTTATGAAAAGATATTAGATGATGATAGAGTGAATAGGTTGCTTCATATCTCAAAAATTTTCTTTGAAGAGTTTGTATCTTTCCTTTTCAAAGGACGAAAGTTTTAGGCAGCAAATCATCACAACCACAATATTGCTTTGAATTGAAAAACAACGATATACTCAGCAAACATCTTTTACAGAAAAAAAAAATATATGAAAAGAACATCTGAACTTCTTCATCGTAAGTTTTTATTATCCACGTCGGACTTTTTAAGTTTTTTTTTTTAATTTTAATTTCATGGTTCAAGGTTGCTGCCAGCAACATCCACAACAAACCTATATCTGACGTCGTTTTTCTCGAGCCTTTCGAAAGCTTTGTTAATGGAATCCATTTTGATAATTTCAATGGTAGATGCCAATCCTTTTTCCTTACAGAATTGAAGCATTTCCTCCGTTTCTTTCATGCTTCCTATGAAGCTCCCTGTCAGCACCTTTCTCCCTGTAAAACCCATTTTTCAAATTAGCATCCACCAGTTTATTACATTGCATGTTCCTCACTTCATCCGCAACCAAATATATCAATTAATGATAATATAACATGACACCAAAACTAATCTTCACCTAATTAATATGCAAATAATGTTTTCTTTTAACAAAAGTAACTACTGCTATTATTATTTTTATTATTATGCAACTAATATATATATATATGTGAAAAAAACCATATTTTAATCCATGTAATTTAACAATTTTATACGTTAATTTCCTATACTTTTAAAATTATGCATTGAGTTCTTGAACTTTTTTAAAAAAACACATTAAATATAAAATGAATGTCACAAATGACAGTATAACACATATCTAACACATTGAGTTCTTGAACTTTTTCAAAAAACCACATTAAATATAAAATGAATGACACAAACGACGATATAACACATCTGATTAAAGATGCGTACATTTTAACGGAATGCTGATATTTTTAACGTTCGTTTGAACTTGATGTGTTCTAATAGATAAATTTAAGAACATATTATTTAGTTTTGAAAGTATAAAAACTAATATATAAATACGTAAAATTTGAGAAATGCAATGTATAATTTTAAAAGTATAAAGATTCATTTTATAAAAACGTTAAAATTTAAGAACTAAATTATGAATTTTACCTCTAAAATTCATAATTTAGTTAAAATAAAATTTTATATATATATATATATATATATATATATATATATATATATATATTTTATTTTTTACTTACAAGACAGGGCAATCCAATTCGTCGAATTATGAAGAGAAGATAACAATTATTGTTATTATTATGCTCCACACCTATCTTCATATGACCATTAGTTTGATGTCAAATGAACGAATGATTAAATTTTCAACCAGTGCATACTGCTTAGGGCTTTTCGTTTCGTTTTAAATAATAAATAATAAATAAATAAACAGACACCATTCGTTTCGTTTTATGCAAAATATTATTTTATAAAATTATAAGAATTTGTTCTAAGAGTTTTTCCATTTAGAAAACTAATGAGATTTAAAATTGAAAATATGAAACTCAGTAGAAATCTCAAGAACAGGAAATAAGAGAAGTGAGATTTACCAAGCATGAGCATAGGAGTGACAAACTGCAAAGGAGAATTAATAACACCCAACAAGATCAACTTCCCATCTAGTGTCAATAGAGAAAGATAAGGCTCAAGAGGGTGATTAGCAGGCACAGTATCAATTATATAATCCAGTGAATCAGCAGCTTCTTGCATTTTAGTTGCATCTGAGCTCACTAAATACTCATCAGCACCAAGATGCTCCATAGCCTCCTCTCTTTTCCTATCTGAAGAACTAATTACAGTCACGTGGTGACCCATTGCCTTAGCTATCTTCACCCCCATATGCCCTACTCCTCCAAGTCCCAATATCCCTCCCCTTAGCCCACTCTTCTTCAACCCATAGTGGCTAAGTGGGCTATACACCGTCACCCCTGCACATAACAGTGGTGCTGCTTGTTCTGGTGACATCCCATCTGGTATTTTCACCACAAACCTGAAACCAGTATTAAAAAGTTTCAACCTTTTGAACCTTTGATCGATCGAGGGTTTTGCTTTAAATCCAAGAAAAATGATATCTTTTACAAAATAGCACTGATGCGTTTTAACTTATTTTCACCACAAACCTGAAACCGGTGTAAAAATGTTTCAAGCTTTTGTTTTTTGTGATCATTTCAGTTATATGCATTTTGCTTTAAATGCAAGAACGGTTATGTTTCTTATGCGAAACAGTACTTGAGTCTGCTGGGTTTTCAACTAATTTTCCAGGCATACCTAAAACAGTTACAAGAAAGTTGGAAGCTTTTTGCTTAATTAGTCATTTAAATCACAAAACCAATCATTTTTGTGAAATATATAGGTTCTGCTTTAAAAGCAAAGAGATGATTACTTTTGATCAACCACCATGGATTCTGCAAAGCCACCCTGGGTTGTTTTGCCATCAGTATAGACGTCATTGTAAGACCAGATTTTCTTGCTGCAATATTGCTCAATATCAGATTTACAAGGGCGGCAGTTTCTGCAGCATCCAACAATAACCCCAACACCAACAACATCTCTTACTCTGTAATTGGTCACATCCGATCCCACCTCCATAATCTCACCAACCACTTCATGCCTATGTAACACAATCAAAATCTCTAGTCAGACCTAAAAAAAAAAGACCAAATTGAGGTATTAAGTAAAGGAGAAATCTGATTGAGGTGAATACCCAGGGACCATGGGGTACTTTGACATGCCAAGATCATTTTTGACTTGATGAAGATCAGTGTGGCAGATTCCACAGCAAATAACCTTAACTAAAACATCTTCTGGGCCTGTATTTCTGGGACCAAAATACCAGAAATTGCATTAAGAAAAGGAGAATCAAGAACTCGATACATTTATTAACTGGAATTGATTGAAGAATTAATGAATGAATCACCTGAGGGAGTAAGTATAAGGTGATAGGGCTCCTGAAGCGTCTCTTGCTGCCCATCCAACAATTGTTCTCTCTGTTTCAAGGCTACCCATTGTTCGTTTTTCTCGGAGGAAACGCAAATATTGTTGAACAGATATAAGTCCGTAGGCTGAATAACCGACCCCATTGGAGAGTTGTTTATATAGAAAAACAAAAGAAAAGACGATTGGTGACAATACCAAAAAACAATAGACATTTGGCCAGCACAGCAGCCGGTGAGAGCGTAGTTGGTGAGTGGCGTTGGGTGGGTTGAATTATCCTCTGCCCACACAATTATCCAGTTCTTATTGTATAATCCAGGCACGTCATTAGATTAGAAGGAAGGGTGTGCAACGATCGGTCCGGTTAGCTGAATCAAATTAAAATAATTAAAATTAAAATTTAAAAGATTTATCAAACTAAATTCAATTAAAATATATAAATAATTAAATAAAAATCGAATCGATTTTTTGATTGATTCGGTTAATCTAAAAAACTGAAAAATTAAATATATTTAAAAAATAAAAAATTTTACATAAAAATTATATAAAATTACAAATTATAATATAGTAAAATAAAAACATCCAAAACATACAAAATATAAGTTCAAAATTAAAGATATAATTTTAAAATACATACTATATAATACTATAAAAACTTAAATAAATGTCTTCATTCACCGGCCTCAAGTTTAATTGTTGTGAATTCTGACATAATATAAATATATTATTAGATAAATAACATTGCACTAAATTAAATTCTGTCCAAAAAAAATTATCAAATAAAATATAAAATTTTTACATATTTGGCTTTGAAACGCAGCTTAATAATCAAGCAAAATTGATTAAAAAAAGTATTCAATGATTTATTGTAAACATCATACATCATTTTTTTAGCTACAATTATTAACTAATAACTAATATCATTATTGTTTGGACCTAATTTAATTGTCAGCCCAAATCTGAAGTACAGATTAAGTCAAAGTTCATTTGATTAAACTGACAAGTTCATACTTTATCAAATCCACTTAAATCTCCAATATACACTATAAATATTTCAAACATGCATGAATCAGTTATTGAATTATTGAAAAATTCCATCTAAAGCTTTACTAACTTAAACTTTGCGTTGTTCACATTTAGTCCAACCAAAACCCTCTTATTTGCAATTCCAATTTGTCTTGAATTTGTACAGAGCCACGGCAAGTATATATATAAATTAAATTCAACCAGCTTCAATTTGCACTTGCAGATTATGGAATTAAAAACCCACACATTACCTTTAAATAACAGTTTTTCAACCAAGTCATCTAAATTAACCTATTTACATCAACACAAGTCAAGGAAAATAATGAGTGGTGTAGCAATCTCCATCTAGATACAATGCCAATGCATATTCAAGGATGATAGTTCCATTAACACAGCATCTCACAATAAATTGAATGAAGCTCTAAAAGCTATAGTGCAGTAACAAATATTGTAATTCTACGACATATAAAAATTCTTTTCTTTTATTTTTTTCTCTCTACTTCTAGTTTTCCCATGGAAAGTGGCATTAACTGCAGAATAGAGAAATTTTACGCAGCACACCTACCTACCGATTGTCAAATATAGAAATTCTACTTCCAATGTGCTCAAAAAGTCGAGATATATAAATTGAACCACTTACAATTTTGAAATGCATGAAAACAACATCATGAATTTACAAAGGCAAATACTTAGTTCACTTCAATCAAAGATGTAAAAGATTGAAATGGTGGCAAAAAGAAAAAAAGGCGTCAATTGTCGCAAATCTAATCCACTCATTTTATAGAACAATAATTTCTACTACATTGATCTCGCAAGCAATTTCATTAGAAACACTAAGAGAACACCGACATAGTTCCGAGGACTCACTCTCTTCTCCATATAAAGCCATCCAGAACTATTTCATTGAAGCATTTCCTCGAAAGCAAACAACGTCAGTCAAAGTAGGCAACGATTGAGCATAAAACAAAATTTCAATTTAACTAAGCCAATGGCAGAATCCTTTCCCGTTTCCATCTTAAGAGATAGCAATTGACAAATAAGTTATGTCTTGATCATGAAGCAAACAAAAGGCCATGAAGAATTCAACATAAACAAGCATAAATGAAAGATAAGCAACAACAGATACTAAAATAGGCCAGTAAGAGAATTCAAAATACTAAATCGTATCACTCGTCAACGAACAAGTAAGAAAAGGCAAATAGTATATAAAAACTACTGGGAGTGCTTTTAAACTAAAATATAAATTTATACATAAAGGAATTGCATTGGGAAAAAGGAGAAAGAATGAGTACTAGGGCTGTTCATGGATTGAGTTGGGTTAAAAATACAAAAAATCCAATTCAAATCAATATAGATGGTTTAAGGCGATTTGGAGCGATTTTTTTATCGTAATTTATAATGATTTGGGGCGATTTTTAAACGGTTTGAATGCAGTTTAAAATAAATTAACTATTGTATTCATCATTTTTTAGAATTTATAAAATAAAATAATAAACAAAATAATAATTATATTAAATTATAAATTGCACTAAATTTAAAAGTAAAAAATACTAAAATTTATATATAAAAATTATACTGAAATATAACATCATGAATCAAATGTCCAAAAAAAAGCATAAAAATGCTAACAGGTGGTAATGCCTTTAAATTTCGATCACTCCCGAATTGAAAGTGCACGCAAATTTGAAAAATCTGTCAGACAAAATGAGTTAAAAAAGTTACTTTTATTTCAAATTATAACATAAAAATCATAACTTCAAAAATATACAACACCTGATTCAACTTCTTCATATGTTTTTACATTGTCCATTGCTTCTCGAAGATCAATTAGAGCTGAATCCAACCAATTTTGGCAGCAAACGAGTGCTTCTATCATTAAAGGTGACAATGCACTTCTAAAAGAATCTAATATCTTGCCTCTAGTACTAAATGTTAACTCCGACAAAACCGTTGATACAGGAATAGCTAGGACATCTTTCGCTAATAGAATATTGATTCCTGAGGTTTGATGATGTAGAGTACAAATTAGTGATTCACAAAGTAAAGGTTCTAAAAAAGCATCATCAACTATAACATTAACATCATTGTAATGTCCCAAAAATGACCCTAGTCGAAATTGCATGATTCACTATATTAATATTTAATTTAAATTGATTAAATATGTGAATTTATGTTTGATTAAGACTAAGATATATATATATATATATACCTCACAAAATGTAACACCCTTACTGAACAGTCTAATACTGAAAAGTCTAAGTGACACAGAACAGCCGAAAAATTTTTTTTTTCTTAACTATTCCATTGACCTCAAGCTTGTCCAAAAGAAATACTTAAAAATTAACAAGCTGGTAAAATTATAACTGTCCAAGTGACTACTATCACATCAAAATCCGACAATATAATGTCTGAAAACTTATCTAAACCACCTGAAAAACAGACAATTTTCTCAGTCCTTCAGGGGCACCACAATACAAAAATAATTTCAATATGCATCTCATACATCCATTCTCATTATTAAACACACTTTCTAAGATAAGTCAATATTACATATTACATTATTAAACTACTATAATACTCCAAAATAAAGAACAAATTACATTAAAATTTACTTGTTACATCTATACATTTCAAAGAGGATCAGCTCACACTAAATCTCCTCTTCTGATGAAGAACCAAAGCAGCTAACCAACCAGGGACAAGCCTACCCTGATACCTACACGGATAACAAAACCCCGTGCTAAGCTATAAAGCTTAGTGGGGAACAATATAATTTAAATATTCTCTTTAAAACACATAACCTCAATTATATAAATACAAAGTTTAATAATACTGCCAGTTAATACCTTTAATTACCTTAGATTTAAGCTTTTACATTCACCAATAAATCACAAGCATAAAAGAAGGAACATATTACTCATATAAACTTAACAACTCAATAAGTAACTCATCAGTAATTGTTACCACAAAAAACATTTGGCATAATTCCTTCATATATATGCATCATTAAAATATAGTATGCATTATAATTTCACTTTCATGTAATCATTAAAACAATCTTAGCCAGGTGCATTATATATTACATAACCTCACATTATACCAAATATTATGCACTTGACCCGTAACAGAGTTATATACATATATATATATATATATATATATATATATATATATATATATATATATATATATATATATATATATATATATATATATATAAACAAATATAACAATTTAAGAAACTAGCTTATATAGTATTAAAGTATCACATGTTCATCAATATTGTAACTTTTCATTTATTATCCATATGCTATATATAAGAAAATAATTCTTATGCAAATGAATGCTGAACTATAACATTTCTTATCTTTTACACTTTTTAACTTATTATCATGTTAATGCCCCCAGTACAGTGCCGACAAAAATACTTAGACTAGATATACGGGATGTGGACCCCACAGGACCACAGCAGACTGAGAAATGACCCCAAGAGATCATTTCTCCATATAACATGAAACAGATACAGATAACAGATACAGATAATTACTATGGAGATCAATGATCCTTCCATAGCAAAGCAAGTCGCCATGACTTGCACCGCGGTACAGATATCCCTATGGCCAACCAATTATATCCTTAGCTAGTTTTTACTGCCAGACTATTTTCTAAGGGCACAAATTTCACTTATGTCATGAAGTATTTCACAATAATTCAGCAAATTATCTTTACAACATTTTTCAATCATCAGAGGAATCTCTTTTATCCAGATTCTTACAAATTACTTTAAACAATTTAAGATCCATATGTGGATATTTTATGTTCATAAGAATGAATTCATATACCATTATTTGGCCTATTAATACGAAAATTAAATATATAAACACACAGTCACTACAGAAGGACATACCTGTATGGTTCATCATAACCATCTCCATTGCTCCACTGTACTTAATTTAATCATCAAACATTCATACTCTAATACTATATGTAATACATGCATTCAATGCGTCACTTTTAATAGAAATGTTTGTATATGCATATAAATTTCATAGCATACTTATATATGTAACTATATGATCTTAAATAGTCATATACTAAAGCACCAGTTTGTAAGAGCATAGCATTTTTAACATTAGTTTTCCCATGATATCATAAATGCATAAACATACCAAGCAAGAATTTATTAAGGGAAATAAATGTTTGACCTTTATACCAATAGCTTTTCACTAAACTAATTACACTATTACTTACTTTGTATCATAACATTATAATTCTTACGTATAGTCTATTTAGTATATATGTTTCCGATAGGATATCAAAGAGAATTCTTACTAAATGATAAGGTTAACTTTATGAACATTAGTTCAGACAATCCTATAGTATTATTTATGGTACCCATACTTTCCAAGCCCTAAATATTATGTCATAATCAACCTTGTTCAACCTTATATTTTATCTCATTAGGTTTATACATCAAGTTTTATTTCAAAACATGTTCACATTCCAGAATTGAACCTCCATTATCTATCACTAACTTACCTTTAAACATCCTTAAATAAACCAATTGAAAGTTAATTATAATCTACATCTAAAGCCCTTTGTCAAATAATAGCTCCTTAATCTATGACTAATTTAACATGTAACTAAAATTTACCAACCAAATGCTTATGATCGTTGCTTATCCAACTTCAAGGGCTGCTATAAGGTTAATGACACATAAATTTTATGCTTATATATCTTTATTGCTCAAAATAAATCAAGTGAACGCATGATACAACATTACCTCTCGATCAAACACAAGAAAACTATACTTTCCCTAATTCAGCCTACAACTCCAAATATGATCTTTTACCTATAACTACAAATTTTCAGTATTGTTTTCTATTACTATCTCTAAACTTTCCCTTAATTAACTTTGTAAACTTCAACTATAACTTATTTGGGGATTAATTGTAACTTCAATCTTAATAATCAATACAATTCATTATTCTTTAGTTAAATTCTATACACTTAACGACAAATAAATCTCAAATACTAACATGCATATTCCATCTTAATTAAATCAGTGCAATTCAAGAATTACACATACAAAAGCAAATGTTTTTACTGTCATATTACTTCTTTTGCTTTAGCTCCACCATTACCCAACTCAACGCATGCAAAATTAAACACCCTGTCATTACTTAAAATTCATTAAACTTATCTAATCCTATATCATAAGTTTTAATTAAAAATCCTACTAAATTCACATCTTAAGTTCACTGTCAAATATTGATTTCAAGATCTGTCAATAACTCTTACATACCATTAATATTTATTAAAAATCCTCATGATCATATAACTTGCAATCAACTCATATTAATTCCACAATATACCTTCAATTAAACTTAATTCTCATAAACAATTCACACATACTTTTAAGGTCAATATTGACACTTACAGACATAAAACTTCCTTACATTCCTAAGCTAATAATTATACTGCAACATATAATTCATTATACTTAATTTAATCATGAAACACTTAACCATAATCTCATCAAAATTAACCCAAAACTTACTTCAAGCTTGTACATGAAATCAAATTCTTAGCATAGTTCTCATACCTATTAGAAGAAATTGGCTTCAAAACTATCTATTTCAGTCCTCGTCGGACCGGTCACTGGTGCTTTGCCGGAACCTCACCGGAGATGCACGGTCAGTGCTGGAATGGAGTTCACACCACCCCAAGCTTGTCGGCGGTGGTCACGCGCCTTTACGCCGTCCCGATCCACCGAAAAACACCCTGAAAAGGACCGTCCACCCCATTTTCGATCTCCTTAACGCCGGCGAGTGGGAAGAAACAGAGGGCGCAGAGAGAGTCGATATGCCGTTAGGATGTCTCCGATGGTGTTCGTGCCCTTAGCCGCCGTCGTCGCTCGTCGGAGAAGGAGAGAAAACGATCCGGCCAAAGAGAAGAAGAAAAACACGCAGACGTCACCGGAGAGAAGGGACGGCGAGGAGGTGATGGCAACCGCACCGATCGTTGACGCAGGCGCCGTTGATCGGCGGCAGCGCCTCCCTCCGCCCTCTCCTTCCCTTCCCGTTCCCTCTTCCCCGATCCTCACTCCCCTCTTCTCTCTCCCTTTGTTTCTTTTTTTTAATAATAATAATAATAATAATAATAATAATAATAATAATAATAATAATAATAATAATAATAATAATAATAATAATAACAACAAACCCCATTTTTTTCTCTTTGTTTTTAATTGTTGACCCAAACCTTTAGTCAAAATAAAAAATACCTAAGAACATTTACCTTAGCCTCCTCCCAATCATGCTTAATTTCACCTCAACCTCATACTATTTCAATTTTACCCTTAAACATGTCATATCAAATAATTTATATTCAACTCATAACATAAATTGAACATATCACTTGCTCTCCTTGCTATATATATATCTTAGTCTTAATCAAACATAAATTCACACATTTAATCAATTTAAATTAAATATTAATACAGTGAATCATGCAATTTCGACTAGGATCATTTTTGGGACATTACAATCATTGTCCTGCACAGAAAACCAAACCAAGAACGAACTCAAAAACATTAGGAGGACTGCTGATTGTTGTGGTGGTTATTGTTGTTGAAGATTTACGAAATCGTTGGAAGATTTACGAACTTAAAAATCATCAATTCTGAAAATATTTCTCCAATTTCTTTGAAGATTTACGAAATTGTTAGAATATCGAATTGGATAGATTTTGTCATGTTAATTAAAGATCTATTTGGGATCACTAAAGATCTAGAAGAAGAAACTTACCAGGGCCGATGAACTGCTGCTCTGAGTCTCTGAAGATCAGAGGGTGGGGGGTGAGGCACCAGCGGTGATGGGCAAAGAAAATGGGTTAGGGTTGCGAAAATGGTTAGGGCAAAAATGAATAATGAGACAAGCTTACTAATATGATATAGTGATATTATACATGAGATATAAAAACGACGTAGTATTAAGTAAAGTTCGGTCAGTTTGATTCTTATGCGATTTTTGTTTTCAAAAATTAAACCGAACTGAAATAATCGAATATTTTTAAAAATTTTAATCGAAACCGAACCGAAAATCGAACTAAATTTAAAAAAAAAGTCGGTTTAGTTTAATTTTTCGATTTTAACCAAACTTTGCTCACCCCTCATTAGAAGAATTTCTTTTCTTTCTTCGAAACTTAGATCAGCAGAATTTCAATTTCATCCGATAAAGGCATGTAATTGTTTAAATTTTCAATTTGCTCCGTAGATTTTCTTTTTTCTGAATTGATTTTACATTTATTTTCTTCACACAAATTATCTTTAAATTGATTTTATTTAGTTGATTTTTTTGATGGACGTAAAAGTCAAAGACTAATACAAAATCGCCACTCAAATGTCAACTCATGCTGAACTTTATGCAATTGTTTGAAACTCGGTCAGAAATCAACTCGACATGTCAATTGAATCATAGATCAATTGATTCGATCAAATCGATTCAAAAATTTTAATATTTTTTGAAATATAATTATTTATAAAAAATTAAAAATATAGTATATAAAAATACATTAAAAAATTTATTAATTATCAAATATCAATATAAAAATATTAATTTTAAGTCCAACAAAGTTTATAAATATAAAAATCAAATAAATTGTCTTAAGTAATAAATATCCAAATAAATTTACATAATATAAAAAATAAATATTTAAATAAGTTCATCTAACATGATGAACAAATATCATTAATAATCAATTTTCATCTTCATCTCCATCTTCATTGGCCATTCATGTATGATTTGTTCAATTCATGTATTATAGGTTGATTAAGAAAAATGTATTTTATATGAGAAATTCTATTATAATTAGCTGAATTAAATTCATGTGTTAATATTGCATTCACCCATGCTATATAGCGATAATTCAAAATTAAAATATATTATGACATGTGTATTATATTATGGTATGTGTATTTAAGGATCGTCGGATATATAACATAGTTCCTAGATATGCATCTATGGTATGTTTGAGTTTTGAATCACATCCTGCTAATATGTGGAATTAATTATAAATTTGTCTATATTAATCGTAAATTGATTATTCATTTAATAAATAAATGAAAAAAATTATAAAATAAAGAATTTTTCTGAATACAATAAGGCTGGAGGCTATAATAACCAATTGGAATTTTTTTGGTCAATAGAACCAATTTTGGTCAATATTCACAATTTTGTGATTGATTTGGTCCAATTCGGTCCAACCTAAGTTTCAGTTAAATTTATTTTTTTTTTGTTCAATTCGAGTTTTTTTACTTTTTAAATTATATGTTGGATCAATTTAATTTTTTTATCGAGTTATGGTCCAATCGATTTGATTATTTGGGTTAAATCGAGTTTCAAAATATTGATTTTATGTCGAATAATATGTGTGGGTGCAACGCAAATAACTTTAGAGAATAAATAAAAAGGGAATAGTCTGAAAAAATTAAGTGAAAAATATGAAAAAAAATATAAGAGGTGAAAAATACTTTTAGGAATTTTCATTTTCTGAATTAAGTCATGATGATGATGATGATTTAGAGTCTCAATTTGAATTTTTGATAATTTTTTTGATTGATTTCAGTTAAAATATTTATATTATTATCGATTAATTATAAATCTGATGAGTGTGTATGAAATTAATTCAGTACATTAATTTTAAAAGTTAATATCTTAATTTTAAAGCTGTAGAAAAGAAAACAAATATAATTTTTTTATTATTTTAAACCAGCATATATAAGATGAACCTTTTTTTATATTATATCAATTGATATTAAATTCATGATCTTTTCATATTGATAATATAAGAAGGATATTAGCTATCGTTTGTAATAAAAAAGAGGAGTAGGATATATTTTTGATTATCAATTACTTTCTTCATTTTTTTATCATTCATTTTTATTGTTTTTATTAAGATTAAAAAATAATAAATAGACTTAAATTTAGTATTAAATTACGTGATTAAAACTAAATTATTAAATTTAATTGATTATAATTTTATTAAAAAAATAGATTAAAAAAATAAATTAAATTATATTAAAATTATAAAAATAATAAATAAATAAAATTTAAATTTTATTTAAAAATAAAAGATAAAAAAGAACGATAGAGTATAAAATAATTATGTGGATATGAAAATTAGCCAATTGGAAAATTCTTGTAATATTTTTGTTTTTTCAGAAGGTTTTTTTTCCAAGATAAGGGAACTTAAATTTCAGTGGTGTGTCGTTGTTGGCAACCTTGTCCCAAAGTAACCGACGAAGAAAAAAGGTTGCCCTAAAGCAAAGTGTTGGAGAACACGCGGCATATTTTGGGGAACGGAAAATGTCTATGTCATACCGACTCAAATATGACGCACCTCCATAGTAATATTACGTTGTTTATTTTTTCTAAGAAAATAAATTTAGAGTTAATTCAATTTCAAAAAATAAATCTATAAAAATTTAATTGTCCAAATTTTGATAATAAATATTATATTTTTTTATAGCTAGTCAATATGAAATATTTAATAATTTTAAAAATAACTAAATAAAATATTTTTTATTTGATAAGAACTTGAACTCGATGTTTACAATTTAAATTATTAATAATGGGGCAAAAGAATAAAGTACCCTAAAAAGTAAACGGTCAACGGATCTCCACCCATAAATTAGCTATATAGCTTTTTCAGGGAAAAGAAAAGAAAAGAATATAATAAAAAAAATTACTAAGCCAGCTAATGCAAATTAGGCTTTTCTAAATATATTAATTAATTTAAAGCAAAGAGAAAATAGAAGTTGTCATTGACTAATGTCTAACACGGTAATCTGTCTTCATAATGACTAATTTTTTAAGAAATATTTATCATGACAAATTATGCAAATTTTATCATCAAGAATCATAATTCATAAGAAAAAGATTTGTGTACGAGTTTTTTTAGAAGGATTATATGCGCACGCAACATAAATTCGATTTCATAACTCATTTAATTATTAATTTTATAAATAATAAACATAAATTTATTTTTAAAATATACTATTTTTAAAATTAATATGTCGCAATGGACAAGTTGAAACTAATTTTCACGCTGACGACGACTTCCCAAATATGATAACTAAGGAGTTGGTGGCCAACACGATGCGGCACCCACAAACTATGGTTAATTCTAAACCATGATTATTTTATATTTCTTCCACCCTAAATATTTAATAATTCCTTATGATTTGCAATGCATATCTCCATTTTCTTAAGAAATCAATTACAGGGTTGACTTGTATATAGAACTAATGGATATTGTTGTTTCTCCCATGTTTTCCCCCCTAATACTAAAGCTTCTGCTTATTGTTAAAAGTTAGCCTAATGATACCAATCTCATAACAAAATCATGAATTACATTTGTATATAGGTCAGCCAAATCCCAAAGAAACAATTATTTATCCAGAAACTTAACCAACTCATTAACTTATAAATAATGAAAATTTCCTTGTCACATTGTACAAGTAATAGCTCATGAATCTCTACAAGCAAACATAAACTAATAGTTCATTATTATAATTTCAAAACAGACATATCTTTGGATTAGGTAAAACAAAACAAGTTCACAGATTTTAACTTCCAGCTTCAATCACGTCCTATTTTTTATTGCAACTTGGAAATTAAAGGTGAAAAAAGCATTATGTGACAAAGTTCAATGTATAAGACAAGTTAGCCACTGAAATTTGGCAACAATTAAACTCAATTATTGTACATAGAATAATGTGGACCTCAACATAAACCCCACCTCTCTAAACTTAGCTTTCTTGGCTGCTCATCTGCACCTAAATACACACCCCATAGCTCAGGATGATTGAGGAATAATGTCAAACAATTCCAAGAAACCACTAGTAGTTGCTCGAGCTAAACCGCAGGCAGCATATTGCCAATTTTTGATTTTGATTGCAATTAATGCTCAATCGAGTATCCAGTAATAAATTTTTGCATCTCTCACCTGCCAACAGTGAATCACTTCCAGCTAATCCCACTGGCTTCAGGATGTGCAATTATCTCCAAAAACCTGTGAATCTACTAGGCATCACGTTTAAGTGCTTGCTGATATTTCCAAGCTGCTTGTCCCAGACTCATCTAAAACTGCAGTTATTAGAGAAACGAGTCTTTAACAGCATTTTTCACCTCTCGCAACCAACTTAAAGATATATTTGGCTGTTACAGAAACACTAAACAAGTGCTGCCTTGACACCAATCATTTGTCACAACTTGCTAAGTTAATAATCCTACTCAGCCCGTATTTTTGCCTTTGGTATTTTTCCTCCTTTCCTTTGGAAGATGTTTCCTAATGAAAGAGATTCCAAATCTTCAAAGATGCATGTCATTCAGGAGCTTAAGATATCCCAGCTTCTTTGCATATAAGAAGGCAAGACAGCATCCAACTTGATGCTTTTAAGATCTGAAAAATCATAGTCCGCAGATGTTTTCATGCCTCGCAAAGCAAAAGACACATTGGGTAAAACCATTTGCTTGCAGTGAAGATGTAAGCGAGGATGCTTTTCGGAGATGCTTCCACTTTCCAAATCAATGCCAAAAGGAAGCATTTTTTCAAAGGGCACTTTCTCAAGTGAGTTCTCCTCAGGACCAGACTGAAGAAAATGTTTCCACTTCCGGTGAGCTTGCCACCCATATTTGTAGTCCCCAACTATTGGTGTCCCTAAAACTTCAGCACAGTGTACACACAACTGTTGTGGCCAGACGTGTTGTTGAGAATGACTTAAGCAGTGCAAAGCGTAATTCAAGAAAGGTATAACCAGATAGCTTTGGGTTCTCATTCATACCTGATGTTTTCTACCTGTGATGGGTGATAGCTCTAACCATGTGTAGCCTGCTCCAAGGCACATAAATAATTAAAAGAAAAAAGGTATATTGTAAAATTACTTGTAGGTGAACAATCAAATATCCTTAGTTATATGATTAGACAATATCATTTGTACTTAACTTAATCTTCAAGATATTTGAAGAGGTTCCAACAAATAATTGGGTATGAAAGCATAACTGAAACACTTATGTTTCCTAGGTTTCTTTCAAAGCTTTCCCTGGGTGTTAAACTCTATAAAAATGTGAAATAGGTATTGCTAAGAGATTGATGCTAACCATGAGATGATTCAATTACTCGATATTGAGTCACTGCATGCTGAGCAGATGTGTCCTGGGCATTCTCAACTACTGTTATCCGATCAGATTTACCGTTGTCCAGCACTACCTAAAAGCAATTGATATCAAAGCGTTGTCAATAAAACGTAATTAAAAAAGACAAGACAGGATCCATTAGAAAAACCTTCATGCAAATATAAACAATTGCGGTGCTATATTCAGGCTCTAGCTCTTTACAAATGGCTACCTCTTGCAAACAGTATTCTAATGATGTAATAAAATGCTATTTTGGATATAGCCATGAGGATGATATCTCTCTCTAGTTTCTAAAAGGATTAGAACTCCTGACCTGCATTGCCTACCTAATAAGAGTGTACTTTGAATAACTAACAGCATGTATAAAAGAAAAGGAAATCGTGACAATTGCGACATGATTATCATAGAAGCATTTCACAAATAAAAAAAAATTGCATACAGTTCACAGTTCTCAAGAATGCCAAAAAGAAAAAAATGCAATCAACAATTTTATCAAAGAAAAACACCTGTTAACAGAAATAAATAAATCCATGCAAATATCAAACAGTTCAAATGCAAAACATGCTGCTCAAGTTTTCACAAGTTCTTTTGGTAGCCATCAACGTTCAAGTTTCCATTTGCGCAGAAATCTAACAAACTTCAATTTTTCTGTGCTCCTATACACTCCGGGATCCTTGCCGGCCAATAGGTGCAGTATGTAACTTGTACTCATTTACAAAAAACCTAGATCACATGCCATAGCATATAACTCACTATGTCTTAGTGCGTCACCCCAAGATTCCATTCAATTTCAAACTAAAGGACTCAAGTTGAATTCAATGAACGAATTCTAGGAATCAAACTTTTCAATGAACATAAACTTCTTGGTATGAACCCAAATATTAAAAGAACCACTTAATTGATGCTTCCAACAAATGCTGTTAAAATCCAAAACTAATAAATATATTCAAGTAACACCACTATGTTGTTAAGAATCAAGCTCATTCAAACCTTTCCCAGTGGTGCCGAAATTAACCCCTTTTGACATCTAGGCGACCCAATGACAAGTGCCCAATACTTTCTTTGCAGCACTCTCCTTTTGTCTCCAATTTCCTTAAACAAAGAAGAAAATTTTGTTAACCTGTGATGCAACCATAAGAGAACTAAGAATGGTCCAAATTTTATAGAGATACATATGTTGCCCACAAAACAGAAGCAGAAAAACTTAGCAAGGGTAGTTACATTATTTGATGCTGCAAAAGTTTTCTCCCGAAAGATAGAATGCAGAACAGTTGCACTTGTTTGTGTCCTTCCCATAACCAATATGCCACTACTATCTCTGTCAAGTCTATGAACCTGACAAATGAAAGCTTGGTCAGACAAAAATTTGTTGCAACCTAACACAGGAATATTCTGCAGTCATATCAATGAAATGGGATAAAACACCTGCTATTAGCTCACTACTACACAAGAATGATTATAACTACTACAGCATTCTAAGTTACCAAAGTTATATGAAAATAATTAAGCAAAAATACTCTGATATCACTGAGTGAAAAAGGGTACAATTCTCAGCAGTTCTTTTTACTCAATGCTCCTTTGTAGATAATGGGGAAGGCCCATAATCAATTCCAATTAGCATGTAGAAATTCAACATTATCAAAAGTATGATATATGTTTAAATGTCAAGTGGCTCCAAGAAATAGAAAGTAAATAAAGCAAATCCATCAAACTCACCAGCCTAGGGGGCTCTGAATAGTCATAGCTTAAACAATATGCAGCCACTTCATCTAAACTTATTTTGACGCCAATACCACCCTGTCCATGTGTTAAAACAAATAAAATAATAAAAAATTAAAAAAATAACCTTCTAAAGACCCAAAAGAACAGTAAACAATCAAGAAGGAAATAAATTGTAGCTCACCTGAACAGGCATTCCCGGAGGTTTATTAACAACAATTATGGCCTCATCCTATATGCAAAAAATTCAAACTTTATGAGCACAGAAAGCTATATACATCTTCAAACAAACAGAGTCAAAGTTAATGACCTTGTACAACTCAAGGCTTCGAATAAAGTTAACTTCGTCTTCATTGAAATGGTAATGCTGTTTCTCAGACTCAGTGGACAATGCTTCGACGGTAATAGGAAGGAAGATTCTATCTCCTACATTCATCAAATCCTTAGCTGCAACCTTCCAGCAATCTCAAATTTAGGAATGAATTTTGTGTTAAAAACAATAAAATGGTCATTTCCAATACCAAAGAGAAAACTTCCTGCTTTATTAATCATATCAAAGCAAATTAATTACCCTTTTAACTCGGCGTTCCTCTGCTTGATTACCAAGGCCACAGGACTCTCTTCTAACCTGTAACCAAATAAAACGTATAAAAGAACAAATTAACACTTGAAATTCAAAAAGAAGTCAAATGTCGGATACAAAAGAAAAACCTGTCTCAAACGAAATAGTTTCTGAACAAGATTTCTGGGAATTTCCGGGCAGCAACGAAGGACCCACTTAAGCGCCGTCGTTTCAGTCGCCGGTTTCTCTGCAATAGTTGCAGATAGCGCTTTTCCTAATGAGGACCCACTTACTGTAGAAGTGTAGGGAGGCAAAGTGAACCATTTCCCATTCTTTTCTTTTGCATTGTTTTGGTCTTTGTTTGGACATCGGACGGTGGTGGTGTTAGAGCGGAGTACATCGGCGGCTGAAATGAAAGACCTTGTAGAGAACCGGCTGGAGATAGAAAACGCCGGATAGAAGAGGCTGACCCGGCGTAGGAGGGTAATATCCGGCATCGGAGTGACAATTGTGGGTTTCGTTTGTTTTGAGTATCGGATGAAAAGAGGAGAGAATGATTACTCGAGCGGAGAGGTGAGAAGAAGGGTTTTATCAAACCGGGAAGCCCGAGTGAGTATCCGGTGACCGGTAAAAATAAGGCCGAAATAAAATCAGGCCAGCAAGCCAAGCCCAAATGGGCAGAAGGGTCTGGTTATTCCATTCCTTAGTAAGCACAATCCATTTGGTCCTTGTGGATGTAAACTTGATGTTGTATGGAATTAATTAATATTATTGGTCAAATTTAATTAGAGTTTAAAATAATAATTTGACATTTATTTTGGTTCTCTTCTCTTAAGAAAACAATAACATTCACATAAACTAAAATTAAATTGTAGCTAACATCTTACGTTATTTTTTATACTGAAAGATAAATAATATAAAATTAAACAACAGCTAAATCCATCTTATATCACTGTAATGTAATACAAAACTAAATTAATTTTATATCAATTTATTCATAGCCGAAAAAGTATAAGAAATAATCCTTATATTATGCGGAGCAGGAAAAAACAAAATGGAACTAGCTAGTGGTTAATGTCCTTGGGGAAAGTATGTCCTGCGCCAGGGCTTGGACCAGATTCTGATATGGTTAGACCGCGCTGTGGTCTGTGGCCCGGACCGCCGCGGCTGGGCCCTGAATGTTTAATCCCTCCAAGGATTAATCTGTTGAAAGAAGCATCAGACAACTTCATTTCACGAGCTTCTGCTTTGACAAGAAACACTAAGCCCACCGTCAGTAGAAATAGTAGAAGAGAAATGCTGCTAATTGCAAACTTTTCACCTCTGCCCATTTTCGGTAAGGCGGTGATGATTGCAAATATGTAATCAGATGGTTCGATTTATATATGAAAACTCGGAGTTTGAGCTATGAAAGAAAATTAGAGTGACTAGCAATCCTTTTTATATTGCATTGGAGACGGTGTTCTGTGTTTTTATAATTTTATGTGAATTCGAATTAATTAAATTAATAAATTTTAGATATGTCATATATAAAAATTCAATTTAAAAAATAAAATTGAATAATATTTACGTCTATAGAACCATGCTAGAAAATGTAAAAGGAATATTGTTATGATAATTACACTTATTAAATTGGGTATGGTTGAATTGATTTATAATGATTCGATTTTGGAAAAAAAAAAGAATTACAAAAATTCATATCGGGATGCATGAATTTAGAAAAAAGAAAAAAGAAATTAAGCATGCAAGAAGTGGAACCTAATAACAGTGACTGATGCAATGTCAAATTTCATGGCTTGCCGACTGCCTTAAATCATGTTTTGCAAGTCCAACTTCCAAAGTAGGGGACCAAAGACCATAAAGAAAAAGAGAGAATGACGGTTTGAAATTTATACCATTCGGTATATTAGAACTAGTTTTAGGGCTAAAGTGTCTCTTTAAAAACACACCAAAGTACATCTAAAAAAACCTTTAATGACTAGTTATTTTCGTTCCCTTTTTAGATACATGAATTTTGCAACATTTTTATATCATTTTGAACATTCTTTGGAGTTAATTTCATCTGTCGTCATCGAATTTTTGTACTTATAATCAAATGATCACAATAAAATAACTTATAAAACAAAAATAATTAAAATTTTATTTTATTTCAATTAAAATAAAAATAATCCGAAAATTAATTTTTTATATCATTATAATGATAATTAATCATGTCATATACAATTATCATATCATTTTAAGACTAATCAATTTTTTAAGTTGGATCATAAAATGAAAAAAAGTTAAATTATCATATAAATATAAAAAAAATAATATGTACAGAAAATAAAAAATTTAAATAACTAATCATGATCTATTTATAAAGTTAATTGGTGTTAAAATGACAAGACAATCGTAAATGACGTGCTTAATTATCACTTTAGTGACATGAAAAAATTAATTTTTGAAATATTTTTATTTTAATTGAAATAAAATAAAAATTTAATAATTTTTATATTATAAATTATTTTATTATTATTATTTGATTATAGAATTCAAAATTTGATGATGACCGACGTAATTAATCCGCATTCTTTGGTAGACTAATATTAAAATCTCCGTCGTTAGAAGGCGACTTTCCTTGTTTCGCCGCTTGCCTGCTTGCAATGCATTTTGCAAATTCCAGTGCCAACGTTTTTTTTTTTTTTAATATAATTTCATGACAATAAAACAATTGCATAATTGATTATTTTATGAACTTCCCAATAATTTGTTATTAAGTTTATGAGTAAAAAGTAACTTTTATTATCAACAACAGTTCTGATTTTACTTTTTTTTTTCGGAAAATGGGAAGTACTTCGAAGCCTTTCACTATATATATTAAAATTAATTTTGTCATTGAAATATCTCATTAAAGACTAATTCTGATTTTAGTTATTCAGACTAAATTAATATTTTAAATATATATTGAGTCATATTAATACACAATATGCAGGAAAATTAGTTTTCACTATCAATTTCATTTTTTTCTGGAATCACACAATCAATTTAAAATATTAATTTAGTCTGAATAACTAAAATCAGAATTAGTCTTTAATGAGATATTTCAATGACAAAATTAATTTTAATATATTAGGGGTGAAAAAAAAACTGAAAATATGGTTAACCGTAAAATCGGTCCGAAATTGAATCGATTTTTTGGTTAACCGATCGATTCAGTTACGATTTTTAATTTTTACGTTTTTGGCTTTTGATTAAGGTTTCGGTTTTTTAGTACCGGTAACTGTTAGTATATGATTAACTATATATATATATATATATATATATACCTTAAATATTTTTCTTTTTCTTTTTATTTATATTTCTCTTTAAAACTTACATAAAATTAATACTATAAAATGTATTTAAATTATATTTTTATTTTATACCTTAATTTTTTATATTTTCTTATGAAATTTATATAATATTTTAAACTATATTTATATTCTGTCATTTTTTGAATTATATAGTAATATTTATATATCATAACTAACTAACTTTTATATATGTTATTTTTTTATTATATATTGGTATTCATATTTTACTTAATAGCATTTAATTAATTTTTTTTTGTATTTTAACATTTATATTTTAACATTTAATTCCATCCAAAATTTTATTTGACTTAAAATCCAGTATTCAACAAATATCAAATTCATTTTATAATATTAGCTATTAATTTATTGAATATAAATTTTGACTAGTAAATTACGTTTATTTTGTAATTTTTATTTTGAATTACTTTGTACATTTGAAATTAAATTAGATTTTATCTATTTTTTTATATTTTTATGTTATAAAATTTAATGGTTAACCGAAAAATAGTGATTAAGCAAATCGAAAAATCGATATCGATAGACTGATTAACCGAATGTAATAAAATAATTATTGGTTAGTGATTTTAAAAAATTAATATTAATGAACTGATTAATTTTTTTACTTATTAACCGATTAATTCACCTCTAATATATATATATATATATATATATATATATATATATATAAAATTCCCATATTTAGAGTCCATGGTACTAATTCTAAAATTCTGGCTCCATGTTCAAAGGGCTATTGGAATTATCAAAATTTTGTTGCCAGCTCCATGCAACGATGCTCTTGTTTCCTGCTGAGACTCCATTGTAGTGGCATTTTCTTTGCCAGCAAGAAATCACCATTTTTCTATAATGTTGACTCAAGAGGAAAATGACAAACTCACAGCAGATAAATCTTGTTTCTTGTGCGTAAAGAAAAAAATAAAATAAAATCATATCCTTAAACTTTTCTTTATAAAATTAACTACATAAAAAAAAAACTATAATCCTTTTATTCTCTGACCTGAAAACACACAATCTTTTTGCAGAATTGCAGTAAAAGATTGTGATATGCATAGGTGGAAATTAAATTTTAATACAAAATAACTATAAATTTAAAGTTAAATCTAATTAGGTCTAAAATTCGGGCTTAAAGCAACCTCAATTATGTATATAATAATAATTTTTTTATGGTAAAAAGATCGTATAAATGTTGATATATGATAATGGTATTTTGGCATTTTCAATGGACAGAAATACTTACTATTTATATATTTGGTTGCTTGATTTCCACTTATAATACAATGGAAGATGAGCCAACGATGTGTTTATTAATCTAATTTAGGTCTGAGTGCACCATATTGGTCTCTGTCATGCATGTTACTCTCATCACAAGCTCGAAAACTGATGGAATATTCTATTTTCCATGCAAAAAGTTTTTTCTTTGAATTCAGTGTTAACAATTCATTATAATATTAAAATACAATCTTTTTTGAGAAATATTAAAAAACAATTTTTAAACCACCAGAATTTATTTTGATTGCAGAAAGTATTTTGTTTCAATTTTTTTCTATCATTTTCCTTGTAAAAAATATAGTTTTTATAATTCATTTCATAATTGTAAAGTAGATTTTTTTTTTCTTTGTTTCATGTGAGAGCTTTTCATATGTATATAAACATGAATATTAATATCTAACAGAGTACCTCTTGCATACGAGAATGATTAAGAGGCCATGGAATAAGCACATAACAAACTAGGTATAGAGAAACAACAGGCGAAAGAGGAGCTCCACAATGTGCTCAAACGCAGACCACATAGAGGACATAGCACGTGCACACCCTCATATTTTAGTAATTTTTTAAATATATATATTTAAATTATAATAGCGACTCTCTTAATTTATTTTAAGTATTTTTTTTGTCAAATTTTAATTCAATAATGATCACATAACGTCTTAATTTTAGAATATGAATCTTCCTAACCATAAATCCTGACTTTGTCACTAGAATCGTGGCCTGCTCTAAAATTTTTGAGTGTGTATATATATATATATATATATATATATATATATATGGCAAAAAAAAAATTGAGCATATATATATATATATATATATATATATAGAGGCATAATTTATGTGGCCCTTAAAAAATCTCTCTCTCTCTCTATATATATACATTTTATCAATAGTGGTGGGTTAAAGTGACTTGACGCTTGTTTCTTTTAAGTAAAGCTTCGAGTTCAAGTCTTATAAATAGCAAAAATTAATATTATGAGAGCTTTACCCTCATAGTGGGCCAATCTTATTTGAGTGGGATTAGATTGATTGCGGTATGGCTTAAAGGTATTTTTTATCTTTACGGATCCGCTTAAAATATCTCATGGTCTAACAAAAAAAAATATACATATTAAATTTCAATTATAAACTTTTTTTGGTCAACTATATTAATCAAGTTCCGCTACTGACTACTTTAGTTTCTAAATACAAATTACATAGTGTATCCTCAAAGAGGAATGTGAGTAAAAAAACCAAAATTTCGGTTAACTAAAAAATTAATTCAAAATCAAACCAAAAATTTAAGTCTATAATTTACTTTTAAAAATCGATGATTAATCGATTTGAAATTAAATCGATTTTATATATTTTTTATAAATTATATTTTTAAATTTACATTTATATTTTTTAATATTTGTATAATTTATAAATATTATGATATACAATTTTTTAAAATATTATTAAAATAAGTAAATAAATATTAAATTTATCTTATTATTATTATTATCATTATCATTATTATTATACGTGCATAATTAGTACTTTATTGTTAGTTTCATATTGAATATATTTAATTTTTATAATTAATTATGAAAATTTTATTTTGATTTTGATTATTTTAATGAAAATTATATTTAATTTGTATTTTTTCGTTTTTAAAGTATTTTTAACTATTAAAAATAATATTATAAATTATATAATTTATTAAATTTATATATTATAATTTTTTAGTAATTAACCGATAAACCGAGTTAAAAATTAAAATTGATATAATAATTAAACAAAATTAATGTATTGATTTAATAAAATTATTAATATACTAGTTAATTAATTCATACTCACCCTCGAGCTCAGGACAGTGTGCTCTAACAAGGAAACGACAAATATACAGGCATCTTCCCATTAGATAACATCCACATGTCAGTAGGTAAAACTAGTTTTTTTTTTTTTTTTGAAACTGGTGGTAATTTTTAAAAATATTAAGAATTTTGGTGGCATGGCAAAAAAAAAAATTTTTTGAGTGTCAAAAATCGATACAAAGAGGTATCGATTTATGTCAAAATGAAACCCGCACTAAAAAAACTATTTGATTGTCAAAAAAACTGGCACACGTGCCGGTTTTTGTCAAAATGTGCTGATTTTTTATCACAATTAAAAAAAAAAAAGAAGGAAATACTGTGCTTGTTTATTCAGTTAACCAAATCAATCACGAGTCTTAAAATACTGTACATTGCACAACTCCATACGCTAACTTTGCAACATTTTGTCATTAACTTTTTCCTCTTTTTTTTTTTAAATAATTTGTGGCCAAGTTGTCGTATCATCTCTCTTTTTCTATTTTTACATCAATTAGAAAATTTTTGAGGAAATGTTATAAGAAGGAATTGATTGAAATTTTAGGATGACGGGATCGAATTGACTATAATTGATAAGAATAATAATAAAAAAAGTAATATATCATTAATTCATAAATTATATATTTCTTATAATTTTAATTTATATATTTCATTAGATTTAAAATTATCATATATTTTCTCAAACAAAATCATATATTATATTTAAAGGATATATGATTCTAGATTTATGATTTGAATATTATGAGTTAATGCTTTCTAAGTTTCTTAACATGTAAAACTCACAAAATTGTTAACATTAATTAAATCCAAAGTACATATATTATTGATGCTTAGGTAAATGACATACAAAACTTAGAACAGTGCAAAGAGGTATAATCTAAACATCCTTTAACTTATAATTGACACTAAACTTCTATGCACAATTACTTCAAAGAGCTCTTTGATATATATTAGGGCTAAGGTGAAATTTTGCTTCTATACTTTTTAAAAGAGAGTAATTTTACCCTTTAACCTTTTTTTGAGCCATCTGTGTCCCTAAAGTCATTTTTTTGACACGATTTTACGCCTACAATGAGAAAATCCGACGTGACAAACAACACAAACGACGACCAATGAAAACGTGACACATGGACACACACGTAGCAGCCACTTTGATGACATGGCAAAATGGCAAAAAAAAAAACTTCTCCTCTCCTCTCTTTTCTTCTGCCTCCTTCCTCCTCTCTTCCTTCTCTCTTCCTCTTCCATCCTTTTTGCTGATTGGGTAGGTATTTGCTGTTAGATCGGACTAATTTTTGGTGAGTATGGTCGAAATTCCTTTTGCTTAAATTAGAACAGTGAATATTAGTTTTTAAAGTCTATAAGTTCAATTTTTGTTGCAAAAAAATGGATTATTTTTTGGATTTTTTTTATGTAAATGACCAGTTTCGTCTTTTTTAACCATAGGACAGTTATTTGTCGTTAGATCGGACTGATTTTTTATGAGTATGGCCGGAACTCCTTGTTCTTCAACTTGAACGGTGGAGATTTTATTTGGATAATTATAACTTTATCCGATTTGCTTTGGACAGAAGTTACAATTAAGACTCTTTGTTCTTCTTCCTCTCTAATTTTTGAAAATCAGGAACAAATAATTGAGGGGTAAAATTTATGGATTTGCTATTAAGTTTTGTTTGACATTGTTAATCTTTCTGGAATTTTGTGTTTAAATGTTTGAGAGTTGGTGATTTTTGAAGAAGAAAAAGAACGAAAGCAAAAAGAGGAGGAAGAAAAATAGGATTTTTCTTGAAAAATTTACAAATTTTCTTGGAAAACAAACATGCTAACTAGTAGAGAGAAAACATGTGGCAGATGAGGTGCCGTGTTTTCATTGATCGTCGTTTGTGCCGTTTGTCACGTCGAATTTCCGTCTATTATAGGGGTAAAATCGCGTCAAAAAAATGACTCTAGGAACACAGATGGCTCAAAAAAAGTTTAGGAAAAAAAATTACTCTCTTTTAAAAAGTATAGGGGCAAAATTTCATCTTAGCCCCATATATTATATAGTTTATAAAGTACCCACAGTTCATCCAACGTCAAATATAAATAATATTTAATTGTATCCATCTGCAGAAAAACATGCATTATTCTACAAAGTAAAAGAAAATCAGAGTCTGGAAAAAAAAGTTTCCAATATTTTTCAAATTTTCATCAATAATTATATGTCATTACAAAAAAAGTCGATTTTACCGACGGAAAAGGCGTTACCGACGTTTTTTATTAATTACCGACGGAATTAAAACGCTCGTAAATCCGTCGGTAAGATTTACCGACGGATTTTACCGACAGAAATATAAAAATATTTTGTCGGTAATTTTGCTAAAAAGTCGGTCAGATATTTCGTCGGTTTGACTTTTTACCGACAGTATACGTCGGTAATCCGTCGGTAAATTTAATTAATACAAAATATTAATTTATTTTAAAAAACAGCGACAGATTTAGCCGTCGGTATTTTGTCGGTAAACATAATTTATTATTTATTTTTTCAGTTATATATTCCTCTCTACAAAACACAATGAATTCAATACAAACAGTCTAAAATTTAAATTGAAGGTATATATCAATTAATAATTTTATTATATAATAAAATCAATATATACATTAAAATGAAAAACAACCACAAAAACCAAAAAGAAAAATAAAAGTATCTGTTATATGTTATGACATTTCAATTACTTAACTAATGCAAAGGCTCAAATGATTAACTCTTTCAAAAATGACTTGATAATGTAAAATTTTGTCATCACTTGACAACATCTCCAGCCCTATCGAACGAAATCAAACTCAGCTCCAGATCTAACCCCTCACTTGCTGCAGTCACAAAGGAAAAAAGAAAAAAAATTAATCCCTTTTGAACAGAAGTTCAAGATGATTTGCTGAAAATAAAAGTGTTGTAATGAACAAAGCATACCTTAAGTTGTTCAGCAAATCACTCATGTTGTGCCACAAGATCATTCAATTCAGTAGATGCATTGATTTCTGAGCAGTTCAAGGACATTGACCATAAGCAACAAAAATTGAAGAGACAAAGCAAACAATGAATTATAAGAAAAGAGTAGCACAAATTAAAAGATGGAATGACGGTACCTCATGCTTGTTTACAAACAACTCAAAATGTTTAGTCAAGCCTGCTTTTTGATCTATGCTGGAATTACACAAAAAGGTGGTGAGCATCACAAATCTATAAACAAGAGGATATTAAACAAAGAGTACAGACATCTAAGCACATGCATGCAAGCATAAATGCTGGTGTGCACACCCAACTGATTGTATCTCAGCAAACTGTTATTATGAATCAAGAAAAAAATTAATGCATTCTGTCATGTGTATACATATCTTTCTAAATTCTGTACTATACTTATTTCATGATTGTGTAGACAACAGCAGTAGAAAGAAATGGGTTAAAGCTCAAGTCTTAAAAACTATTTTAAATATTCCAGTTCGACCACCAATATGCTGTTGACATCAATTATACCATTTGTCTTTCAAAATCATTAATTTGCTACCAAACAAATATAGAAAGATTCACCAAAAGAGAGATGAAGGAGTTAGCCGAGACAACCAATTAAAGCTTACTATGCAAGTTTATCAAATAAACATAAATAGTCAAATACTTGTTCAATTTCACTTCCATCAGAAACCACTTGATAGAATCTTAATGGTAAAGAAGAATTTATGTAATACCCCTCCATGTACCCTAGAAGAATTTTCATTAATTAATTATTATTATTCATGGTTAAATAAGTTTAATTTCATGTGGAAGGACCTAATTGAAAAACTAAAGTAAAAGAATTGGGGTAAGAATAGAAATAAAGAAAGTTCAAGGATTTATTGGCAAAAGTGAGGTTTAAGTGACATGTGGGCCAATAGTTGAGAAAGGGAAGGGGATATTTTGATGGAGGGTGGCCGGCCAAGTCTCTTGGTTTTTCACTCTCCATCTTCATCTTCTCTAACTTCTCTCTCTCATCCTCTCTCTCTCTAAGAATTATTTGTGTTGGGATAAAAAAAAAGAGAAGTTTTACTTGGATTTTTGTGGTAAGATGATTTTATTATTCTTTTATGTGTATGATTCATAGATTAGTGGTTGGTTTCTTAGAGGTGTCTTATGTGTATAGAAGGTGAAGCAAGCAAAGGAAAGGGAAAAGAAACTCTTCAAGGTTGAAGAAGAGAAAGCTAAAATAAGGAATGGGAACTTAGAGTTTTCATGTGTGTAAAGATTTGTATTTGTCATGAGAGAGGTCTTGAGTGTCTCTCTCATGTGTTTTGTGGATGATTATAAGCTTGAAGGTTGATTAGAGTTGATAATTTGCATGATTTGGTTAAAAGCATAAAATCTGTCTTAAAGATCATTTGACTAATCTGTGTGTTTTTGCTCATATCTTGAGCTATAGTTGTTCAAATGATGAAATTCCAATTGGTATGGAAACTAGACTTGTAAACCTTGATTTTGTTAGAAGAGACCGAAATCTGATTCTCACTGCATGATAGTGAAAATCGGAATTGAATTCTGACCGTGGTTGTGAATATGCCCTTGTAAACAGTCTGTGGTTTTTCTTAAATATCTAAAGATTTATAGGTCCTATTAAGGATATTTTTAGTGTTTTGAAAACTAGAAATGTAGACCTAAAATTTTGTAGAAGATAGTATTTTCTGAAAAATTCGTTTGGTATGTCGAAATTGAGATGCAATCTGAGTTTTTAAATTAATTTACAGGATTTTTGAGCAATAATCGCTATAAGGCGGTTGCCCCGTCGTTTGATGTCGCGAGCGCAACTTATGTCGCGAGCGCGACATCAAGCGGAAGCCTTGTGTCGCGAGCGCGACTTATGACGCGAGCGCGACATCAAGAAATGCTTATTTAGACCATTTCCTTCTGTCGCGAGCGCGACTTATGTCGCGAGCGCGACATCAAAGAGAGGTTCAAGGCCATCGCTGTCTGTCGCGAGCGCGATTATCGCCGCGGCCGCGACATTCATCGCGAGCGCAACAATTGCCTTTATGTTCTATTTTAATATTTGTATTTTTTTTATGACTTCAATTGGAATTTAAAATTGGCACAAACCCTTCTAAACTTACAAATCATCCTGCATTACAAGTTTATAGTAAGGCATCTCTTTAATTACCAGATTTGCTAATAACAACAAGGTATGTTTTATTACCTTAAATGAGTTTATGCATGCGTTATTCTCTTGTAATACAAATAAATGATTATTTTGACAATAAAGAATAGTAATAAATGATAGTAAAGTTTTCTTGCATTTACTAATGCTATAATGGTATCTGCTGATGCAATGTCACATGATATGAAAAGTAATCGAATTAAGCCTGCACTTAAATACTTGGTCGTGGATAGATAGACATGCCTATAGGGTTATAGTTGCAGCTGCTATAGTCTGACTCTCATGAGTCCACAGTTGTCTCTATATGAGACCATAGTTCTGACCCAATGGGTCTACAGATTTAATACCTTCGGGTATTCACAGATTTGATACCTTTGGTATCCACAGTACCCGTTATCCACTCCCACAGGAAATTGAGCAGGCAAATGAATAAGATAAATGGAATATGTATACAGTTGATAATTTATATTAAATGATCCATTGATTTAATCAATCTTCTAATATGTTGTGCATATACTTTATAATTGCATACTTGTGAATAATATTCATATGCATATATTAGTTGTTCCCCACTAAGCTTTATAGCTTAGCACGGGTGTTCATCCGTGTAGGTCCGCAGGATAGGAAGTTTGGTCAGGGACAAGGTCCACAATCTTCTCAGCCAGCGTCATTTTAGGAAAAGTGAACTGAAGTATGTAACTTATTTGTGTCTTTTTGGTAGTTAAAGATAAATTCATATGTAAAGGCATGTAATTATTAAGTCTATGTATGTAATATCCTATAGTATGAAAAGTACGACTATCAATGTGACATGAATGATATAGTATGATGGTGTGTGTATGCACATATATGCATAGATAACAGATAGTTCCTAAGGAATTAACAGGAATAATTGAATTAATAAATGTAATTAGTAACAGTAATTAGGATTATCTAGTATAGTCATTACAATTTATCTTTCTTTATCTTTTTCTTGTAAAGTAATCTTGATTCAAGAATGGCTAATTATCTGGTTTAATTGATGAACATCATATACACAGTAGGTTTCTGGTATATACATAAATTTAACATATCCAAAGAATTTCCAGCTACAATTCTAATCTAGAAAGTAGGAAGAAAATAGATTATAGAACCTACAGAGCAAATTACCTGAACATAATTTGTCTATTCCCCAACGGGCACAATGGTTGTATCAATTTCTGCTTCTTCAGCTTTTTTAATCAATGAAAACTGAACACATGACAACAAAATCAACGTTAGTGCCTATTATGTGTAAAGCAACTCTTAAATGAAGTTAAAGGATTTTCAGATTGCAAATGCAAAAGTTATTCTCTACAGGTCAAAAATATTCATAAAGAATATTTGTATAAAGAGCATAAAAGTAATTTATAAAAATTAGACAAACTAAAATAAATTTAGATATATATAAGAAAATTTCCTCAAAAAATAAAGCAGCACATGGCTACTGCAGCAAACCCGTACCAGATTTGCGGGTCTACTAGTCACGTCACTTAAACCAACTACTGCAGCAAAAAAAAATGTGCAAAGTGTCCATCTTATGATCAAAACTAGTACATTTTTAAGAAAAAAAATTGCAACAGTTTCACGGTGGCTAGGTTTTTGCCTTAATCAAGCAAACTCTGATATGTTGGAACTAAATTGCAGGAATGAGAAAGAAGAGTGTGGGGGTCTCTCCTGTTAGCAATAATGACGTTTGGAAAGAGGGACTGAGGTGAAAACTAAGCAAGAGAACGTGAGGCCAGAAGCAGCAGACGCAGATAGCCAAATTGTGCTCTTTCTCATTTAATAAATTTGAATATTTCATATATTAAATGTAGATTAAATATATACCAAAAAATAACGCTGTTTTTAAAACTTCAGTCAGTTTGGTTCCATAGATTTTTTGGCCTTTGAAAACTGAATTGAACCATTTAAACTGAAAACAGAGCAAACCGAACCAAATAAAACAATATTCCTACCACTTGCTTTTTAGTGTTGGTTTGGTTTTGATCAGTCCTCTGTAAAGAATGAGGGGCAAGTGTTTAAAGAACACATCAAGAGCAAATCAAGGGTTAGATGTAAAGGAATTATTGAGGAAGAAAAACAGATTTGAGTGAACTAATTTTAATCTAACCGACTCAAGAAAGTAGATGTTTATTTATCAATAAGCTACTTGAACTACATAACTAAATGATCCTATCACAACAGCGAAAATTGAAATACTTTTATATATTTTTCTTCATTTGAAAATATCATAACATTTCGAGTAGCAAATAAACTCTTACATCTATAAAAAAAGGAGCATATTTAAACTTAGCGGGTCTAAAACTAGTTGAGCATAAGTATGTCTTTTTGTATACTAGCATCATTTTGGGGGTACTTTGGCTCTCAAATCTGTACCTATTACAGGATTACAACAGAAACCTGGGAGCCTAATCAAACATAAATGCATAAATTTTCATCGGAGAAGAGTGCAATAGAAAATTTGCACAAGCATATAAGGAAACAAATGCAGTCAATTGGGAATTATGTGCAAGTAAAACAATGAAAAACCATTAAGCAAGGTCTGGTTGAAGCAAAACATAGGATATTCAAAATAGAAGACAAGTGGATTTAAAGCTAAACCAAACATAGGATATTTTAGACATTCAAACCAACTCACCAACGTTAACACACAAGCACAAACTGCTACATATGATCCAAAATAAATTCTATTATGAAAACAGTAACTAAAAACAAACAGCGTGTTATATAGCAAGTGTTATGGTTTACTTGAAGATATTGGTAGATAAAACCAATATTAAGGTCATAAAAATCCAATCTAAAATAAATAGAATCCATAGATTCCGAATCAATCGATTAGTCTCAATAGATTGAACAGGAGAAAATAAAAAGGTATATGTCTTCTAAAGAAAATTTTAAAATGCTATGCAATCAGCAGTATAACAATTAGTAAGGAACTAATTTTCTATGAGCAGCATACTTGAACATAATGTACTTTGTATAAATTGCATCATACATATCTCGAACATCCTCATCCTCTATAAATGCTAATTGCTCCCTCAATAGTGATAGATTTTGAGATATTTGGTAGAAAATGACGTAGCGGAAATAATCTCAAGAAAATAGCAGTAATTCAATTCAAAAAACGGCGTCTGCCTTACAAAGGAAAAACGAAAACATATATGAAAAAAAACCAGAAAACAACAATCAAGGGAGTCCTGCCAAAAATAGAATACTACTAAAATTAAAGTACTATAATGAAATGTTGCCAAAACAAATAGATACTGCCAAAACGGGATGCACCCTACCCTCAGTCAAGCCAAAAATTCAGCCTCTGTCCAGTAATTCACGCCACTGACAGTCCACCAAATCCACCAGCTAATTCGTCCATATCAGACTCCCCTTCTTGAGAAGAACTCGACCTCGAGTGACATAGGTATAAAGGGTCATCAGCAGGATAATATTGGTAGATATCTGCCACATTAAAGGTCTTGGAAATTCCCATAGAACTCGGCAGCTCCACCACATAGGCGTTATCATTGATCTTCTTTTGAATTGGAAATGGCCCATATTTCTTTGGTTTTAACTTGTTGTAAGTCCCTACAGGAAATCTCTCTTTACGAAGGAACACCATGACTTGATCGCCAACTTTGAACACTTCCTGATGCCAATGCCGATCAGTAGCTCGCTTATATTTCTGGTTTGCCTCTTCTAACTTCTACTAGACTTCCACATGGACATCCACAACCTGCTCAGTCAACTGCTTCGCTTTGACATTGCTTGGCACCTCCTTTGGCAAGTTGAGTAGATCTAAAGCATGTTGTGGTGGCTTGGTGTACACAATGGAAAATGGAGTTCTTCCCGTGGCACTGTGGACAACATTATTATAGGCAAATTCTGCTTGAGACAAAGCAACGTCCCAAAGTTTCGGCTTATCCCCACAGATGCTTCAAATCAAATTCCCTAATGTCTTGTTGACTGCCTCGGTTTGCCATCCATTTGGGGGTGAGCTGTACTGCTGAAATTCAAAGAAGAGTCAAATAACTTCCATAAGGTGCACCAGAAGTGTCCCACGAACCTGCTGTCTCGATCAGATGTGATGGTCTTGGGAACGCCATAGAGTCGCACCACTTCCTTGAAGAATAACCTTGCCACCACCACAGCATCAGAAGTCTTCTTGTAGGGAATAAAGTGAGCCATTTTGGAGAACCGATCAACAACAACAAAAACTTAGTCGGAGTCCCTCTGCATCCTTGGCAGTCCCAAGACAAAGTCCATCGAAAGGTCCTCCTAAATGTTATCTTGTACTGGTAGTGGCATGTATAAACCGCTGTTCTTGGACTGTCCCTTGGCTCGTTGGCAAATGAGGCACCTCTCAACAAATCTAGAGACATCTCTCCGCAAGTGTGGCAAAAAAAATGCTCTTGAACTACGGCCACGATTTTGTCACGCCCCAGGTGTCCAGCAAAGCCCCCACCATGCAAATCCCTTGTGACTTTCTCCCTTAGTGAGGTTTTAGGCAAACATAGCTGGTTTTCATGCATCAAAAACCCATCATGGATATAAAATAATTCACAAGGAATTCCCTTGGAGACTTTGGCCTAAACGCCACCAAAATCAACATCTTGAGCATAGTTGTCTTTGAGATGTTCAAAACCCACAATCTCATTGCTCAAAGTGAGCAATAGCGAACCCCGCCTACTTAAAGCATCCGCAACTCGATTCTGCGCTCCCGACTTGTGCCTCAAGATGAATGGGAACCAGCCCAGGAACTGAACCCATCGAGCATGCATGTCATTACTGATTCACTTCTGGCTATTCAAATATTTTAGAGATTCATGGTTCGAGTAAAACACAAACTCCTTCCCAATCAAGTAATGCTCCCACGTTTTAAGTGCCCTGACAACTGAATAAAATTCTTTGTCGTAGGTGCTCCACGTCCTCCTATGATCACTCAATTTCTCACTGAAGAAGGCTACTGGCCGCTTCTCTTGAGACAGTACAGCCCCCATGCCTACCCCACTAGCATCGCACTCAACCTCGAACAATTTGTCGAAATCAGGTAGTGTCAAAATCGGAGCTGTACACAGCTTGCCCTTCAAATTTTCAAAACTGCTGGCAGCCTCTTCCGTCCATAAAAACTTCCCCTTCTTCAAACATTCCGTCATAGGGGCTGCTATAGTGCTGAAATTTCTTATAAACCTTCTATAAAATGTGGCCAACCCATGGAAGCTGCGAAGTTTCGAGACATTAGTTGGTGTAGGCTAATCTCGAATTGCTTGAATTTTTGCCTCATCCACCATAATTCCTTCAGCTGAAATTATATACCCCAAGAACAGTAGCTTCGTTGTCATGAAACTACATTTCTTGAGGTTGATATAGAGCTTGTTTGTTTGCAATTCTATGAGGACCTCCCGCAAATGCAACAAATGCTCCTCTTCAGAACGGTTGTAAATCAGAATATCATCAAAGTATACTACCACAAATTTGCCTATAAAAGGCTTCAGTACCTGATTCATCAGGCGCATAAATGTACTAGGAGCATTGGAGAGGCCAAAGGGCATAACCAACCACTCAAACAAGCCCTCTTTGGTTTTAAAAGCAGTCTTCCATTCGTCTCCAGCTCGAATTCGAATTTGATGGTATCCATTCTTTAAATCAAGTTTTGAAAACCACTTAGCACCGCCGAGATACTCCAGCATATCATCTACCCTTTCAGCTCCTGTTTTTATCCACCCTAAAGTGTATGGATGAGGGTGTTTTTCCACTGGTAGTTCCAGCTTCCTAGCCACATCTCTCCCAATAATATTTTCACAACTACCACTATCAATAATAACACAAAAAATTCTGTTATTAATAGTGCACCTGGTTCGAAATAGCTGATGGCGTTGGGTCGTCTCTTCCTGCCTGGGTGTGAGCATCATACGCCTGATCACGAAGTTTTGACCCTCCTCTGCCAATTCATCATAATCCTCAGCCTCATCTCCATCAGCTTCACAACAAATCACATCATCTTCCTCTTCTCATTCCACCAAATTCACTGCTCCTCGCTGGGGACAGTCATTAGAACAGTGGCCAGGTTGGCGACATCTGAAACATTTGCCTGCATTCGATCTCGCATATGGATTGTCAGCCTTTTGTATTTCTTTATTTTTTCCATCAACCACCACTCGTTTGTCCCCCGTCCTGTCTTCAGCACGCCTATCATTGGTGAAATGGGTGTTTCCCATTCGTGGGTTGCCTTCTTGCAATGGTTTAAACCTGTCACTGGGGCCTGCCATTCTATTGTTGTCAAACGTCCTCTTGCTCCTCTCCTATTGCATCAACTCAGCCTTCATAGCCATATTCTTGGCCTCAGATAGTGTACGTATCACCTGCACACCGATTTTATCCCTTAACACTGGTCTTAGGCCCTCCAGAAATCTAGCCACCTGTTGTCCTTCAGACTCCACCAGATCATTCCTCTCAGACAGCCTCATGAACTCAGCTGTATATTCTTGCACTGCTCTATTACCTTGCTGGCACCGCTGATATTGCTGGAACAAAATCTGTTCATAATCGGGTGGCAAGAATTCACTCCTTAATAAGTGTTTCATCCTAAACCATGTCCGGACAGGACCCCTTCCTTCCCGTTCTCTCCTACTCTGCACTCTCTCCCACCAGGCGAAAGCTCCCTTCTTCAATCGACATGCAACCATCCTAACTCGTTTTTCTGCAGAAACATCCATGTAGTCAAAGAACCTATCGATTTCAGCAAGCCAATCAAGGAATTCCTCTATATTCAAACTCCCATCAAAGTAAGGTATGTCTACTCTCAAATGGAAATCACTTTGATCCCGTTCCTCATAAACGTTCCCCCATCTATAACCCCCGTATGGTTGAAAACGACCATAGCGAGCTGGTTCCAAGTCTTCCTCATCGTCAGAATCTTCCTCATAAGGATTCTATCTTCTTACTGGGATGGGTCTGTCAACAGGGGCGCCACGGGGCTGCTTCCGCTTTTGGTCGTCTGTTAACATTCCGGTCTCTGGGTAAATCCATTCCCAGAGAATCTAACCGATCCACAATCTCCTCAAAATGTCTCTCAAAATGCTGGAATTGGAGATCGATTTGTTGCTCCAAATGCTGCTCCAAACGTTGCAGCCAATCATCCTCGTGACCTGTAGCCTTACGGACTGCATTGTTATTTGCACTACCGTCATTCCCAGTCGCCATCCAGGCTCTGATACCACTTGACGCAGCGGAAATAATCTCAAGAAAATAACAGTAATTCAATTCAAAAAATGGCGTCTGCCTTACAGAGGAAAAATGAAAACATATATGAAAGAAAATCAGAAAACAACAATCAAGGGAGTCCTACCAAAAATATAATACTACTAAAATTAAAGTACTATAATAAAATGTTGCCAAAACAAATAGATACTGCCAAAACAGGATGCACCCTGCCCTCAGTCAAGCCAACAATTCAGCCTCTGTCCAGTAATTCATGCCACTGACAGTCCACCAAATCCACCAGCTAATTCGTCCACATCAGAAAATCAGATAGAAAGAAATTAAATAATTCAGCAGCAATAGGATCTGTTCAAGAGCATACCAAGAGAAATCAGTGTATTGAAAAGAAGCTTCAGATGCAAAATATAATTCCTCAGAATCAAGAATGTGCAACAATTAAATTGCAATTAACCAAAAGAAGCCAAGAAATTTACTGTGAAGTATGGCACTGAAGCTCTGTAGCCTACAAGAGTTAAGAATATATAAAATAGCACTAGTCCTTGAGAAGATAAAGGCAGTAAGAAGAAGCTTAAACTATATCCCCATATCATTTCTAATCCTTGAGAAGATGGCAACTATGGAACAAAGACAACAGCCCATCTAGCAAAGAATAGAAGATTCTTAAGTTCTAAGTTTCCACCGCCTGCAGGACACACTTTCCAAATACCATCCACAGCAACCTAAACAAAGCAAGCAAAAAATCCATTGCATATATTATGGAAGAAAGACGAGAACTAAATAAATATATAGAAAAGAATAAATGATTGTAAAAATGTGAAATAAACTAGTTCACCAAAATCGTAGTCATTCAACACGTGATCCAGCTTTTAGGGTTAACAAAAAGCTCCTATTCAATAATTGAAATAATTAGAAAGTAAGATAACCTACAACCAAATTGTAAACAGATACCAGCATTACCAATCAAAGAATGTTCAGCAGCTTACCAACTTTCCATGTTTGCAAAAAGTTAAAGTAAGATGATTCCTCCAGAAGCTCACTCCTCACACGAGGCTCCACATATATTTGTAATTCCTGTGCTCTTTCAACCATCTGGTAGTGAAAACTGAAATTTTAGATATAAAGCAAAATGGACCAATCCTACGTGAGCATTTATAATTTAATGCAGCAAAATTAACATACAAGCCACAATCAAATATTTAAGGAAAGAAAAGAGTTCTAATTGTGTTACCTGACCATATCAGCGCAAAGGATTCAAACCGAGGTTTACCGTTTGGAAAGATGTGCCATCACCATTAAATCCCCTATTCATTATATATATGTATAGCATGGTAAAAAAGAAAAGTTTACCGTTGTTCTTTTGCAAAAAGCCATATAGATCCCCTCACCTGTTCTTTGTTTTCTTTTCATTATTGGTAGAAACATCTCCATGCGGTATCCAATTATCTATGAAATGACAACAGTGCCCCCACCGACACTTACGGGAAATTTGTGCAGACCACTATAGTTATTACGCAAACAATTGGAGCTGTTCTAGCTATTTAAATTTCATATAAATTTCACTGTTCCATAAAAAGGTCGTTTGTACCTTAGCTTTTCCTATTGCCACTCTCGTCTTTCATTTTCTTGCCGTTACTCTTATAATTAATTGCTGACTATAAAAATATACATTTTTATGCAATTTTTAGCTATGTTTGCGTCTGAAGTTAACAGACACTGAATTTGAATAATCCATATAGAAAATAGCTCGGATGAGAGGCATGTAAAAGAAAATCACCTTTCTCATAATCCTATTTGGAATCATGGTGGAACCTGGATCACTCTCTCCATTTTGAAGAATTTCATTGGAACAAATCTCATTTGCATGACAATTTTCAGATTGTTCCTTTTTGTGATTATAGAGCTCAGATTGGTTGGCTGAGTTCTCTGTCCTCTCATAGGCAAATCCACCATTACGCTCCCCTGCATCACAGGCCATCACATTCTTAAGAATATGAAGAATTCCATGCATGGAAATGCAACCTAAGATAGTTTCAACCATTAATTTAGGACAAACACCAATGAAAAAGTTCAGCTACCCTGCTATAAAAAAGGCTAGCCATTCCGCTATAATAGCTACAACTCCTGAATATCCAGAGTTCCTCCCCTTCTTCATGGTTTTGAATAACAAAAAAAAAGAGATGATGACTTACTAGAACAGAGGCGTGAGGGAGATTGGACCGCAGTTCACTGGCGATGGTGAGAGAGTAGAAACGAGTGGAGTGGGCAACAGTGAGAGAGTAGAAGACGAGTGAATGGGCGACGGTGAAAGAGTAAAGGACAATTAGGAATTTGGGTTTGAAGGAAGGGTAGCAGAAATTTGGGGTTTGGGGCTTTGCACACCCCTAGTGCGTTTTGTTAGAAAAACCTAAATGGTGAAATCTGATGGACAGTAGATATAAGGGTTTGATCGAAAAAGGGGAGCAGATAACCCTAATTTTTTTACTAATATTAAATATAAATTATTTTATTTAAATTTTACCGACGGATTTACCGACGCCTATAAACCGTAGGAAAATAATATAATCCGATTGCCATATTGGTCGATAAATCATCTAAGATTTTATATTACCGACGGAAATCCGTCCCTACATAAGTTAAATGAGAAAATTTTTTACCGACGGAAATAACCGTCAGGAAATCGGTCGCTAATTATTGGGTCCAACTTCTCCCGCCAAAGATACCGACGAAATCATCAATCTGTCGGTAAAAAAATCGTCGTTTATCAAATTTATTTATTTTACCTAACTTTGTCAATTTGGTCGGTAATCCGTCGGTAATATATTAATTTTACCTACGGATTATGTATCCTTCGGTAAAATGGATTTTTTTAGTAGCGTGTTGCATTAGTGATAACGTCCAAAAAAAACAAGGCTAACAACCCAATATCACTGAGAAAAGCCCAAGGAAAGAGCCCATCAGAAACTCCCTCAGTTAGAAAGAAATTTCTATAAACGAGGATGTCCAATCGAATTATGAATAAAAAAAAAATACCCATTATTTTTATACACATATTCCCTTTTTTATATTTAAATGCATCAATTTTTAAATTTATACATATATTTTAAGTGAAAAATTAATACATATTTCATTATAATGGTTTGTAAATTCGTAACAAATTTATATTGCATACATTTATGAAAATTTATATTTATTAATAAATATATTTTGTCCACACTAATAATTTTAACAATTTATAAATTTTTATGTTATATTATTATTTATTAATATAATAAAAATATAATTTTAAATTAAAAGTATATTCATTTTGATAATTATACTATGAAACAACAATAATTTTATTAAACACTTAAATATTAATAATCAATTAGATAATAACAATCAGTATCAACTAGCAGTTGTACCAATCAAAAAAGACTTTAATTGTGCAGCTAAAAAAAATATTTATAATCTGATGTTTTCTCATAAAATGAAAGAAAAGAAAATCAAAAATTGCTGCTAAAATGCCACGTACATGGGTTAATCTCAAAGAGTCCACCGTCTAAATCTAAAAATGGATTATGCATGGCAATGTTGTTTGGAATATTTCATTTTCGTGAGTATGTATGAACAAATTGACAGAATGAAGATTAATTTCGTTTTACTGTTGTAGTTTATGTCTTATTTATTTTTTTCAAATCCTAATATTGTTTTATTATCAGCTATAAAGCCTATAACTTCACGTAACTAAATGTTACACAAGTTCATTTCCATTTTCCTTATTATATTATATATAATGATCTGAAATTCATTAGTCGTGCTAATTTAAAATTGAATCGAGCAAATTCAAAAACGATCAAGTAAACTCCGTTTTTTTTTTTTTCATTTCTTTTAGAAAAAAAATTACCGTGTATCGAAATGAAACTTCTGATTAATAGAAAAAGACTTCTAAACTTAAAAAAAAAAAGTAGAAAAAAAAGATGCTACAGTCTCATCTCATTTTGTAGGAATTTATATTTATATATTTAGTTACCAAGAAAGTTTATGTACGTTTTTTCAAGAAGAAGGAAGACAAAATTGCAAGCCACTTAAGCTAAGTCGAAAAATTCATCATCTTCATCGACTTTGTATCTGTTTAATTAATTATGATTAGAATTCTGATATCAAAGTCATTTTTCTTCATTATTATTATTATTATTATTATTATTATTATTATTATTATAAACTGAAAAATTAACTGTATTGAGATGTATCATATTTTTGGATTATTGACGCCTTGATGTTATAGTTTCTACTTTCTAAAACGTTTGTTCTACTGCCATTTCCTTGTCAAATGTCGACCCTATGAATGAAAATCTAATACAGGAATGGGATAACTCCCAAATATATTTCAGCGAATCATATTTGTCACTATTATTATTATTATTATTATTATTAAAAAGAAACGCCCTTAAAATAATAAAATTGTCTTACTTACTGATAACACCAAACAATATAAAGGCTAAAGGCTTAAAAGCTTCAAAGAGAGTCCAAGATGAAAGTTCATGAAGGTCTCATCAACTTACAAGGGACCAAACACAATAATCGAGCTTGTTCGATCGGATTTAACCTCTTCCTGATAGGTAAAAGTTATTTGACATATGTCACCATTTAATCGTTATTATCTACAAGAATAGGTCATGCGTGCCACAAAATAAAACCACTATTTGACACATTATTCGAAACTTATTCAGCTCTATAAATAACAGATTTTTTTTTAAGAAAAATATACCTGTTCTCTCTAAATAATGCAAATTCTCTTTTCAAGAGCTTTCTTTTCCTTTGTTAATTTAAGAATCGGAGTGTCTGCATCCGGATCAACCGGGTCAACACTATTTTTTATAGGTCCATCCACGATATTTTGGTCGAAATCGATCATCTTCTCAGCCATTATTTCTCTTGTTCACTTTAACATAAAAATATTTTATCTCTATGAAATTTTTTGATTTATCACTTACATATATTATTTTCCAAGACATATTTAGTCTCTACAGGGATATTTTTGGCTCTTTACACTTAGATATAAATATTGGAAAATTCTCGGATTTAGGTAAATTTCATAATGTATTGGTATCTGAGGTAGGGATGATCACGGGGCGGGGCAGGGCCGGGGAATGCTCCCCCACTCCCTCCCCCGCCAGTGGCGGGGATTCCCCGCCCCGCCCCCGCCACTAATGTCGGGGGAAGAATTCCCCCTGTCCCCGCCCCGCAGGGATTCCCGTCCTCCGTTTTTTTTATTTTAAATATAATATTTTATTAATAATTAAAATTAAAATATAATATTTAATATATAAAAAATTTAAAATCAATAATAATTTAAAATTAAATATAATCTAAAACTTAATAATTATAAAATTAAATTATATGTTAATTTTAATTATTTATAAAATATTATATTTTAATATATATATATATATATATATATTTTTTTTTTGTGGGGCGGGGATCCCCGCGGGGCGGATACCCCATTTCCCTTCCCCGCCCCCGATTTTAGGATGGGGAATTTTTTCCCCCCGCCCTCGTCTCCGTGGGGGGAAATTTCGGAAATTCCCCGCCCCGAATGGGACGGATCCCCGTCGGGACCGGAAAATCTCCGCCCCGTGATCATTCCAAAACCATCACCCTATCCTTTTTCAATAAGTTTTACATATGTGGCAATCCATTATTTGTGCGGTTCATGAGATTTGGTTAAATACCATTTAGAGCAATAAGTTCTCATAAGGATAAAGCCTTTTTTTTTAATCACTTTAACATTTATTTATGATAATACTCATTATCAAATGGATTTGGACCCACAAAAAGCTGAAATCGCATGATAAGTCTAGTAAGTAAAATTCAGAGTCTGATCGGAACCTTCGTACAAAATTTTGAAATTCATTGCTCCTACTAACTTACTTAATTATTGAAATTCATATTCGACCATTCAATCGTTAATCAATTTCAACTGGCGATAAAAACCCAAGTGAATTGCCGGTAATTTATTCTGGTAAGAAAATAGGTAAATTAAGTTCATATTTATCGAATTTTAAAACTTATAAGTAAATGATAATAATAAAAAATAATTAAAATTTTATTTTGTCTCAATTAAAATAAATATGATTTAAAAATTAATTTATTATATTACTAAAAAGTGACAATTAAACATCTCATAAATGATTGTCATGTCATTTTAACATCAATTCACTTTATAAATAGATAATAATTAGTTACTTGGATTTTTTTTTATTTTTTGTACACGTTATTTTTTTATATTTACATGATGATGTGACGTTTTTTTTTATTTGATGGTCCAACTTATAAAGTTAATTGATTACAAAATAACGTAGTAATCATACGTGATGTACTTAACTGTTACTTTAATAATAAAACAATTAATTTTTATATTATTTTTACTTTAATTAAAATAAAATAAAAATTTGATAATTTTTATGTTACAAAATATTATATTATTGTGATTTGATTATAAGTTTCAAAATTCGATGATCATGTACATAATTAACCCTAAAAAAATTGCATAAACCCAAATTAATCGTTGTGCGCATTGTATACATATTTGAAAATATTAGATTTTATTTTATTTTTTCACATTTTGTGTCGAAGTAATAAATCGATAATTACATGTAAAGGTTGAACTAACCCTAGTTTTGGAATTATAAGGTTGTGCAAACCTAGATTCGAGTTTCAAAATCCGACTTCATCCCAAAAATAGATATAAAATAAAAAGGCTCAAAAGCATACACAACGGTAAAACATCTACCTTTCTGTATATGCCTTTGTGTATATATTATATATTGATAATGACTCGAACATTACTTGTGTTAATAATATACATCTTATACCTTTTCTTTATGTGGCTATCGCCATCTCTTATCCCATCTCATGTGGCTGCAGCATTCTCCCAATTTTCACTATTCAAAAGTCCACCACTTCTCTTTAATAGGAAGAAGAAAAGTCTACTCTTTTGGATGAAAGTTCGATTTTTCTTCTATTTTTTTCTTTTGATGTCGACATTTATTTTATAAATTACTACACAATTTTAAATATTGATTGTTTTATCAATTAATTTCTACATAAAAATAATTACATTTTCTCAAAATTTTTACCTATTAATTTGATGATTTTTTGGTGTAATTTTACTATTGAAATGTTCTGAAGCGGATGCTCGAATTTAAAAAAAAAGAAATAAATAAATATTTGTACCCAACGAGCTCAATATTTGTAAATTTTACTGAAGAAAGTCCATAATTGGAAAGTTGCCACCCACGTGGGAAGCCAGATCATTGTAGGAAGTGAAGCAAGTTGAAGTTATATGAGAACCCAAAATAGGAACAGAAAAAGAGGTTATGATAACACAGTATGATATTGACTCTTTGCTAAATCCGATTACTTGTCTACTTCAGAAGCCAAACTTGATACATATCTTTAATTGTAGCCTCAAGAATTTCAATTTCCAAAGAAACTGCCTTGATAATTCCCTCTTCGTGCATACTATTACTACGAACTAGGAGGTGGCGGCACATAAATATAAAAAATCAATTCTAAAATCGCACATGCCTTGAATATATGGTACACATAACAAATTAGTCAAAGCAGCCATCCAAAATTAAACACTATAAATACGACTCCAGGATGCTATTCTTTCTTTAAGCCTACAACAATAGTATTTTTCTAGTTAGCATGGCCAGAAAACCAGTCCTCCTCTTCTACACTCTTCTTCTAGGTTGTGCCTTGTTCTGCAGTATGTTTTCCGGTGCCGGAGCACGGTGGTTGAGCGGTTGTGGTTCAAGATCGAATGGAGATTTTATGAAAGAGATTAATGGCGTAAAGAAATCAGGGCCAAGTCCGGGTATTGGGCATGTCTACAAAAATATCCAAGTTGTAAATGTGGTTAAGCAGTCTGGCCCTAGCCCTGGTCAAGGACACAAGTCCGTTAATGCCAATAAACCATAACCAATATTTTCTATGCTCAAAGGGGCAAATTTTTTTATTTTAATTATTAATGTGTATTTTCTGCAGTTAATATGACATTCAGTTGTTATGGCACCATAGTTATCTTCTTCTTCTTCTCAGGATTTTTACATCAAGAAGATTATCAAATTTTGAAGATATTATCTAAATTCTTTTTGTTGAAATTTTTGTAGATTTCCAATAGAATCCCAACTTGTAATTTTATTATTATTATTGTTAATCTAAACCAGCTTTCGTGAACCGAACCTACAAGATTGTAAATTTCAGAGTATATATTTTATTAAAGGAAAATACAAAATTATTTTCTCAAAAAAAAATCAAAATGAAATTTAATTGTTTTCTTAATATATATGCATGATGTAACTATACAAGTAAATATCTTAGAGTTGCTGACACGTTCCTTACCTTTTGTTTTCTCCTTATTCGACGTTCGACCCTTTGTCGTTTGCTCCTCAATTCTTGTGGATGCCAACGATTTGCAAAAGAAAGAAGAAAAAGATCCAATCAAATTAATTAAGTCAATAAGTTCGACATTTATCCAATTGAGCAGTAGATATAGAAAATGGTCTTTGCCCTTTTCTTTATCCATTTCTGTGTTAAAATCGTTGAAGCTTATGAGGATGATTAATAATAATTAATCAGAGTTTAATTCGCTATTGCCACAAACTTAAAACACTTTTATAGGCCTTAAACCTATTAAGAAAGCAAATGAAAAATAGAGCAAAAAAAAGAAGAAAGACTTCTTTTATCGTTTATTCAATCTAAAAAATAAGTACAAGAAGGTTGTAGTTTATATAGTAAAACTAACAACCAAAAACAGAAAAGTAACTGAAGTTACAAGAAAAGAAAAAATAAGAGCTAACTATAACTATAGATCGTATTAGTAAACTAACTATAGTTAACAAATAATAACAACTCTAACAACTCTTTAGCTCCCCCTCAAGTTGAACTTTGATGAACATCCAGCAAATTCAACTTGGAGCAGAATGTTGAGAACAATGGAGAACAAAGAGGTTTAGTAAACAAGTCAGCCACCTGAGCAGCAGAAGAAACATGAATAGGAACAATGAAACCCTCTTTAAACTGATTCCGAACAACATGGCAATCTATATCAATGTGCTTAGTACGCTCATGAAAAACAGGATTGGAAGTAATGTGAATTGCCGACTTGCTATCACAGAAGAAAGAAACAGGACGTGAAATTGAAACCTGAAAATCAGCCAAAATATAACTGATCCATTGAAGCTCACAAACTGTAGAAGCCATAGCTCGATATTCTGCCTCAGCTGAGCTCCTTGAAACCGTGTTTTGCTTCTTAGTTTTCCAAGAAATAGGACAGGAACCCAGAAATATACAATAACCTGTAAGTGATTTTCTGGTTTCCGGACAAGTTGCCCAATCTGCATCCGAGTAAGCTGTCAAAGTTAGATCAGAAGTAGAAGGGAAGAACAAACCCAATGAAGGCTGCTTCTTCAAATATTTAAGAACATATAGAGCAGACCGCATGTGAACCGTTCTTGGTGAGTGTAGATGCTGACTTAATTGCTGCACAGCATATGTAATATCAAGCCTAGTAAAGCCTAAATATAGCAATCGTCCTACTAAGCGTCTATAATCAGAAGGATCAGATAACAAAGGGCTTGAGACATCAAGAAGAGATATACCCTTAGGGAATGGAACATTTTTGGGCTTAGAACCTAATAACCCCGAAGAATTAAGTAAGTCAAGAGTGTATTTACGTTGATTGAGAAAAATACCTCCTGTAGTTCGAACAATTTCGAGCCCCAAGAAATATTTTGCTTCACCAAGATCCTTAATAGAAAACCGGGAATCAAGAGCAGCTTTCAGTCGATCAATGGCATGCTGAATAGTTCCAGTGATCAACAAGTCATCAACGTATACTAGGACAACCAAAGTAGCAGTAGAAGAATGAGAAATAAACAAGCAATTATCGTGTGAAGACTGCACAAAACCGTAGTCTAACAGAAAACCCGTCAGCTCAGCATTCCACTGCCTTGAAGCCTGCTTCAAACCATAGAGAGAACGAAGAAGCTTGCAAACCTGTCCTTGTTTTGCCTTGTCATATCCTTCAGGAGGTCTCATATAAACTTCTTCCTCGAGAAAGCCATGTAAAAAAGCGTTATTGATATCAACTTGATGAAGAGGCCAACCACGAGCAGCAACAATCACCAGGAAAAGTCGCACAGTCACCATCTTCGCAACAGGAGAGAAACTATCCGTGTAATCCTGTCCATATACCTGATTATAGCCCTTTGCAACGAGTCGAGCCTTGTATTTGTTTATAGAGCCATCCGGGTTTAATTTTAACTTGTAAACCCATTTACATCCTATAGCTTTCTTGTTCTTCGGTAACTCTGTCAATTCCCATGTATTATTCTTCTCAAGAGCTGTTAATTCATCTTCCATTGCTTGAGTCCATTGAGGAATAGACTTGGCCTCATTGTAACTCTGTGGTTCATGATTCATAGTAACTTGTGCTAGAAAATCAGAATAAACTAAAGGAATCGTAGAGTTAATATAAAAAGGAAAAGTGGAAGGACATGAGGAGAAGTATGTGCTGCTGAAACATGATTAACAGCATAATCTTTAAGCCACGTTGGTTGTCTTCGTCTCCTTGTATTAGTTCTACCCACTACCTCTGAAATAGCCAAATTGTCTACATGATCATCTTGAACATGTGTAGTAAAATCACCTTGAGGATAAGAATCAGCAGCAATAGGAACATCATCAGGTATAATGTTATGAGGCAAGACTGAAGAATCAACTGCCATGGGCATAGAATCTTCATCATCAGTAACAGCAATCCGTGGAATAGGAGTGTCAGTCAAATCAGAAATAGTAAATTCATATTCAAAAGGAAATACATTTTCATGAAAGACAACATCCTTAGATATAGAAACCTTCATATTATCCAGCCGATACACCTTGTAGCCTTTTGTCCCTGGCACATAACCCAGAAAAACTCCTTTACTTGCCCTAGCAGCAAATTTATCTCTTGGAGGTTTTGTGTGTGTTTCATAACAAAGGCAACCAAAAATCTTCAAGTCATTAAAATCTGGTGGTCTTCGAAAGAGCAGCTCATAAGGACTCTTCCAATTCAAAACAGCACTAGGTAGTCTATTTATCAAATAAGTAGCATGTAAGACAGCCTCTCCCCAAAAACTGACAGGTAAATGTGCTTGTAATAAAAGTGCCCAAGCAACTTGTAAGAGATGCCTATGCTTGCGCTCAACCCTTCCATTCTGTTGAGGGCTATAAACACAAGTACGCTGATGAATAATTCCTGATTCAGTGAGGACATTTTGACAAGCATGACCCAAAAACTCCCCTCCATTATCCGTTCTCACAATTTTAACATTTGTCCCAAATTGGTTTCTAACCATCTTTATAAATTTTGAGACAATAGAACTAGTTTGATCCTTGGATTGCATAAGGAAAGTCCACGTGCATCTACTATAGTCTTCTACAACAGTCAAGAAATAAAATGCTCTAGACAAAGATTGTTGTTTATATGAACCCCAAACATCCAAATGTAATAGTTCAAACAAAACAGCACTATGACTACTACTCGCAGGAAATGAAACTCTAGTTTGTTTAGATTGAGCACAAACATCACAAACACTAGTGGCAAGATTTTTATTACTCAAAAAACCGAGTTTCTGTACAATCCTTGAAGAGGGATGTCCTAATCTCTTATGCCAAAGAGATGTATTACAAGAATCCGTATTTACACAACAAACACTATCAACAATCTGCCATCTACTAGCATCAAGCTGAGACTTACATCCATTTACAATTTTTTCATCAAAAGAATGACTGTCAAAATGATACAAACTTCCAATAACCTTTCCAACTGCTACAACTAATCTAATCCTCAGGTCCTGTAACACGCAGATTGTAGGATAAAAGATGAACATCAGAGAATTATCCTTAAGCAGTCTATGTACGGATAACAAGTTATGCTTAAAGGAAGGGATATATAACACATTTTCCAAAACAATATCCCTGGTAAGTCTTATACTCCCCACCATAGCCACTTTCCGAACTGATCCATCTGGTAATAAAACGGATTTGGACTCACAAGTAACTCGAAGATTACAAAAAATACTCTTATCTCCAGAAATATGATTGCTAGCCCCTGTATCGACTATCCAGCAAGCATTCTTCAAACAAACAGCATTTACAGATATAAGAGAGGAATTACCTGCAAATTCTTGAGCAAAATTGACGAACTCCTCTTGTGTTTGCTTCCCTTTCATCATCTTCAATAACTCTTGTTCAATCAGTTCTCTTATGCTCAAATTAGTAGCACTTGTTTGTTCTTCAAACATGTCTAGATCTTCCAGTGGTGTCTCAGCCATATTTGCTTGCACTAACTTGCCTCCCTTCTTTTTCTGCTGCTTCTTCAATTCCATGTACCATTTCGGATATCCATGAATCTTGAAACATGTTTCTTTTGTATGCCCATCCATCTTGTAAAAACTACAATATTTATCATCTTTCTTGAAGTCCTTCTTCTGCTGCTTGCTATTTATCTTCTGTCCCTTTTGATTGTTATTGAACATAGCAGCATTAGCCATTAAAGCATTATTATCACTTATTTCTGCATAGCTATCTGAAATTTGTTTCTGCTTCTCAACATTCAACAGCATTGAATAGATTTTATCTATGCTAGGATATGGATCCATCATCAACACTTGATTCTTAATGTGATTATAAGACTCATTTAATCCCATCAAGAATTGAATAATCTTGGCATTTTCATTCAGCTTCATAATCTTGCCCGAAACTCCACAAATGCACCTTCCACAAGTGCATTGAGGGACTGGTATGATGCATTGCAACTCATCCCAAAGTCTGCATAACTTTGTGAAATACATGGACAAGCTGGAATTACCTTGAGAAATAGTTCAAATCTCTCGTCGCACCTGATATTCTTGAGGACCAGAAGAATCTCCAAAACGTTTCTCCAATTTATCCCACAAATCTTTTGTTGATGACACATACAAGAAAGCTTCGTGCAATTCTTTAGTGAGAGAATTAAGGATCCAAGATTCTACCATAGCATTCACACTAAGCCAGTCCTCATAATCATCTGAATCTTCAGCTGGCATCTTAATTTTTCCAGTAATAAACCCTAGCTTATGCTTTGCAGCAAGTGCCTTCTTCATCGTGGTACTCCACGTTCTGTAATTAAAGCCATTCAAAGGAGTAGAAATCAGATTAATACCTGGATTGTCAGATCCCTGCAAATCCATTGGATTTCTTGTAACACCGGACCGATTCATTCTTCGTGTAACTTCTTCTTGACTTCTGCGTTCTTGCATTGGTGGATCGATTGGGTCTTCCATCAATCTCGTAGCAACAAAGCTCAATCAAATCGCCTATCTTCAAGTTACAATAAACTTGGAGAAAATTTTAACATGAACCTTGCTCTGATACCATATTAAGAAAGCAAATGAAAAACAGAGCGAAAAAAAGAAGAAAGACTTCTTTTATCGTTTATTCAATCTAAAAAATAAGTACAAAAAGGTTGTAGTTTATATAGTAAAACTAACAACCAAAAACAGAAAAGTAACTGAAGTTACAAGAAAAGGAAAAATAAGAGCTAACTATAACTATAGATCGTATTAGTAAACTAACTATAGTTAACAAATAATAACAACTCTAACAACTCTTTAAAACCCAAAACAAAGAGGGGCCTTGCCGATGTTTTTCACGTTAACAAGTTTATGTCCCGAATTCAACCATTAAATACTTCATTAGCCAAGTTATATGAATAGTTAATTGGAGTATATTTAATCTAATTTTAATCCTTTAATGGCGAAACTGCTTTGATGTGATTAAAATATTGACTATTGAAATAAATTTAAGCGATGTATTTAACTTCCAGCCTTCCGTTTCGATTTTGAAAGTCCATCAAGTTTTGGATTTAACTTGCTCAATCATGTTAACTCTGATTATTATTATTTAAAAAGCAGGGAATTTTTTTTTTTTCATTAAGATTTCATATTTCTCAAGTTTAGGAATGCTGTGTTCTTCACTTTGCCCTGTCTATCTTAATGGGCCCGGTCCATTGCATTTTTCTGAACTTATATTTTATCTCTTTAGTGGAAACCTTTCCACTCAGAGAACAAAATTTCTTGCTAAACATAACAAATATGGTACATAACTATGGGTTAGCATGAAATATGACAATCTTTTTTAAAAAAAAATACAAGAAATGGGCGTATTTAGTGAGTATTTATACCAAATATATATATGCTGACAAAATAAAAGTATCCATTTTTTAAATAACTAAAACTGCATCTTTAATTTTACTAGACTTTTAATTGTTATTTTGTGTTATTTTCAGTCAGTTTTAGAAATTTTTCATTTGTTTATTAATTTTGTTGATTGTAAGTGCAAATTTTGAACAAGTTATACTTCTAAAACTTTTTGGAGTCGAGGCATGATGAAAGGAGCTGCCGATTGGCTAAGTATGATAACATTGCCTTGCCTAGAACAAGAAGGCAAGGTCAAGGTTCAAGCCTTGCTCAAGGGAGTTGACAGTACATAATTTCATTTTAATTCTAATTCTTGTGCGAGTTTGACCTAATTGTCACTTTTGTTCTAGCTGTAATGTAGGATATTTAGGCTTTAATTTAGAAGAAAAAAGGCAGTAGTTTTAGGAAGTTTAAATTCTATATAGTATTTTATTTTATTTTTCTTATTTGGATAGCATTAAATTACCTTTATTTTAGGAGTTTTAGGAGGAATAAAAGGGGAGACCAGATCTGATTAAAAAGGGAGTTCGTCAATTCTCATTCTTTGTTCTTAGTTCTATAACAACCATGAGTGGCTAAACATTTATTTTCTGTAGTATAGAGAAATCATATCTTGATTGTTACTCCTTCCGTTTTTTTTTATTATTCACTTTTATTATTTTTATCAAGATTAAGAAATAATAAATAGACTTAAATTTAGTATTAAATTACGTGATCAATACTAAATTATTAAAACTGATTGGTTCTAACTTTATTGGGAAAGAAAAATAAATTAAAAAAGCAAATTAAATTACATTGAAAGTTTAAAAGTGACAAATAAAGAAAATATGAATTTCACTCAAAAGTGACAGATAAAAAAGAATAGATGGAGTATTTGTTTTATATTCAATGAGGTACCGTTGTTCATTTAATTAAATAACATATAGCTAATTGAGATTGTCAAATCCGTAATTGTTTGGTGAAATCAATAACAAGTAGCAATTAGTATAGTTTTCTCACAAGAATTGTTATATTAAGTAAATGCATGATTTGGTCTAAATTAATCTCGTTTGTATGTTGGTTGGCTTATATCGGATTTTTTTAAATTGTAATGCTATTAATGAATTAAATTATTTCGTTTGTTAAAGGTTTGTTTATTAGTTAGGAGTTAATTATAGTCTTACTTGATTGGCCTATTAATGCGAAAAGATCGGTTGAGAGCGCGAAGCCGACAATTATAACCTGTTCATTGCATAATTTTAGAATTATTTTTTTTATCTATAATTAGTAAATTGAATCTTGTGTCGCAAATACGTTTAATTGAAAATTTCCATCGATTAAATTTATTTTTATTTATTTTTTGTATTTTTATTTTATTATTTTATTTTTATTTTTTTTATTTAATTTTATTTTTAATTTTTAGTTTACAAAATCCTCCCATCTTTTATTTTAATTAATTTGTTAAATTTTTAGTTATTTAAAGAATTAAAATTCCATTAATTCTTGTGGATTTGACCCTGCTCAACATTAATTATAAGTTAATTTTAAGTAAAAATTTATTTCGGTTGGGGTGGAGGGAAGACACAGAAATTACACTGTTTATCTCGGTTGCGTGGGCTGGGCTTCAACTCGTAATTTTAAGGGAAGAGTGGGCATGAGTAACAGGGAAAAAGAAAATGAAAAACAGACCAAAATGCAAAAAACTCAAGAGAATGCATTTGCAAATATTTAAATTATTTCATGTTTTATACCGTATATTACGTTTATAAATAAACCAGAAAAATATAATTTTGATCTTATATTATGACTGTATAGTCTGTTCATAAGCTGCTCAATATTTTATAGGTCATGAGAGGTTTGTATTATTATCTAAATGTATTACTGTTCAATGATATATAAACGGGTTAAGTTACAAATAGATTGTATTATAAATAGGATAAAATTTTAAAAATTCATTAATAACTAAAAAAAGAATGTATAAATATAACAAATTAAAAAAATAATTTTTATATAAAAAATTATGAAAATTATAAATAATATTAATAGATTATAATATAAATAGATCACGAGTGAATTGAATCATATAAATAATACGGATTAAATTAAATCTTGTTAATTTATTGATCAAATGGATGAGGTCGAATTTATTATACATTTTATTATGTAGTTGAAGTTAACTAGCAATAAAAATTGCAATTTTTTTTTATGAAAGAATCTAATCAAAATTTATGCCATATTCATGCAATTTTTTTTTTTTCCAATTGAAAAGAAATGCATATTAATAACAGGGTAGCTGGCTCGAATGTGTATGGTGAGAATTTGGCCAAAATGGCTTTTTGGAGGGTTGAAAATTCCACACACTCCTTGTGTTAAAATTTTTCACAATCTCACCCTATTTAACACTGTAATAATTACTCTTCCATTCCCCAAAACTCAATTCTTACCCTCCTAATTTGCAATTAAATTCAAATTCAATTGATCCTATACAATATATGCAAGAATGCATAGTCTTGCCAAAAAAAAAAAAGAAGTCGCCGCATTGTCGATTTCCTGTCAACGGATGGTAGTGTGAGTTTCATGTGCAGTTAATGGTGAAGGCCAGCAAGGAAGGTGAAAGAATTAAAGAAATAGAAAATGCCAGTGAATTTCATGGCAGCAGCGTTAAAAGTAAATTGAAAAAAAATAAAAAATAATTGGTGAAGGTCAGTGAGAAAGGAAGCAGAAACTGAAAGTCCCACCACTATTCCAAGTGCTGGAGGAAGTAGGATGGTTTATAGATGAAATTAAACAGTTTAACTCGTTTATGGTCCATTTATTATTTTATCATATTATAATTCATTTAATAATAATTCAATTATCTTTAAAAAATAAAATAATGATCCGTTTATATTATGATACGTTCTAATATAATCCGATTGTTACCTGTAAAATTTTAATAAATTTATTATCCGATCCATTTATGACACAATTTATTAAGACACGATCAAATTGTCGAACCTATATTTGCCATTATAGCTTAAAATTGAAAGTATCACAAAATAATTAAGTATTAAAACATATTAAAATAGATTAATTACATGATTCAATTATAAAATTGGAAGTTCTGAAATATCAATTTGTTTATAATAAAAGTGGCATACATTGATTTTATTAATATTTATTTTTAAGAATCAAAATTCAAGTCCAGTAAATAAGCAACCGGATAACCGCTGGATATGGTTGCTTAACCATTAACTATCTATTAATTATTGAAAAAATTTAAACATATATAGATAGTGTATGCATGTATTTCACAATATATATATATATATATATATATATATATATATATATATATATATATATATATATATATTCTATAAGTTTTAAACATAAAAATACAAGTTATTAAAATTTAATGTCAATATAATAAAAATAAAACAATGAAAAATAATTCAATACTAATTTATTATTTATTAATATTGACAAGTGAACGACTTTCTAAGTTATCATTTTTTTTTCTTTTTCACTCATTTTAAAGTAATAATTGGTTTTCTCAATTTATTAAAAATTACTATAAAAGTGTAAAATTGAAATATATAAAATAAATATTATCTCGATTTTATAAAATGATACTTAAAAAAAGAACTCTATTGATATAATATACTCCATTGATATAAAAATAGAGTGATAATTAAAATATTAAATTTATACGTATCATTATAAAGCATATATCAATTTGAAGTCAAATTAGAAAAAAGGGTCAAAAATGAAATTTTGCCTTGTTCCGGCCATATATATCAGGCCAGAATGCAGTTCCCTTAATTAAATTTGTCGTTTCGTTGATCAATAAAGGGCGCTGGAATTTAATTTACTTTATGTCTATTAATTGGAGTAATTGGCTTCTAATTGTCAGCATTGACGACCGTGGTGGACAATTCTACCGAAAAATTGAAAACGAAGTGCCAATAATATGAGCCGCCCGTTGATTTCTGTAGGTCCTAAAAAGATACTCAAGAGTAGAATGAATTGGATATCTCAGATTTTTCTGATTAAATTTTTAATAGATTTTCTAATTAAAAATTTAAGTATGCAAAGTAATGGGATTAATAGAATTTTAGCAAGACTTTTTCTCAAAATGAAATCTCTTTGCTTTTCTAGAAATTGTGCTTAGTCAATTATGTAAGAATAATTCAGAATTGTTTGACACAAAAATTTGAAAATGTAATTTCCAGAAAGTATAACAGAAAAGTGAATCACAAGAGAGTAAACAGAAAATTAAAGCACACACAGAATTTATCATGGTTTAGCTTTTTTGCTTATATCCACTTCTCAAAAATTACTCTTGAGATTTTCTCTCCACTCTTAACTCTTTTAAGGGCAAGAGTTAAAGCCAATACATAATTTTATGTATATCTACCCACAATCTTTTTTCCAAAGTAAAAGATTAAAACACTTACTAGAATTTCTTTCTTAAGTTCTAGCCAACCCAACTCATAATCTTTCGCAATAAAAATTCCTCACTAAAGATTACAATAAAAACTATAATTAATTGAGGATGATATGTAAAAAAGAATTACAAAGATGGAAAGTGTGATTTAAAGATGTAAGCTTTTCTTTTACGAGTTAGAATTCTTCTCAAAATAATATCTAACCTTCTAATGAGTTTTACCACTTGTATGTATAGCCAAAAACTTAGTTTTAAGAGTAGAAACTCAAATATAGCCGTTCTGACCGTTGAAGGGCAAGACAGACAATTCTGCCTTTAACTAGCCATTATTTTGTCTTGTAGTGTCAGACAGATTTTGATTAGAAATATGTTCAGATTTCTAATCCAATTTCTAATGACACCAATTTTTAATGAAATTCTGAACAGTTTTCTAACAGAACTAATTTTGACTTAAAACTTATTTAAGATCTTTAAAATATTTTTATGCCAACTTAAAAATTTAGAGAATGTATGCAAAATAGATAATTTTGATCCTTAAATTACATTTTAATAACCTAAAATCTTATATATTAAGACATTATTCAATCTTGAGTGTTCTTGTAGTCTTCACCATCTTCATTTTTGATATATACATCAGAGTGATGTATAGAAATACCTGTAGAAATAAACTTAGAGTACGATTCTCAATAGAGTTTATATAAGGTTTGATTATCATCAAAATCTGGATGTAGCATTGGGCTAACAATCTCCCCCTTTTTGATGATGACAAAACCTTAATAAACTCCACTTAGAAGTCTATCTAGGTTAGTCTTATAAAAATTCTCCCTGAATATGTGCATGGGGATATTTACAAAAAATAAAACCTGCAGCAGTGAACTTATAAATCCCCTAGAAATTTCATGCAACCAAAAAAGTATCTCAAAAATATCGCATAAGTTCTCCCTTTTTTTGTCATAATCAAAAAGGAGAAACCCGGAATAACAACAAACAAAAGACCAAGTGTGCATAAAATAAAAACAAAATGTTTGAAGTAATAGAAAAAACAGACAAGGATCATGGATCAACATCCATAGGACGAGTGCTGCTTCCTGGTTGGCCTGGCTTGGGTGGATGCTTGTTACGAAGAATAATACAAGTTGACTTCCTTCTAGGTAAAGGAGAAGGCTCGACAGCAGGACTAGAAGTTTGTTGAGCAACTTGAGTAGGTGTAGGCACAAAAGCAGTAAACAAGAGAGGAAGAATGTTAGCTAGTTGTGCAAAAATTTCACTCAGCTTACCAAGGAAGGAATGTAACTCCATCAATTTTGGCTGGTCCACCACAAAACAAGAGTCCATAGAAGGAACAACAGGGGGAACGTCGTCAGAGGAACTGGTAGCTTTTGATGGAGTTTTGGAATCGGTAGATTTCTCAATAGCCTGAGTAGGAGGACTTGAAGGTGCTGGAACCACAACAGTTTTGCTAGACTGAGGAGCAGAGGAAGTGCTAGAAGAACTGTCTGAATTGGAATCAGATTCAGCTTTGGACACCTCTTTAGATTTTTTAGCAGACTATCCTTTAGAGACTTCTTCAGATTTGTTGCCAGATGGTTCATCAGAATTTTCCTCAGAATTTGCAATAGAAGGGTCATCAAAATCTTTATTAGAATCTGTATTAGATTTTTTATCAGATTTCTTATCAAAAATTTGTGCAACTGTGCTTGGTTCTTCGATTTTGATACCCTTAGAGGACTTGATTAAAGCCAATAACTCTGTAACTTGTGCTTGAAAATTATCATCTATAGCCAAAGGACCAAAATTTATTAATTCTTTACCTTTTTTCGAATCTTTCGAGTGAGACTTACTGGGCTGCAAGGCAGGAACTTCAATAAATTTCCTTTTTCTAGTAGGAACTTTCTTCCCTACTTGCTTATAGAACACAAATTTAATTTTCTCAATTTTGTAAGAAATAAAATCCGTATCATCTTGAATCAATTTCCAATACTCAAACAGGGCAGTGAGAATTAGGCTATGGGGTTTCTTTTCATTAGCAGACTGAGTAGCCATATGATTAAAAATAAGGTAAGGCAGGTTAAAATCTTTATCAGTATAGTAGTGCCACAGAAAAATAAGGTCCAAATCTGACAAATAAGAGGTACTTCCAGATGGAGGGGTTACATACAAACACATACATTTTGTCAAAATACGATACTGTGTCAACAGGTTTGAAGCCAAAGGGGTTTTTAATGCACCACTGTCATTACTAGAGATACAGCTCAAAAATTTATCATTTTCAAGATCATCAAACTCCAAAATTTTACTATTATTCCTAGTGCATTTCAATCTTTTTAGGAGCATGGAAAAAATTTTTGCAATCACAGAAAGACTTACAGTAAATTCAGAGTCGTTTAGCCTTACTTTGAAACTCTCGACTTCAATGTCGAATTTTGATGAGTAAAACGCTCCCACTAAGGTCGGATAAAAGCGTTTCATCTTGTATGTGAAGAACTTATGCCATTTTTGTTTTTCAATGTAGCAGACGACGTCTAGAGTGGCTTTTGATAACTCAGTCCACTCAATGGTTTTGGAGGGAAGAAGCATATGAGATGAAGAGGTGTGTGGCGGAGCGACATTAGATTTCGATGTCTTAGAGGGCGTTGGTCTAGTGAGGGGACGGTGTTGGATGAGGTCTGCCATGGAGATTTCAGAGGTGGTGCTAGAATCCGACGAGGCTAACATTTGGCTATGGTTTTTGAGTGGCCTATAGTGTCGTGATGAGGAGAGAAGATGGTAAATTTAGGGATTTTGAAGGATTGGTGTTTTGAGGAGGAATGGTGAAAATAGGGTTTTGTGTTTTGAAAAAGAGAAAGAAATATAAGAACTGAATCAAGGAAAAAATCAATTAACACACACAAAATAAATTAAAATTAAGTAAAAATGAGAGAAAAGATGTGAAAAGATAAGATGTAATATGCATGTACAAATAATGATGGCAAGTATGGGAAACTACAATTTTGCAGTTAATTGATGCGCAGGAACCAAAGAAACACACAAAAGGACAGGACAGTCCCTCTTATTTTTAAATTTGCTCCTAAGGTATTTAGGGGTAACAAAGTCATTATCCTTATTTGTTCTCTTTCAATTTTAGTTAACCCACTTCTACACAAAACCATCAACTCAAAATAAATCAAATTTTGAATTAATAAAAAATTGAAAACGGTTATTATAGACTCGAGGTTAAAAAAATACTTGAGCATTTTTAAGACACGCATGAGGTTTCTTTTATAACTAGAGAGAAAAACTGAGCTTTTATCGTATAAAACCAATTTGATATATTTTACTTAGCTGAATTTTGAAGGGCTACGAAATTCTTTGAGAAAGAAAGACTAGTATTTCTAAGAATTAAAAGAAAAATTTACTCACAAATACCCATTCCTAGCTTTCTTCTGAACTCACAGAACCGATCTTTTTTGAGAGGCTTGGTGAAGATGTCTGCTAGCTGATTTTTTGTGGAGACAAATTCTAGTAGAATATCTCCTCTTTGCACATGATATCTAATAAAGTGATGAAAAATTTCTATGTGCTTCATTCTTGAGTGCAAGATCGAATTTCTGGTAAGATTTATGGCACTAGTGTTATCACAATATATTGAAATTTTACCAAATTCTATTTCATAATCTTTTAACTGTTGTCTGATTCACATAACTTGAGCAACACAACCACCAGTAGCAATGTATTATGCTTCAGCAGTAGACAAAGCTATAGAGTTTTGCTTTTTACTTGACCACGTAATTAGAGAGTTGCCCAAAAAATGACATGTACCTGATGTGCTTTTTCTATCGATTCTACAACCAACATAATCAGCATCAGAATATCCAACAAGGTTCTTAGCCAAACCTGTAAAGGAATCAAGTGTTTTTAGGTAACCAACTTTTTTTGGGTTATTCCTTATTAGTTGACACATTTGCAGAATTTTTAACAACCCATTTATGTTTGATAATATTAACATTCTTCTTATAATAGCAATGTTTTGAAATATATCCTTTTTTTACAACAGTAAAAACATGTTAGCGGAAGAGCCAATTATCATTCTATCAGGTGAGTATTTCTTATATCTTTTCTGATTGTAATTTCTATGATAATTTCTAGATGTACTTGCACTATTATTATGAGCAGATTTTGTATCTTGTTTTTCAACAAAATTTCCATTGCATACACATATCTGTTTTCCTTTCACTTTGCATTTTTCTTGTAGAGAAATAAATTTGCCTTCCAGATAAGAATATTCATTTCTTAACTTGACTTCTGTTTGCTTTACATTTTCATATTCTATATGCAATGCATCAAATTCTTTTACCATGTCTATATGTGTCTTTTTAAGCATGCGATATTTATGATGCAAATTTTCAAAGCATTCAAGCATTTTTTCTATTCATTGCCATTTTCATTTGAATCAAAATTACTTACTTCAGAACTCTCAGAATCGCTTTCTAGTGGTTTTTATCTTCAGCAATTTTCTGTTCTTCACCAGAATTTAAGTTTTGCTCTTCATGATCAGAAATTGCCATCAACCCGACATCATCAGAGTTTTCAGATTCAGGTTCGCTTGTGCTTGATTCTTCACTGTCACTCCAAGTGGTCTTCATTGCTTTATTTTTGAATCTCTTATCCTTTCTTTTTAAGTTTGGCCATTTTGATTTGATGTGACCAAGTTTGTTGCATTCATAGTAAGCAACATCTCCAACAGATTTTCTAATAGATTTTGGTGCATTTTCTGCCTTGTGATGAGAGAATTTCTGATGCTACTTTTTATATGACTTTTTGCCTTTTCTGTATAGCTTTTTAAACTTCTTTGTAATTAAATTCATCTCATCATCACTTGTAGAATAATCATTTTTAAATTCTGTTTTAAGAGTAATAACTTTCAATTTTCTATCTTTTTCTTTTTCTGCATCTTGAGACTTAATGTAAAGTTCATGAAAAATAAGAGATCCATAAACATTATCAAAATTTAAAGTGCTAAGATCTTTATCTAACAGAATTGAAACTTTTGCTTTTCATCTAGGTGTAAGACCTCTAACAAACTTAACAATTTTATTGTGTTCATCAAGTTTCTTACCAAAGGCCTTAATTTCATTTATTAATTTGACATACCTATTAATTATCTCAGAAATGGACTCTTCTGGTCTCATTTTGAATGCTTCATAATCTACCATGAGAACATGAAGTCTGGTATCTTTCACTTGATTTGTACCTTCATAAGTAGCTTGTAATTTGTTCCAAATTTTTTTTGTAGTATCACATCTAGAAACTCTATTAAATTCATTTGTATGCAATGAGAAGAAAAGTATACTCATAGCTTTAGAATTCAGCTGCACTTTTTTTCAGCTTCTGTGAATTCCTTTCTTGTTTTTAGAACCATAGCAGTTTCTGATGCACCTTCTTCATTAGATTTATTTTGTGAATGCTTATATCCATCTTCAATAATATCCCAGCAATCCATATCTTGAGATTGGATAAAATGTCTCATGACAACCTTCATGAAAAGTTAGTTTTCACCACTGAACATTGAAGGATGATGGATAGAGTGTCTCTCTTTGAATGGAGTAGCAACGGTAGAACTACTAGATTTGGCCATTTACAAGATCACTTAAGATTGTTACACCTTAGGGAATAGAGAATCGCTCTGATACTAAATGTAGGTCCCAAAAGACACTCAAGAGAGGGGGGGGGGGTGAATTGGGCGTCTCAGATTTTTCTGGCCAAATTTTTAATGTAATAGATGTGAATGCAAGTGTAAATTTTTAATAGATTTTCTAATCGAAAATCTAAGTATGCAAGGTAATGAGATTAATAGAATTTTAGCAAGATTTTTTCTCAAAATGAAATCTCTTTGCTTTTCTAGAAATTGTGCTTGGTCAATTATGTAAGAATAATTCAGAATTGTTTGACACAGAGATTTGAAAATGTAATTTCCAGAAAGTATAACAGAAAAGTGAATCACAAGAGAGTAAGGAGAAAATTAAAGCACGCATAAAATTTATTGTGATTCAGCTTCTTTGTCTACATCCACTCTCCAAGAATTACTCTTGAGATTTCCTCTCCACTCTTAACTCTTTTAAGGGCAAGAGTTAAACCCAATATACAATCCTATATATATCTACCCACAATCTTTTTTCCAAAGTAAAAGATTAAAATACTTACTAGAATTTATTCCTTAGGTTTTAGCCAACCCAACTCATAATTTTTCACAATAGAAATTCATCACTAAAAATTATAATAGAAACTATAATCAATTGAGGATGACAAGTAAAAATGAAGTACAAAGATGGAAAGTGAGATTTAAAGATGTAAGCTTTTCTCTTAAGAGTTAGAATTCTTTTCAAAATGATATCTAACCTTCTAATGAATTTTACCACTTGTATTTATAGCTAAACACTTAGTTTTAAGAGTAGAAACTCAAATATAGCCGTGTCTGACTGTTGAAGGGCAAGACAGATAATTCTGCCTTCAACTAGCCGTTATTTTGTCTTGTAGTGTCAGACAGATTTTGATTAGAAATATGTTCAGATTTCTAATCTAATTTCTAATGACATAAATTTCTAATGAAATTCTGAACAATTTTCTAACAGAACTAATTTTGACTTAAAACTTATTTAAGGTCTTTAAAATATTTTTATGCCGACTTAAAAATTTATAGAATGTATGCAAAATAGATAATTTTGATCCTCAAATTAATCTTACATTTTAATAATCTAAATCCTATATATTAAGACATCATTCAATCTTTAGTGTTCTTGCAGTCTTCACCATCTTCATTTTTGATATATACATCAGAGTGATGTATAGAAATACCTGTAGAAATAAACTTAAACTATGATTTTCAATAAAATTTATATAAGATTTGATTATAATCAAAATCTGGATGTAGTTTTGGGCTAACAATTTCTTTTATAATTAATTTTTGGTCTGCATGTGATCATATTGGGTATTGCGTCACTGCCTACGGTTCAATCTTGTTTCTATTATATGTGTGATGGAGATTTGTTGACTACATGCAGTTTGTCTTTTGCTTATAAACCGATTGATGCATTTTATAGTGTTATGCAAAAAAAAAAAAAAACAATTATTTTAGTAGTAACATGAAACGTTAATGTGTTATTATCTGATTTGCTATATATATATATATTAAAAATTTCCATCAAGTGATAGCAACTTAGCGAACATTTCAAATTTCATTTTAAAATTTTATAGTATCATTAGAATAGAAATTTAAGTTGAATTCAAAATACCATTGTTAAATTATTAAATTACGTCCATGTATAAGAACATGTAGTCTTGGCCCAGTAAGAAATTTCACCTTTTCTTTTAACACTTTTATTTATTAATTGCCTAATTGGACAACTTATACTCGGAAAGAAGAATTTTTTTTTAGTTTCATAAATCAAATGCCATTAATTAATGAAATTCCGATAATATTTATTTATGTTTGTCTTTCTAAACCAAAAAAATCAGTACTCAAATTGATCGACGTGTATGTCAACCAATTGGATCTAGGAAATGATGGTTGAGGCATGTGTATATACAGCCTCTAAGATCTTTCAACTTTAATGATTTTTGTGCTACAGAATATTTTATTGTAAACATCTGATTATAAATTTTAAAATTTGATAACTATAAATATAATTAACCCACCTCAAACTATCCAAATTTGAGAACTGGTAGCAGCATCCCTCATTTCCCCCCTACCCCGCTTCTAGACAAGAAGAAAAAAATAGGATCTAACACATAATTTTTCATTCATAAAATTCAGATATCAAACAATAACTTCTTTATGAGAAATGTATCATGAACTATTATATATATAATTATAGAATTTTGATAAAAGAATATTTTGGTAAACTATAATAAATATCTTATGGAATCTTTGGAATGATACGTGTGGAAGTCTTAAAAATGGATTTTTATAGTGAAATGGATGGAGAGAGTATTGTGATCTTATTTGAACAAAATTAGGGCAATGTACAAACAAGATTATGGGTGTTATATATAGTTAAGGCTGCAATATATAGTTTATTCTCTGAAATAAGTTAACTCCTTGTTCTCTCTTCTTTTATTTCTCTCCTCATTTTCCATAATCATGGCAATAGAGGAAAAAAACAAAGAAGAAATTCATGTTCTAATGGTATCATTCTCAGCTCAAGGTCACATAAACCCTCTACTTAGACTAGGCAAACGTTTGATTTCCAAAGGTCTTCATGTCACACTTGTCCTCCCAGAAGTTGCCCGCCACCGTATACTCAATTCCTCCACTGCCACCTCCGCCGCCACCTCAATCTCCAGTGTCCAACTTCTCTTCTTTTATGATGGTTTCAGTCTTGATTATGACCGCAAGTCCAATCTAGACCTCTACATAGAAACCTTAAGCAAAGTTGGACCCATTAACCTCTCAAACCTTATCAAAGAGCATTACCCAATTAATGGCCATAAAAAGCTTTCTTGCATCATAAACAATCCCTTTGTTCCTTGGGTAGTTGATGTAGCTAATGACCATAATATCCCTTGTGCCATGCTTTGGATCCAACCATGTTCACTTTATGCAATTTACTATCGTTTTTTTAATAAATTAAATCCATTTCCAACCTTGGAGGATCCAAAAATGAGTGTTGAATTGCCAGGTCTGCCATTGTTGCTCCCTGAAGATCTTCCTTCTTTTGTTCTTCCTTCGAATCCATTCGGTAGTGTGACTAAACTTTTCTCTGATGTCTTCTCGAGCTTGAACGAGTACACATGGATTTTAGGTAACTCGTTCTTTGAGCTCGAGAAAAATGCTATTGAGTCAACGTCGGAGCTCCACCCGATTCGTCCCGTGGGTCCGATTGTTCCTCCGTTGCTGCTCGGGGAAAACGACGAACAAGACTATGAAGTCGAGCTATGGAAATCTGAAGATTCGTGTATTGAGTGGTTAGACCAACAAGAACCATCTTCGGTTGTATATGTATCATTTGGTAGCGTCATAGCGTTACCGGAAAAACCAATGGAGGCCATAGCTAAGGCATTAAAGAACATTAAGCAGCCATTTTTATGGGTGGTTAAGGAACCAGATTCACCTTCTTTAGAAGGTAAAGGGAAGTTGCCATTGGGGTTTATAGAGGAAACCAAAAATCAAGGTCTAGTTGTTTCATGGTCACCACAAACCAGGGTTTTAGCTCACCCTGCTATTGCTTGCTTTATTACACATTGTGGGTGGAATTCTATTCTTGAAACCACCGTGGCAGGTGTTCCGGTGATCGCATACCCGCAATGGACTGACCAGCCTACTAATGCAAAGCTCATTGCTGATGTTTTCCTTACGGGTCTAAGGCTTAGAGCAAACCAAGATGGAGTAATTAGTAGTGATGAAATTGAAAGATGCATTAGAGAGATTATTGTTGGACCCAAGTCGGAGGAGATTAAATCCAATGCAAGGGAATTGAAGAGAGCAGCCAGGGAGGCGGTGGCCGGTGGTGGGTCATCGGATCGGAATATTCAGTTGCTGGTACAAGAGATAGAGAGGAGTTGCTTATCCAGTGGAGAAATTGTGGTTCAGTGAATTACTTTATGGTAGAATAATCTTTCAATGTAAAGACAAAGATTCATATGTGTGATTGGTCTATTATGTTATCCAAACGTAATCGTGTTGATTTTCGAATATTCATCATCTTTTTTTTTTTTATAGTCGGACTCGGACATATTTATTCTGACACAAACTTAGGCTAAATGCACATGAATTTAGGTAGGGATTTAATAAAACAACAAATTTAAAATAAAATTAGACTCAATTTATTATAAAATAAAATTCAGAATGCAAAACAATAAAATTTGAGAAATTCAATAGAAGGAAATGTCATAGCTCGAGGACTTAAAATGCTGTTTAACTTTTAATAGGTTTAGTAATCCAAATATTTTATTCCCAATTTCTGTTAAAAAATGATGATCATATAATGTATTTTCAATGCTAATTTTAGATTTAAAATAAAATTTAGGATATTAATTTTATTCTATCAGATTCTTGTAGTTTTTTTTTACTTGTTTTTTATGGAAAGATTGTTTGGTTTTTAGATTCAGAAAATTTACAAGAGAAATCATTGAATATTATTATATTAAAGGAAAAAACTAAGAAAAATTACAAGAAAAAAATTATTAATTTTTTATTTTTAAATAAAGAAGGAGAGAAAGTGAGGTTTCGAATCTAATACTTTTCAATTATCAGATCTAACTTTTACTATTGAGTCTGGGATGTCCCATTAAAACTACCAGGTTTTTAAATTCATTTTTTTTACAAACATTGAAAATTTTTTTAAGACATGCTAACATACACATATCTAATAAACATCATTACATCAAAAAGAAAATACAGAAAATATTTATCTACGTTTAGCTGATTAATTCATTTATACATTAAATAAATAATAAATTATCATGCAAAAAATAGTAACTTTTACTTTATTAACACACAATTAAGTAACATTTTTTAAAGATAGTTTCTCAATCTTTTTTTTTATATATATAAAAGAGGCATAACACCTAATTAAGAAAATGACATTAAAAAAATTAAACTTAAAATTTTATTTATTTTTTATCGAGCACTGGTCATCATACTAATTTTTGTAGATAGTTTCACAATGATTTTGCTAACAATATGATATTCGACAATCCATTGGTCATCATTATATATCAACAAAAAAAAAGTCAGTAATTTTTCATATAAATTATTTTTTTTCGAAAGCTTTTTTGATCTATGGCAGTTGGATTTTGAAAGAGAAAGTTGAAGGGAAAACGTTTATCTTATTTTATTTAACTAGAAAGTAGAACTAGAAACTGAAAATCAGTTCCGTGGGCGGCTTTTCTTCTTGGCTATGAACCATTAGTTCACTAATTGGGAAATTTTGGATGCATCCTCAGCTCACAGAGATATTATATAAATACGATCTTCTGAAATATTATATGATCTTTCTGAAATATTTAGTTTAACTTTTTTAGTATATGGACCGATACTTTTTAGTTTTTCCAAATACGTAGCAACCAATTTAGAATTTTGTTTCGATTCAGTTGACAACTATATAATATATGAGGAAAAACTATTTTCTGTTTCGTATACGTTCTTTCATTTCGCAATAAAAGATTTTCATTTACTAAACAAAACTATAATTGATTAATCGTCTAAATAAAAATAAAAACTTAATTAAGAATTCAGATTATAATAACAAAAATATTCTATGAACAAAAAATATAAATAATCGAGTGCATTTTTTAGGGTATATAACTATATATGTATAATAATTAATTTAATTTAAATTAACCTATCAAATTTTTATTTGATATATGCAAACTAGACTCAATTCGCCTTGAAATTGACATAAATTGATTCAATCTGCCTAAAGAATTATATATCATAATTTTATATTACAATTTTAATTGAATGTGTAGTCAACAAATAAAAAATAAAAAGGATTAAATAACAGCAAATTAATATTGCTTGTTAATTATACATATTGTGTCTCTCCCTTGTTAAGAAAAAGGCATGTTAATCTAAAAGAAAAAATTTAAACAAATTGATTATTGCAAAAATACTTCTTAACTCAAATTATCCCTGTTTTAACATAAGATAAAAATTTTCTTTCTAATTATTAAAAGACAGTTATATTGCTGTTCAATTAAGCTAATTTCACCCGTTGGATTTATACACTTATAACAATAAAATTAAAACATAAATAATATAAAAATATCCAAATTTATACATTTTAACCTAAAAATCACTTTTCCAGAAAATCAGACCAAAATTCTACAAGAATATACAATTTTTTTTGTCAACTTATCACTACATATTTTTAATTTTTCAATTTCTACATACTTCTTTAAATTGCTTCCTTAAATTTCATATTTTTCTTTTTTTATCATTTGCAGGAAAGATCAATTTATGAGCTAGTATGGCAATTGCAAATTCCGATAGATTTTTTATCGGTTTTTGAATAAAGTGATTTTTTAAGTTAAAATAAATATATGGAAATATTTTTTTATTATAAAATTTTATTTTATAATTTTTCCATTATATAAGTACATAATGTAATTAGATTGTTGATTAAATTAATTTAAATTGCATGCTTCAGATTTTTTCACAATTATTTAAAAATATATAAGATGCAATTTTCTTTTTGGCAAATAGAAGAAAAGACAACTAGGAAAAATCTAAAAATATTAATGAACAATTGATAAAAAATAATAGTAGTAATAATGAGGTTATGGACAAGAAAGAAGAGACAATATTAGTCCAGAGAAAAGTAGAAAAGCAGCATACACCCAATCACATAGCCACAAATCCGGGCTTCGTCTTCGGTCCATTAATATTTTAGCCCCACATCAACAATGCCATCTTATAGCTTAATTATTTTGTATATTTTGTCTTTTAATCTTTGGTCCCATCATTGATGTTTAAGTTATGGAATAAATTATGGGTATATAACGTGGACAGATTTCTAGATGAAAATTACTTCTTATGCTTAATCCTATTTGATTAATTATTGAGGAGCGGTATGGTCATAATTAATTAGGGACAAAGGTTTTATTTATCCACTTCCTATACCGGGAAATTTTCAGATTTATACTAAACTTAACTGCTTCAAATAAAATTCAAATAGCCACATTTTATTGAAAAAGAATAATTTCTTTTTTAAATTATATATATTGAAAGTTAGAAATCAGTACAGTCTAAATATTCCAGTTTGTGTAGAATTCCATAGAATTAAAAAAAAAAAAAAGACAATTGGGGTATTTTTGTTCGATAAGTAAAAATATTAATTTGAGTTGTCCATTTTGTCTATATATATATATATATATATATGTTTGAATGATTAACAAATTTTTTTTATATATATTTTAATAGAAGTTTAATAATACTAAACTATTAAATGAAAAATTTTAATGGGATTTCTTTTAACTATTGATAATCGGACTGAACCTTGAGTCCAGGCCCAAAGCCCAGGACTTAGCTTTTTGGATCTTATGCATGACCTAAAGACATCGTTTCTCATAAGTCCAGTTAGGACATGCATCAAAGACTGACTTCCTACTTAGGGAAGATTTTCTATCTAGGCAAGAGCCTTCTTCAAACAAGACTCTTATGGTCATCAGGATTCCCAATGAAAATAGGACACTCATCCCTTATAAAACAATCGCGATGGCCAGGTATGAGCTCTCAATCATTTTATTCTATGAAGCTTATTTCTTTACCATTTATTGACTTGATCGTTGGAGAGTCCCCTCATTGAACCCCATCGAAATATCCTCATTTACAGATTCCATGGAGTATTAATCAGGATCAACATACTGAAAGCAGTCTGGTACTTCCGAACTATTATCATTTGGTGCGGTGAGTGTGAAACTTCATCCTTGTATAGCCATGAACTCCGGCGATAAGAATGCCCAGGCAGCAAATGATAGGAATGACACAACTTTAAGACCCCACTTACCAGTTTTTCAGTCCCTAGAGCCCACCCCCAGGGTACCTCCACTACCCATCCCATCACAGGGCTGAATACTGAGACACCTGGAATTTCCATACCTAGTCTAACCCCTCAGCTTGCCCAAACTCTTCTCACAACCCTTTCACACATTCTAGCCCAGTCGGTGCCTCAATCAATGCCACAAACCATTGAGACCAATACCACCCTAACTCTTGAAAATCCAAACTCCACACTCTGGAGAGAAGATGAGGGGTCCAGAATAACTTTAACCCGAGGCGAGCTTGATAAGCTCATTAAAGAAAGAATGCAATAGAAGCAAAGTTGCAGTGTGGTACACCACCATGAGGATTTTTGATCCCCCCTTTCTAAAGTCATACTTTCTGCCCCCCTTTCCAAATATAAGGCTACCCAACTTAGCCAGATACAATGGAAGCACAGACCTCCAAGCACACGTAAACTAGTTTTTCCACTCCATGATAATTTACACCAATGAGGATATTGCCCTTTGTAATATCTTTCCACAAACACTGATAAAGTTCGCCCAGGTCTGGTTCGAAAACATGCCCGAGCAATTAATACATAGCTTCAAGCAGTTCACAAAAATGTTTGAAGCGAAGTTCGTAGCTTTCATCTGACCAATTAGGGTCTCGAAAGACTTGCATCAGGTAGTTTAGGAAAGAGCCGAACCCTTACGCAGTTTTTTGAATAGATTTAACATGATCACAATGGAAATTCAGAATTTGAATTTGGATGTGAGGCCCCAAGCATATCCTAATGGGATTAGTGTATAGTGAAGAGAGAGATTGAAAATGGTTCAGTGTAAAAGGATTATTAATTATATAATCGAGACGTAATTGGTATTAATGTAAAAGTGAAGGACAATTTCGTAAATTGTGACTTTAGGGGTAAATGTGCAATATTATAAAAGAAGTGGGGATTAATGTACTTGAAAGATTTATTAGGATGTGTAATTAGTAATTAAGAGTAATATAAGGAAGTGAATGTGTAAATTAAGTTAGTCAAACTATAAACCAATGAAAGTAAGACACATAACATCTCAACAAGAATGTATAGATAATATGAAAAAGGAAAAAAATCTGATGGCCTTTTTGAGTGGGTTGGTCGGCCACTTTTGGCCAAAGAGTTCCAGCAATTTCCTCTTCCTTTCTATGTCATTCTTTTGCCCATAGCCTAGCTTAGAAAGGGGTTTATGTATATTAGCAAATATAAGGTAAGTTTTTATGGGATTTTGACTCAAGTTTGGTTCTTTATTTGTTCTAAACATGAAGAGTTGAAATCTTATATGGGATTTGGATATTGATGTGTGTTTATAACATGTTCTAGTTGGAGAATCTAGCAAGGGTAAAGAGAAGGAAGGAGAAGGAACCAAAAGAAAGGGTTAGAGCTTGCCAAGAGGTTTAGGAGTTTTTATTTTTCTTGTTATGTATATTATTTAATTTAAGTTGATTCATATGCTATAATTGTTATTTTATTGATGATATAACTAGATAATGATGTTGGTATTGCATGAAAATGATAATTGTGTATGAAAAGTGACTTAGTGAAAATTCTACCCTAAGATTTACTTAAACCTATTTTAGTATAAAGGATATAACTTTTTTTGTAGATTCCCAAATTAAGTGAATCAAGTTGGAAATGAAAGATAACACATATATCTACAAGTTTGTAGAAGAAATGGAAACTTAATTCTGTCCTTAATGTGCCCTAAATTTGGCTTGAAGTGGAGTGATGTCTGCTGCCCTATAATCTAAAGTAGTTTGTACTATTTTAGTAATATATTAAGATTTAAGAGTTCTAATTGGATTACTTTTAATGTTTTAGAAATTAGAGACATAGAAGAATAATTTAGTAGAAGAACACTTTTCCTAAAAATGTTTTTTCATATGCCTAAATTGACGTGCAAGTTATATATTGAAAGCAGTCGATAAGATTTCATGAGCAGGGTGATAAGCCCTCTGTCGCGATCGTGACCCATGTCGCGCTCACAACAGAACATGCCCACCTCTATCAAGAAACATCCTATTTGATGCCATTGTGATATTTAAATGTTCCAAACATTATCACATCCTTTAAGGATGCTTTTGAGCCTAATAAGGCCACATTAAGCATGGAATTAAAATAAGAGATGCATATATGATCTTTAAGTGCATAATAATATAATGTGATGACTATGATCAATGATATGCCTAGTATTACATGTTTTATGAAGTGGTAACTATATTTGAAGTGCATTTTTAAGTGAATTGATACCTTATGGTATCCAGTGATTAGCACCTTTTGGTGTCTAGTGAATTGATACCTTGTGGTATCCAATGATTGGCATCTTTTGGTGTCTAGTTAATTGATACCTTGAGATATCTAGTGATTGACACCTTTTGGTGTCTAGTAAATTGATACCTTCTGGTATCCAGTGATTGGCGCCTTTGGTGTCTAGTGATACAATACCTATACGATATCTAGTATTCCCAAATGTCCACGCCTATACCAAGTATAAGTTGCAAAGGTGATTATGAGAGAAGGGAAGTAGTGCTGGCGACGAATATGATATAAAATATTATTGATTTATTCATGTTTATTATTGTTAAAACTAATGATTTATACGTGTTGCATATATATATATATAAGGTAGTTAATACATATGCAAGAATTAAGTGTACAATGACAGCAATGAGATGTGATTGAGTAATGAATGAGTTGTGAAATGTATGGTTGATGTGCTATCTATTAGTTAATACATAGTATAAATAAACGTTTAGAACTATATGATTCTGATTCTCAATTTTGAGATACGTAGGAAGCTTAGAATACAAATTTTGAGTTCGAACCAAATGTTAGATGTAAATATTAAGTATACTAGTGTTAGTGGTCTTATAAAGAAGTGACGTGTATGAGTAGTTTGAGTGTTATTAGCAAAGTCAAGGTACTAACTCAATATAACAGTTAATGTGATTGTGTTCTGAATAGAGTAAAATGAATGACTAGTGGAGGAAATTAAACTGAAATAAATAGTCAATCTGTTTGTGAGCTTAAGGTCGATTATAGCAAAGAATTAGATATGTCCTTAATTACACGAATTAAATTACTATTATCTTTGTAAATGATTATTCGTATGTATTGCATGAGTAGGTTTGAGTTAAAGATGTCCTGGTAGCTAGATCGTTGGCATTCACAAAGAATTTCTCGAAGATGTAATGTAGATTCTAGAGAGTAGTACATTTTGTACATCTTTTATTGTATAGCTAACTAAGACTTAATGAAAAAATATGTATGTAACTAAAATTTTGTAATTGTTATAAAGATTTGAATTTTTTTCTTTATGTGTTTGGTATTAAGTCTAAACAGAGTATTGTATTGAAGCTTATATTAGCTATATTGATATTTTGATATGACTATAACAAATGTAGCATCTCTAATTACTCCTAAGGGGTGTATAGGTGTTACATTGGAGGTTGCAATCAC